>VZRQ01006372.1:1076796-1294072 GCA_013397975.1 Machaerirhynchus nigripectus | reverse complement strand
TTCGCCCCCTCCCTCTCCCTCTCCCTCTCCCTTCCCTGTGCCTCTCTCCTTTCTCTGCCTCTCTCCAACTTATTTCAGAGGACTGTCTAGTCTTAAGATTCAGGCATTTAACATGCCAAAATGAGATGAACTTGAATCCCACAATTCCTTTCTATCATTTTAGCATTATTTTAATGCAAATTTCAAGTTAAGATATTATGATTCATAAAATCAAAACTTGCAGAGCTACATGGAAGTCAGGCATGCTGTGTCTTTAGTCTCAAAATAGCTCACATTTACTACAGATCTTATTACAACTATGAAATTTGTGTAGGGCAGTAATGAAACTGTCATGCTAAGCATAAAATGAGCTATTTTGCTTTGTTGCTAACTGCCTCTTTGTTTGTATTATGTTTCATAAGTGTACTGTACCATCATAAATATGATGGAATACAATAATAACTTTAGGGGAACTGCTGCAACTACTTTGTTTTGTGAAAGGTAATATTTTATTTTCTTACCGTTTGTATTGAAAAATGTGCTGACTGTGAATATTAGTAAAATTGGAAGATTTTTAGAAAGAGAAGGAACTGTTTAAAATTAAATAATGATATTAATTAAAAAGGAAGCCTAGAACTGTGCTGAATGGTATAAACTTTTGTTACACAGATATGTAATCTGACTTTGAAGTACAAAATTAAGCAAATTAACTAAAATTCTAGAGTTATTTTCTAAAGCTGGTAAACAGACAATATCTCATGGATTTCATTAGAAACTACCAGACATTCAGTGTTTGCAAAAACAAGGAAATGAGTAAAGATCTCTTCACCTGGAAAAAAATCCATCAAGTAAGCATGTTAATGCAGTTAAAGTACTCCAGACCTTGAGAACAGTTTTCCTGGAAAAAATAAGATTATAAGATCTTGAGGGTTTGTACAAATATGGTAATTAGAAACGCTGTCATAGAGATGGATGTTAAGTGAAAATCACACTCTAACTCAGATAAATTAATTTCTGTAAAATTATCAATTATACACAATTATCTGTGTACATACGAGGGGTTGTTGTGAATTTAGGATTTGACTTAAACATTTTTTTGAAGACCTGTCTGTATTGTAATTCCCTTCCTACACACCAGTCTCTGACATTAGGAAACCCTTTTCATTTGAACACCTTAGTAGTAAAGAAGGCTTGGAGACCTTACAGCACCTTCTAGTATCTAAGGCCTGTCAGAGGACTGCTGGAGAAGGACTTGCTGCAAGGGCATGTCGTAACAGAACAAGGAAGAATGGCTTCAAACTGAGAAAGGAAAGGCTTGGATTGGATATTAGGGAGAAATTCTTTACTGTGAGGTTGGTGGGGCACTGAAACAGGCTGCGCACAGAAGTTGTGGTCTCCCCATCCCTGGAACTGTTCAAGGCCGGGTTGGATGGGGCTCCGAACAACCAGGTCTAGTAGAAAGTGTCCCTCCCCTTGGCAGGGTACTAGAACTAAATGATCTGTAAGGTCCCTTCCAGCCCAAATCATTATATGATTTTATGCATCATAGGAGGTAATTTTGCTATTTTCTGATAAACTACAGTTTCACCCTCTATGAATCTGTGAAATCTTTGGTGACTGTGCTTACTTATCTAGTCTTTATGATTGCCTTGAATGTTAATCCCCTTTGGGGCCCATTGCCACAGGCAACACCCACTGCTTCTGGAACCCACTCAGGAAGCCACTGGCCCCACTGGTGCTTGACATCTGCTTTTTCACATCTTCATTTCTCCCTTAATTTAAATTACTGAATTTATAACATATTTGATAAATAAGCCCTTAATCTTCTTATTTCCTGGATAAATTTTGGCTTATGTCTGAGAGTGTTACATCCTGACGTATCCAATCTAGACCTCCATCTAGGAGGTCTGCTCTCCAGGGTTGCTTATCTTCAGGGCTGTTCCATATTAGCTAAGGGTTTCCAGAAAGCGAACTATAGCTGTCCACATTAGATCAGATGTGTCTGAGTCCAGTACACAGATTTAATTTCTGAGTATCAAACAGGTTTCAATGAACAGTCAGGTAAGATTCACATTAGTACACTTGCCTGTGGGCACAATGTTCAAAACCATGAAATGGAGAGACTCTGCATGCAAACATGAGGGAAATACAAGACCAGTTGTCGAACTGGTGACTGAGAGCCAAATTCGAGCACTTGTGATTTGGTGCCACAAGTCTGCTCTTAGAGGAGGCAAAATGCTTTCAATCTGCCTCCCTGAAATGGGGTTTCATACCTTCATCAGGTTCAAAATGTCAATGCAGATCCTGGGAGCAGGGATCAAACACCTCACTAACTCAGCCAGACATGCCAGTGTCAGTGTTAACACCAGGATCCAATTTTCCTGCTCATTTTGTGGATCCATAACCCTTGTAGGTTAAAACCCACCACCATAATGCCATGTTCCTTCAGCAAGAAAATATAGAAAACCAGATCCCAGGCTGATCAAAGCATCTGCTTTGTCATGTTGATCTAGGAAAAGAGCTAGACATTTAACCACTACTCTAATCTATCAGCTGAGTAGAATGTCTGAACTGGATGAATTTGAATGCCCCCCACAGATTTTTCACAGGGACCTCTTTCTCTCTGCCACCTTCATGTGAATTATATGGGGTAGCAGAAAGCTAAATTTTCATGAGGCAGGTAGCTAAGAAAGGTGGCCTGATATTTTCCATTTCAGATATGCAGACGAATCAGAGGGAAGATGATGGAATAATACAAATTCAGATTCAAAGTAATATTGCATGTAATTGAACAAACGAGCATCCTAATAATGAAGAGATTGTAATCTCTAACTAGGTATCTATCTAGATAAGACATACATTAGGATAGGAGAAGCCATGATCTTAGTGCAGAAAGAATGAGAAATTTTTCTCTCAGACTGATTGCTTCTGAAGTACTATTCCTCTAACATTTTCCTTCATTTATCACACTCTGAGGTGGCTGTATCTGCAGGACTTGCATTTTGTGGTCCCCTAAATGGCCTGTTGAATAACTCTGCATGTACCCTGGGCAAAAAATTAATTAGGTTCCTTTAGTACACAAGTGCCCATTATAACTGGAAGTCAGCACTAAAAGCCAGGAGATGATCTAGAGTAACTAATGGGGTGGCTATTATAGACTACAATGTAACAGAAGGTATTAAATTATTGGTTTTTAATTACAATTAAAGTTGTTTGGAATCTCTGTTCTTTTCTTCTAGCAAGTACTAACAATCTAAATCAAATTTACAGTCTCTTGAATTAATATTCACTGTTTGTAGAATGAAAACTAGAGAGTTAGTATAGTATTCAGTGCAAATTACTCTTATGAGATTTTGAAAGCTTCATAGCAAAAGTCCAATTTCACTAATTGGAACATAATTAGTTTGTTGACAGAGAACAAAAAAAAATGTAAAGGTTATGTTTCCACTGCTTCCAATATGGTATATCATTGCTACATGCATAGAAAATATGCTGAGATCTCACATCATATATACAGATAAAACAAGCTGACACAGTACAAAAATGAGAATGAATCTCTCCTACTGCCTACAGAAGGGCATCACAAAATAATAGTGGGGTAAAGAGCCATCAGTCCACAAAACAGAGTAAATAAAATTGCTTTAGGAGGACAGAAGTAATAAAATACAGTAACAGTAGAACTGATATCAATAATTCTGTCTGGAAACACTCTACATATAGAGACAGAGCGCTGCACTTAGACTTACTCCTTAACAGTGAAAAACTGGAGACTTGCTTGTAAAAAATTGATTTTCTGTGGAATATGCAGCTTAGATTAAGGACATATCTTATTGAGAAAAGCTTTCTTCACAATAAAAAAGCTAAAAGTTTCCTCTGCTCTTTGTGAGGACTATTACTAAAAAGAAAAAGGGTCAACAACGACAACAACAACAATCTAGCAAAAGCTGTGATACAAAACTTGTGATAGTTACCTCATGAGATGTCAGATGAAGGTTCCCAATACTATCCCCACTGGGTGACAGAGTGATATTTTCAAAAACTCTTAGATCCAAAGAGGCACCAGATCAGATTTTCAGAAATATTTAATGAAAGGCTGATGAGAAGCATTCACCATTCCAAGTAATCAAAATCCAAATGGTGGGAACCTTGATCCAATAGAAGAGACTTTTAAAAAGGAATGATATCTTGTAGTCTTGCCATTTCTTTTCAGAGTGTTTCGCAGTATTCTCACACCTATGCACTCCAGTCTAGGTGGTGTCTTTGATCCCATCTCAGTTTACTGTGAAAAGGTTCAAATTTCATTGTGTCTGTTTCTTAGTAATAAAAGTTATCTCAGCTTGGCTGATTTGAGCCTTAGCAGGCAAATAGAATGTAGTGGCTTTGATGACTGATGGTGATTAAAGAGAGCACTTGAATCTCTGGGTGCCAGAGGCACAGTGGTTGTCTGAAGGACAGGCAGAAGAGCCAAGAACACTGCTCTGATGTGATACCAGCTTCTAAAACCCTGCCAGTGCCACAGCTACTTGGTATTTTAGGTGGATAATTTTGCTGCTCTTATGTGACTTTTCATTATTCTTGAAAAATATAATGGAGATTTGCTCCTTGTGTGACTAACACAGTTTGGGAGATAATAGGAACTGGACTTGGCTGCATCCCCAGGCTTACTGTGCTTGGAAAAGAACATGATTATGTATGAAAGGAGAAACA
The DNA here is from genome assembly GCA_013397975.1 of Machaerirhynchus nigripectus. Taxonomy (NCBI): domain Eukaryota; kingdom Metazoa; phylum Chordata; class Aves; order Passeriformes; family Dicruridae; genus Machaerirhynchus; species Machaerirhynchus nigripectus. The sequence continues at coordinate 1,289,386 of VZRQ01006372.1, read as the reverse complement.
CATAATCCAAGCAGAAATACCAAAAAGGAGCATGAGAAATGCTCCCATTAACTCTGTGTATTCCCGCTTTGTTGTAAATTATGTCCTGATCAGCTTGATTGTAATCAAACTAAGGTAGAAATTTATAGTGAAATTAATAAATGTTAAAACCTACCTATTTTTTTCAGCTATCTTAAGACTCTAAAGATTAAAAAAATTAAATCTCCGTTGTAGCTCTGTACTTGAGAAAACTGTGATCTGTAAAGTTAATAATACTCCCAGAACATAAGTAATATGCATATCAAAGAACATAACAGTTTGGAGACTTCTGCACTGAAGTGTACTTTGGAGTTCAAGCCTTCCCTTTCCAGCTACACTGTTAAAAATGAAACATTCCATGAAAATATTTTCTTCATAGTTCCTTTGTTTTTACATTTTTCCCATCTGGTAGAGACTCTAATTATAACTTTGTTGCCTGAATTTCAGTGAAAATTCTGGGCTTCATGTGTTTCAATATCATTTTAGGAGATTTAAAATTTTTCTTATTGCTACTTCATTGCATGATAACTGGGTGTACAAAAGATCCTTTCAACATTTCATTCTGCTACAAATTGCAAAGTAATAAATTCCTATTTCTGTCTTTAGCAATTCTAACAGTTCAAGGTAACATGAAGCTCAGCAATCGTTTCACTAGGCCCCATAAACTCTTTTTTGGACAGGGCACAGAATTGAGAATTAAGCACTGAGTGCCATCTAGTGCACACATTGTAGTGCATGAACAAAAGCACCTAAGAAAATAATCTTATGATTACAATTTCCAGCAAAAGAAAAAAGTGTGTGGAAAAGGTTGATATGTCTGAAATATGAATCATTAAATTACAGTGTATCATTTTAAAAAAATAATCAAGAACATATTTCAGACTAGAGGGAGAGATGTATGGACACAAAACTATTTGAGGGTCATGTATATTATTGTGTCTGTAGACTAAGCTCTTTAAACACACCAGGAATTCCTTGTATCCTTTTATTCCCCACATGATTTCCCAGTGTACCACCTTCTCATCCCACTTTATGTCTTAGAACAGTTAAGCCATTTACAGCTTGTAATTTGCTAAACTTCTGCTATTTTCTTCTGGGGAAAAAAGTGAATCTTAACTGAGATGTTTGGCAGGGTTAAAAGCTATGATATTGCTCCAGCTCTTTGATCTATAGGCAATTATAATCCCATTAGGTGACAAATTGTCTTATCAATTGCCACAGCTTTGTTGGTCCCACATTTCATTCTCCAGTTTTCCAGTTTTCACCAAAAATCAATAAGAACCTTCCCAATGACATCTGGCCCTATTTTCTCTAAGTATGATTGCACTGTGGCCTGGTATACAGAGCTCCTTCAGAAAAATGTCACTAGTATGAATTAAGTCCTTGCTTCACTTTAGGTGGTAGAGCTGAAGAATTGAAACATATAAAGTGTTTAACCCTTTACTGAAACTTCAAAAGTGATAAATATTTATGCAAATTGATAGTTGGTATGGTTTGAAATGGCAGAAATTGAACTTTACAGACAAGTCCTACAATATAATATCTCATGAATGTTTTCCCAATGTAAGCTGGATGTTTACAGTATCCTCATTTGCCTAAATTAGTCCTGGTTTGGTTTACTGGATTGTTTACTACTATGTATGATTTCTTGTTACAGATTTAAAAATCTTATCTGTGGACCTGGTTAATGACCAGCTGGAGACACCAGTAAATACATTTCCATACTTAGTATCACTTCATGTAATTTTTAGTTCTACTTTCTTCAGAATCTTGCTAAGGTCTGTATTTCTAGATGTCTCAAAAGCCTGGACTGGAATGAATGTTATTAGAAATTCCCTAATATGTTTTTAATGAAAAAATCTTTTGAGTGTTATGGTGTTGAAAGAAGAAAGTTATAGCTCAAAGGAAAACTTACATAAAGTCACTGAGAAGGTCTCCAAGTGTATTAACAAAATATGAAACTTGTTCTTTAGAAGAAAAATAACTTGAACGGATAAATGGCTCGTGAAGTGCTTGGTGAGCGCTGTATACTGCACGCAGCAGTACAAAGGGTACAGCATGGGTACAAAGGTAGAGAGAAAGAAGAGACAACCTGCTGCTGTCAGTAGAGAAACTAATTATCTATGGAAGTGTTGCTGTTTGTATACCTGTAGTGAAAAGGATAGAAAGGAGTATCCTGGGGTGCATCAAGCCTGGCATCACCTGATTGTCCAGGGAAGGGATTATCCCACTTTGCTCTGCACTGGTGCCATACAAGGTGCAGCTGAGGTCACTTGGTTTGTTCAGCCTGGAGAAGAGGAGGCTGGGGGGAGACCTCCTCACAGTCTACAACTCCCACATGAGGAGGAGCAGAGGGGTAGACACTGATCTCTTCTCTCTGGTGACCAGTGACAGGACCCAAGGCAACTGACTGAAGTTGTGTCAGGGAAGGTTTAGGCTGGATATCAGGAAAAGGTTCTTCACCCAAAGGTTGTTTGGGCACTGGAACAGGATCCTCAGGGAAGTGATCACAGCACCAAGAATGACATTGTTGAGGCTCTCCTGTGCAAGGCCAGGAGCTGGACTTCCTTGGTTCTAGTGGGTCTGTTGCAGCTCAGAATATTCTACGATTCTATGAACTATTGCATCAAAGTTTGTTGACTCCGGGCTGCAGTACCAATCACCTTACTACATAGGGAAGCTGGAGGAGAAAACAAAAACAACCCCACACACCCCACAAACCTGCTTGAAATTCTGAATATACTTAACTTAGTTACATGGTAAAAGACAACACGTTACAGATAAGTGCTGAGCTGCAGTAGCAAAATGTGATGAATAGCAAATAAAAGAGGAGAATTTTCTCTACCAGAGTAGGAGGCCCTGCTCAGATACACAACAGCACTACCCAGGTGCAACATCCTTACCTAGGGAAGAGGGGCTGGAGCAATCCTGCTCTTTCTTTTCTGCTTCTGCTCCTGTTCCTGCAAGGGCTGCGATTGTCCTTTATATCTTATTGTTATCCCCTTTGTCCTTTCGTGCTTTATGGGGTGTTTTGCATGTAATTAGTACGTGATCCATGTTGTGTCTGCTGTGCCCAAGTCAGGTTCTGCCCAGCTCTGGGGACTACATTGCTTTAGTGAGCAATATACAGGAGCTGAGATTGCTGCCATTCCCCAAGAACAAGTGGTATGACCCTATACTTGTACTGTCAGTTCCTCTGCTGTTAACCGAGTCCTGGGATCATGGTATAGACGAGGTGAAGGACTTAAAGCTCATAAACATCTATTGTTTTACACCTACAGACCTGCTTGTGTCCATTGAAAGTATCTTTCTTCTGTCCTTGAGATGGAAAAAAAAAAATCCAAGTTTAGAGATTTTCATCCTTGAAAGAGATACAAGAATGAACTAAGAAACACAAGTGTCAGAAATCAAAAAAACACTTTAGATTATTACATATTAGACATTTTAATAACAGGCAATATGTTGCATATTTGTGCGTTTGAGGGATAGCTTACTAGAAGTGGTGTAGTATTAGAAACAGGCTCAGCAGCCAAATTAAAATCAACATGTAACGAGTTTGGAGTGCAAAAGATTTACTGTAGAGACGTCTAAATACCAGGTGTGAATGAGTCATGAGCTCATCTAATCTCAGGGCTGAATCACGATTCAGTAAATACCATGTGCCTTCCTCACACAAATAAAACAGTAAGAATCCTTCAACTTATGAGCCAAAGCAGAACAATTTATAAACTCTTTTGATGAAACCTTAGTTTCCATAGAGAGATGAAGTAATTCATCGAGATAGCATTGCTGACATTTATTACTAAGCAAAAGCGTTTTTTCAATGTAAAATAGTATGTCTCATTGGAGTACTTGGTATAGCTGAAAAAAATTAGGCAAACTTTTGAGTGTTAAAGCTGTTCTTAGGTTTAATAGGCTTGGTACATTTGTTTTCTCAGAACAAAAGTATATAATGTCTTAGATGATCACAAGGGAAAGCATCTCTCCATAGATGGCATTTGCTTTGCTTTGTGCAGCACACTCTGGGAAAATCCATGCAGGCTCCATCTGAATCTGTACAAATACAGGCTGCCCAGCATCTGAACTCCTAAAGGATTTGCTCCCTGTCTGCAGTCCTCTCCTTATTCTTCCTTATGAAAGCAGTCAGCTTATTAAGCCATTTGTTGTCAGGCCTTACTGAGGCTGTCACATCACACACCAGGTGCAGAACATGGAACCATTTTTAAATGTTTATTAACATCCATTTGCACCTTTCTGTCTTCATTGCTCTGCATCTCCACACTAACCTGTATTTACTGTGTGCTGTGATCTTTGTGCATGTTAAACACAAAATACTGGATTTGTCTCTTCTCCTTGTTACACCTAAGACCATACCTGTGCAGCTCCAAGCTCACCATTGGTAAGTTAAAACAAAGTTGCAAGTCAAGGCAAGCCTTACACCTTGTAGACTCAGTAAAAAGTGTTAATAATCTTTAATACTGCCTTTAAATATTTCTAACAAATTTTCATTAAAAATATAGACAATTATTACCTTTTTATTGACAATTTTTTTTTGTACAGTAAGGCTTGTAATGCATAAATATGGTTCTTGTCAGTTGTCAGAATATAATCATAATTATCACTTCTAAGGTGACAGAAAAACTGTTATATCGAAAAGAAATCTGTGGATAGGTATCTTCAATACGTTTGGAATTTGTTACCTCAAGCCTGTCAATATATTAAATTTCTGACTTGGGTCACTGGCTAAAAATTCTGAAAGAAGAAACCATTGTAGATGTAGAAAACAGTATAAAATGTAAAATAAATTTAGTAAAGATGGATAAATAACTTAGGGCTGATGCCACTAGGAGTTTATGGGTTATGGTGGACAGTAGATCCTACTGATGGACCACATGACAGAAGGAAATATAAAACCTGGAATATGCTGTGTATAAGATTTCATTTGAGTCAGCCATTAGAGTTTTGGTAGGGAAAGGAGGTTCTTGGGTAGTCTTTGAGTTTAGAAGCAGTAGAGATAGACCATGCTGTACCCAGTTCAGTGGCTTATATTTGTCATCAAACATATGCTAGACAACCTGGGATTTGTCTTAAAAGGATTCCTCTGACACCTGCTAAAAAGGCAGCCAGGCTCTGTAAACAACCTGACTTCAGGTGAGATTCAGGTGACCCACATGGACACTCAGGAATGCATCCTTGCAGTTCTCCTGCTCTTCCGGATGTTCCCATGCCTGAGCTTAAACAGGTTGGTTTAATCTAGAGCTGTTCAGTAAAGCACTTTGATCTAGTAAGATCCTTTCATGATCAAATAATTTATCCTAGAAAACTCTCAGTTCTAAAAAACAAACCAAAAATCGAAATTGAAAAATGTTCAGATGTTGGTTGCATGGGAAACACAAATTTGCTAAGTTATGGAACTAACAGAACTGATGTCAGCTAAATGTGTCTCTTTTTTTTCAAGTTCTGTAAAATACAGGTATGCAGGGTGTTTGGGGTTTTTTTAAGGTTAAAATACTCCGAAATGAACAATAAAATGAAAGGCAGAAGGAAAAGTACAGAGCATGTTCAATTCATACAGGCCATTCTGATTTGGTGCAAAATGCTGGCTTGAAGCATAGCTAGATTTACTAGCTAGATTTACTAGCTAGATTTAGCTAGAAGAGGAGGTTCTGGAGTGATCCTAAGATCCTAAGACTCCCAAATCAGTTTTATTTTCTCTTGGTGTTTTCAAATTAATCCTGCAATCAAATATGCTTCTTTATGTATCAGTGCAAAATACCTGTCCTTTCACTAGCGGTTCGCAACAGATGTCAGTATTTAGATTATCTATCTGTAGTTTTAATATATTAATTATTTTTTAAAAAATTAAAACCTCCACATTTACTGAAGTAAACTAAGGTAAAGAAAAAACCAAGCCAAGGAAACCAAAATCTGGATTAATTACTGGAATTAATTATTCGGGCGAGTAGTTTCCTATACAGAAAACAAAGCAACAAGCAAGCAAACTCCCCAAACCAGAGAAATTTAAGAAACATTCAAAACTGAAATAATCTTGGGGCTAAATACTACATGGGTAGATTTAAAAAATCTGTATAGCGGCGTTAAAATCTGCGATTCTTCTTTCCTGTTGAAACCACGTATCCACGTTTTCTGGAGTTATGGCACCATCTCCTGGCAAAAGGGAGTGTTTGCAAGTAACTGATAAAAATCCAATCAAAAGGGATAGCTGTGTGCTTCCCCTGAAAATCCCATCTCCAGCTCATTTCAGTTACCAGAACTCCCAATTGCCTGTGGTACATTAATGAGGACTGGAGGACAGGAAGTTTACTATTTTCATCTTTTTAATAATAAAAAAAAATAAAACAGAAATAGAAATACTGAGGAATTTGTGAAGACTTCTAGGAGCAGGTGCACTTTGTTCTGTGTGCGGAGCGATGCATCCTCTTACTTGCAGTGTGTACAACACTGTGGTGGAATCTCTCAGTGAAAAGTGACAGATACTTTTTCCCCTTTTTCTTCCATAGTCAAGCCTTCTTTCTTCACGACAGCGTGGAAGAGTCAAACTGACGTCTGACAGCCAATGACAAGGCACAGAAAATCAGTTATGAGGTTAGAAAGTGTGTGTTACCAGGGCATCATAAAGATTTCTGGAGTACTTACTATTCTCCTTCATGCTGCAGTCTCAACAGTGCAGTCAAAGTACACAAGGCACAACCTTCAAAGGTCCCTTCTGGCAGAATTTTTTTTGATCCTATGGATTGTTCAACAGCATGATTCTACCAACTTTTATTAAAACAATTTCTGAAATAATTTACTTTCTTATAGATCTGAGAAAAATATTACAGATGTATAAAACACAAAGAAACTGATGAGTGCCTGGTCGTGGGTTAATGGTTTTTTGGACCTAGAGGTTGCTGGTAATGTTTTGTCACATCTCCACAGACACCAGTAGTCTGTTATCATGTCGTAATGATACTTGAATATAAATATGTTGAAAGATTGTCTGAGGATTTCTTTGTGAGAGCAGGATCCTGTTTTATGTGGGGTTTCCCAGAAGAGAGTGAATGGCTGGTGCGTGCAATAAAATGCACAGCAGGATCAAGCATCATCATGAAAACTATTAAAAATGCTTTTTCATTTGACTTAAGAGCATTAGCAAGCAGTTAATGTTTTAATGGCAATTTTAAAAAGGTACCTTTTCCCATTATTTTCTAAATACTCATTCAGTCCTTCCAAAAAGAACCCTTTGTGTGCAAATGATTCAAAAAAAAAAAAATCAAAAAGGATCAATTGCAGTTCAGCAGGAGTCCTGGTTAGTTTTTTTAGTTAGTTTTGACTGTACAGCCTAGGATTTCAAAAGAAGAGCCCTGCACATTCCATAGGTCTGAAATTTTGTAACATAACTGCTGAAATTCTTGGGCTATTCACAACATGTCAAACTTGCATAATGAACATTATATACTAGCAAAGGACCTCAGAAACACATTAAAGACACTTGTCTATTGATTATATCTTATTTAAGTCCTTGCCTCAAACTTCTTGGTCTAATGAATTTCTGGCTTATTTTAAAGACAAATATCTTAATGAAAAAATTAATTTTTAGAGGATTAGATCCACTCACAGCCTTTGCTACTTACTAAACCCAAGACTTCCTCAGCACTGACATGGCTAAGAGAACATAGAACATGTAAAGACATGTTTCCACATAACATTTTATGTTATGAAAAAGTGAGATTTTATACTGCTGTTTAATTTTTTTTTCCTTAGAATTAAAGTTCAGACTAATTTGACAGGGTAGCTTCTCCCTTTGAAGTCTACTGCAATTTACAAAACTTGCTCGCTCTGGTCTGAATGCTTGATGGGGAAACCTGAGGGCCATGCTGCCATCTGCTGCTGACTTTAAAATACACAACCGTTAAAAGGAAGAAAAATCCAATATGCAGCTTATCTTACTTATCTTACTCTTACTAATATTTAAACTACGTGGAAATCAATAGAAGTGTCTGCACGAAGAAATTTACCATAAAATTATTAATAACGTTTATTTGTAATTTATTATTTTATAAAAACTACCTTTTTTTCCCCTAAATTTATCACCATACTTATATATTTAAAAGGTAATCTTATTATCCTCATCTTCAACTGATGTTTTCTAAATAAAAATGATAACACATGTCTGTGGGGAATGCTCCAGATTTATGCAGCCCCTGGGTTTTCTTCCTCAGAGAGTTTGCTCACTTGTTTATTCCTTATGCTCATATCTCTGGGCTCTTTCCTAGTCAGCATTCTTCATATTCTTTTGAAGTTTGAGTCAATGTTTTCAAAGACTGGCTGAACTGTATTTGATACTGGAAATGGATCACAGACCCAAGACTACGATTAAAAAGTATTATTAAAACTCAGAACACCAGGGAACCTCAGAAAAAATTAATATCACTTTTTTCAAGTAAAAATAGCTATCTAGTGTTGTATCATTACTGTTCTGGTTAACACAGAACTACATCAGCAAATTCTACAGAAAACCTAAACTTTCCACATGCTTTCTAACTTCTACTGTCATCTATAAAGGTGTGAAAAAGTAAATTCTTCAAAAATTTTTAAAATTTTTACAATAATGGTGAGCATTCAATTCTGACAAACCAAATTCGTGATGTTAAAGACAGATTAGTTCTACTGCTGCTCTGGATTTGGAGCAATGTTGTGAATCCCACAGGCTTTGCTGACATGTGAGGTTTGAAATAGGTGCTGTTGCTTCTTGGCTGGCCCTGGTGGTTGTGAGGAGCTGCCACATGGGCACTGCCCCGTTGGGTTAAGTCAACCAAGGCACCTCAGCCACTCTTCCTTGCTTCTGTCTTTAATCATCAAACTTGGATGCCTGCTGAACAGGCTCTGCATGTTACATGCTGACCTAGACTATGCGAAGGGTCACTGACAACAACCCATTTAAACACCTTTAACTTTAAAGATTAATAATTTAAATTGGAATGACTGGAAAGCACCAGTCTGGTGAGTCAGGTTTTTGCTTTAGGAGTGTAAAGAATCTTCTCAGACTCGGCAATTCTCACTCAGTTTCCAGAAAGACATTCAAAACCAGTGATTCCTTGCCCAGCCCATGTATAAGGTCCTGAGCACACCCTCAGCCCTGCAGGAGGCCAGACCAAAGTACAGGGGCACGGGGCAGAGAGGGGGAAGGGCCTGCTGAAGTTAGCAAAGAAGAAAATCCTGTTTTCCAGACGTTCATGAGAAACAGATAGGAAAAAGACGTATAAGAACCATGACCCTTCACACTTCAGATGAGTGCCTAGTTGTTGTTGAATGCGTGACAGTACCAACTTCACTTTTTCAGTCCACCACAGGTGTCTAAGACCAGAAAAAGATTTTTACCTTTTGCTCTTGAAAAAGATTAAATACCTCCCTCCAGCCTGGAGTTTAGTGCCTTAATCTTTAAAATGTAGTAACTGTTCTCTGATAATCAAGAGATACAGCGTTAAAAAAAAGAAACAGTGGGGTTTTTTCTTTTGAATTTGAAATCATGCCACAATTTTTTTCAATGTTTTAAAATATTTTTTATTTTATAGTTCTTCATATTGGTCCACACAGAACCTCACTGGGCTCTAGGATTCTTTCTTGAGTGCTTGTAGACATAATGTGTATCACAGTGATTAAAATAAAGATTGAATTTTTGTGCAATCGACTGAATCCACTTGAGACTTTTAATTACTGACTAGATTTATTCCAAGGAAAACAAGTCACTGGTACTGTCTTTTTCTTCCTGACAGTAAGCAGAGGCCTCAAGAGTACAAGCATAGTATGACACCAAGGGTCCTAAGGGCATGAATCCAAATCCCATCTGCTGTACTGCTGCTCACTGAAGTGATGCAGCTCTGAGAGCTGGGCAAGAACCTGGCTCAGACACAGCTGAGACAAATACAAACAGAGACTCACCACATGTAAAACACCTCACAAAGCATGAAAGCATAAAGGGGGTAACAAGAAGGCCTAAAGGGCAGCCACAGCTCCTGCAGGAAAAGAAAGCAGAAGCAGAAGAGGGAGAGCAAGGTCACTCCACTCCTGTTTCTCTGATTAAGGATGCTGCACCTGGGCAGTGCTGTTGGGTATATGCAGCAGGTCCTCCTCCTCATCCTCCTCCTGCTCCTCTTCCTCTTCCTTCTCCCCCTCTGACAGAGAATGGGAGCTTCTCTTTTATTTGCCATTACAGTATTTTGCTGCTGTAACTCAGCAGTCATCTCCAGTGTGTTATCTTTTACTATGTAACTAGGTTAAGGGTATCAGAATTTTAAGCAGATGTGTGGGCATGTGTGTGTGTGGGTGGTTTTTTTTCTCCAACCTCCCCACACAGTAAGGTGACAACACAGTGCTGAATCACAGCAAACTGGCAAACTTGGACGCATCAGATCTTAAACGGAGTCAGACAGCACTGGCAAAAATTCTGCTGCTTGATATTGTTACTTGGTGTTGCTGTAGCAGGAGTGTTTCTAAGAGCCTCAGAAAAATAGAAAATACTTCTGATTATTTTCACTTGCTGCATTAGCACTGGTGATATTAAAAACTGAAAGCAGCAGTTTGAACCTTTCAACTCTTGATGTTCTTTCCCCAAATGCTAAGCATTTTTTACTTTGGGAAAAAAAAAAACAAACAACAACAACAACAACAACAACAAAAAAAAGAAACAAAACCAAAAAAACCAAAAAAACAACAACAACAACAACAAAAAAGAGTTTTGCAGAGACTATTTCTTCTATCTGGAACATGCATAAATATGTGCCTATAAAAATTTTTCAAGGTAATGAAGGGATGCAAGGAATCATTTCTCCCACAGGCATCAGAATTTATAATATTGTTACATTGCTCCTTCATTAACACTACAATCAAAGATTTTTTCTCTTTCTCTTGACTCTTATGTTGACCTATATACTAACCACTACTTCATTATTAAACTGATGATATTATGTGATTAAGCCTTGCCTTTGAGAACTTATTATAATGATTAATATTGCCCTTTGGAGTTCTGTGTGGGCACATTGATTTATTATGCCCTCAAACATTTAATCTTTGTGTTGATCATATCAAAAATGTATAAAATAAGGTTAATGATAATGATAAACTTAATTTCACCCTCACCGACACTTCTGAGAAGCCTCATGGCAGTAAAACAACATAGTCTCTAAAATTGTGTTGAACTTAAAGGTCTTAATAAGCATCACGGTAGGAATGAGAAAAGAGCTCTTGCACCAAACACTAGCTTTTACTCAAGAAAATCTTATGTAACTTTGAAGCCTGCTAATTGATTTCAATGAGCTTTTAATGTAGACAGTCTACTTTTTCCCCCTCTAAGACATCATTAAGAAAGCACAGACTTGTTTGGCTATTCTCATGTAAATCTGTATGCAAATGTTGCTGGGATCCACATTACCAGACACTGCTCTGTCAGGGACTTAAGCCGTGTTTCCTTGGCATGCACACACTACCTACTTTCTAGAGGAAAGTAATGCAGCAATATGATTCTTTCTGGGAACACTGATTCCAGGACTGGCTATATTCAGTTATTTAAAAATATTTTTTAAACTGTATCTGAAAAAAAAAATTAAAAGAAATTTCCTGTTTATATTTTTGTGTGTTTCTGTGCTATTATATGTATGCTGTACATGTTTTATGCCTTTTCACTACAGTAGGTGGTTTGAAATATGCTAAAAACTGTTGAGAGCCCATACAATTGCTTATCAGAGAAAGTCTGGCCTTTCAGGGAAACAACAAGAGATTCATTTCAGATAGTTTTAGATGTTGCCACAATGCCCTGAATTGCTCGGATCAATCCTGTTTTTGTGAGTGGTGTTAAGCAAAGTCAGTCTTTAGCTCTGGCATTTTTTTCCTGAAACAACATCATAGAGTATTGATCAGTCTGTCTGTCATGAACAAGGGATTTCAAACAATGTACAGGATCTATTTTTATTAAACCACATCACTCTTATGTGCTTACCAGGCACTGTTATTGCTCCTAAAATTGCAAGCTCCTTGGCTTGAAATTTTGTGGTGACAATTAAGACGTATTTATCTTACCTAAATTTAAATGCCTACAATGCAGGCCTCTAAGGATGTGCTGCTCTTCTGTGCCTGAACATAGAGTTAATCCAAGCTAAGGAGCTGAAGAACCATCATCATATATTTGTGGGAGACAAGGGGTGAACTAGGTGGAGGGCTCCCATCTGTGTGATATACACCACAACTAGAAAGAAAAAGCTCTGTTGAGCAACAGAGCAGAAACCACCAATATTAGCTGAATAAAGATGACATCAAATGAACTCTGGTAGAGAGAGAGCTGTTGTAAACTTTGCATGCCTGCATCCTTTTATCTATAATACAATAATGAAAAGAAGAAAACAACACTAAATTCTACTGTGCCCTGAAGTCTTGCTAGATGAGATTGAGAACAGAATATAGTTCTAACAAAGTGAGTTTTTGCTTTCAAGAAGGTAATTTTTTTCGTATTACATTTTCTGAATGCCTAGGATGAAGCAAGAATGAAGTGCCCCCAGGTTGCAAAATCTCCGAATTCTCAAAGCCGTTGATGATAATGACCCTGGTATTACCATAGTGAACCGGAGCAGAGACTGCAAGCAGCTCTGAGCAGTTGCCTAAATGTGTTCAGCTCAAATTTGCTTCAAAAACAACATGAAAGCTCCAGACACTTGCTTTCAAAACAACTACTTAATGTCCTTTAGTTGTAGCCTCTGTTCTGACCTCCTCTCTTTAGATATAAAAAATTATTCCAGGTTTTATTAATTTGATTTTCAGAACACAGAGTTGAAATGTGATTTTCTTTTATTTGATTTCCTCTTAGAGGAAGAGACTGAATAAGGCCTGTAATTTACAAAGGACAGATGAGCAAGCCGTGGTAACTCGAAAACTTCTGTAAAGAGACTTGTAACTTTTTTGTGCTTCAGCTCCTCACCTTAAAAAAAAAAAAAAAAAAAAAAAAAAGAATAACATTTTCCTACTATCTGTAGATTGAATTGATGAAATAGATGGTGAATTTTTATAATAATTTCTATTATTCTTGATAATTGGTAAAACTTAACTTTCTGAGAAATCAGAATTTCCCTTTAATTAGGACAAGGATAGAGAAATTTCTCCGCATTATCAGGACCTACTTTCAAATGGCCTCTGTCCATCAGCATAAAAAAAGTGTAAAAGTATAACATTTAGATTCCTCTATATTTTAAAATTACAGTCAATAAAAATTAATTTAGGTTAGATATGGAAAAAGCAATTGTGTATACAAGTCCTATCCCCTTTTTTTGGAAAAGATTTAAATGCAATGCTTGGAGAGTATCTTATTCTTTCCTCTTTCATGTTGATTGTGTTCTTTTTATCTATTCTTCATAGATAATAATTAGTGTGTCATTAATATTTGCCATGGGACTTTAAATTTTGTCTATTAACTAGCAGTACTCTGTCATTTTCTTATGCTGAGTGGGAGATGTCAAAGACATTAGAGCAGAGAATGGTTGTCCAAAATCAACTGCAAATTCCTTATATCCTCAGTTTAATAGAATTTCTCATGTTTGTGTGATGAACTGGAGATCTAAACTATTAAACAAAACCACTAGTGGTTTTTATTAAGCATATGCACATGCAATAAGCTCAAAAATTAATTCAATAATGCATTGCAATATTGCTTATTAATAAGGAATAAAATAATCAAGGACTTCCTATATATAAGAGCAGTTAGAATTGCAACACAGTGAAAAGACCACTTTTAGAAAGTCTTGGAGAACTTTCAGTAGGTGTGCCCTTGTGTATTGCCTAAATATTGCACCTGCTGTCATAAAGAGAGGACTATAAGGGTTTTAGGCCCTGCACTAGTTCCATTCCACTTTCAATGTGGCAGCTCTTCTTTGGCTGCTTGACTTTTTCATCCCACTTGTAGCTGACCGTCCCACTGTCTCTTTCTTTTTGGCTTAAAGGCTCCTTAAGCAGAAGAGATGATGTAGGTCTGTGCAGCAGCATGGATCTCTGTGCCTTTGCCCCACTAAGTCCTGCACTGCAGCCTGACCCTGTTGTGGCTCACAGTTGACCCAGCCTGCTGCATCAGATTATTTAATCTCAGATGAAGGACTTCACATCTGCCTTTTTGAACTGCATGATTTTCCCATAAGATCATTTCTCCTGACTGTCAAGGCTCCTCTAGATAGCAAGGACACTACCAACATTGATCCCAGCTCCCAATATGCTGTCAGTGTCTTCTATCTTTATCTTAGCTGTGGCTGCTGAACTGCAAAATACCAAGAACTTCCTGAGATTTGACAGTCTGTGCTGAGTAAAAGATTATATTTTGCTTTTTCCCCGTGCTTAAAAATCTTATCTGATATTGTATCACCTAAAGATCTTGATACAGTAAGTGAAATTCTGAAGGACACAGCAACAGATCATTTGGAAAGGTCAAAGTGATAGCCACTCTACTGCAGCAAAATGGCCAGCCTGTTCAAATTAGAAGCTACCCTTCTTCTGTCAGACCTACAGTGTCTGGGTCCTTGTCTGCAAACAAATATACCATTTTAGCTATGCTGATATAGATAAATCATCTAACTCTGTGTATATTTCTCCATATCTTCTCTCTCTATGAATTTTAAGTCCAGCCGATTTTAAAAGCATTCCATGAACTTCTCAATTTCCAGTTTCACATCACATCTTCTAAGTTAAACCCCACAAATAGCAGTGTGAGGAAATAACTCATGCATACTCTGCATTTTGCTGAGTGCTCTGAGTGAGGAAACACATAGTTTTGTTAAATAATTTTAATTATTCAAAAAGTAGCATATTATTTAATCATTCTTTCTGTGTCTGTGAAGGGACATTGGGATTTTCTCTCTGTAAACTAGTTTCCTGGAGCTAGATTCTGATAAACCTATGGCTTCCACAGCAGATAATTCCATTTACCTCTCTCTCCCTTAACACTTCAAAAATGCCTTCTAACCCTTTCCAGAGGGCCAGTACGCCAACCAGGAGCTTCCTCACAAAAATAAAAGAGGATGCAGAAAATGTAAGCTGAGTGTGAAGTGTTTGTTGTAGTCATAACTATTTTCTCAGAGAGAGGTCATACCTTAGTGATTGAGGCTGAGAAGGAAGGACTGGGAAGATGAGTTTTTTCCTGATGGACATTAATAGAAGTCAGCCTGTGTCAGTGCTGTAGCAAACCGGCTAATGTGAAAAAAGGCACCTCTATTCTTGAGGCATCCTCAAGCCGTTGCTTATTTCTCATTACATTATTTTTGAGAAAAGGGCATCAACTGACAGAAAAAAATTCCAGTCTATGTCCTAGGCGCCAGACTGAAACAACAATTTATTTCACTTAGGGATCATGTTTTTTTATTTTTAATTATTTGTATCAAATAGGGAAACTATGCAAATAAAATGAATATAGATCTAGACATGGCTCAAAAATACAGTCTCAATGGGAAAGCATCATAGATGTTCTACTAGTCAGGTAAAATTCAGTACTGCAAAAATGATTGCTGAAAGAAAATGATATCTTGTTAATAAGAAAGTCTAAAATATATTGTTCCTGGAAACCTTCTTTCTGCTGGAGGAAAGACCCAGAGAAAATCCTTCTAGTGTTTATCAGTTTCTTTCTTATTATGCCTCCATCAGGAACTTACAAGGATACAGAGTTAGGCTACATTTTTAATTCACCTTTTCTTCACGTTGAGGAGGCAAACCCCTGGATATTCCTAAACCGTGCTGATGTATGCATATATATTTGTTGCCTATATAGGATGCCAGACATGAAAGTGTATGAAGATATCAACAAGCTGAATGTGATTCTAGTTCTCATTTGTTTGGATAAAAAGTTCTGATGACTGAGCCATTCTTTATTTCAAGATGAAGTGTGGGACATGAGTGATACCCTGGGAGGTGTGCTAATGCTGAAATGGGAGAGAAGAGTACATGCAGTGTGTACAGCATTTCCATAAAACCACTGTGGTAAACAAATGGGAAATATAAACCAGCAAAATAGGTTTTTGTGTTAATTAGAAAAAAGAAACCAAACCAGATATTTTAAATATTTATTTGTCAGACTGGGATAACAGCCTTTATAGAGCACAATTTGCATAAGTTCTCAAGATACATCCTGTATACAATCACAAAACCATGGCATGGATTTATACATAAAGTGAAAACTGGGACAGATTTACAAGCATTTTTATACAATTCTCATACTGCTTTTGTTTCAGTTTTTACAACTTTTAGAACAAGTCTGTTTTGTTTTCATTTTTCCTGATGATTCTGGAAGCAAAATGAAACTTAAAAGAAATCCAAACCGAAATGGGTATCAACAAACCACCACCTATGCATGCAACATTCACTGTGGAAACATTACATTTGCCCAAGGAATATTCTTTTTTTTGTTGTTTTTGCAGGGTTTTTTTGGTGTTTTTTAGATTTTTTCAAACATTGTGTCTGCTGTACACGTTGTCTGTAGCATGACAGCACACACGTTAGTCAGCCATTGTTGAGCACCTGAGCACATCACTGAACATCTATAAGATACAATCAAATAAGGACACACTCACATGCTTGGATGTCAAATGGAATCAGTAATTTAAACTCAGTTTGTTTTACAAAAATGTGTACTTATTTACAGGGTAACAAATTAAGAAAATGATTCTCATCAAATCATCTAGTTTTAATTATGGATATCTATATATATTATAACTTTTGAGCTCATCAATATATTTGCTTATTAGTTTTTTCAAAATAATAAAACAGAACATATAGAAAACATTAAAATGTTTCTTATGATTTAAAGAGAGAGTATCCGGTTTCATTTATTCTTTCTATTTTCCTTCTAAAGGCAACATGTATTTATAAAGAGCAATTCATCTTACATGCCAAGTGCACTGAAAATCCACAAGGCATGTAGGACTAGAGTTTAAATATAATGTAGGTGAATACTAATGCTAAATTTCCTCTCTGTTTCGTTACCTTTATAAGTTACACTCACACAAATTTTCTCTGCTATTCACATAGGTATGTACATATCTAGATATATACTCAAATAATGAATCTGGGACATTCAACATTGTAGCAATGAAAATAAACTAGTTAAAAATAGTGTCAGTTATGATTCAAATAATGATTTAAAAAAATACTATTAACATCTTTATGATATCTCCGTGAAACTAAATCCTAATTAAATAATCTCTATTGGGCTCACACTAGCTTACAATATAGTAGATGTCTTCTTTTCTTCATCATCATCATCCTCAAAGTATGAGTCAATATCAGCTGGTTACCAGCTACCATATCCCACAACGTAACCACGCAAACATCCATCATCCACAAAAATAACTCAAATGTTTCCTAAGTCTTGATTTAAAGCCTGTTCAAGTCAACACATTTATTGTTACTGACTTTAACTGGTTTTTGTTTCTTCCACACAGGATCCATGTAATGTAAAACCATGGGTAATAATAAAGAAGCAGCACTCTTTGCCCCTGGATACTATCCCTTTAAAGTGTAATGATAAAGAACTTGCTCAACATTCATCATAGAGACTCTCATGTCTAGTTTTAACCTGGAAAAAAAAAGTGGCTGTTTGCTGCTCATTGTATGCATACTACTAATAATGATAATGTTGTAAATCCCTGTCATTTGTAAACACACACACTGTGCTTTTGCTCATTTTTCAGCTTGTTTCCACTATACAAGGCCTTGAATTAAGAAGCAGCTTCAATTTCTGTTGTCTCAGCAGATTTATGCATTAAAAGAGTTAAAATGCCTCTGCTATTGCCTCCCTGCAATATGTATCTTCAAAGCAAAGGTAGAAATGTGTGAACTCATTAAAAATCAATCATGCAGAAATGATAAAAGCTGCTGCCACATCTAAGCACTTTTGGCCAGATAAAAGAAAAGAAATTAATGAGAAAAACCAAAAAAAATATACTGAGATATATACAAAATGGTAAAAAAATACTAATAGTCCTTGTTTGATTATTTTTTTAAAAAACATTGTCACGGGAGTTTTTCCTGACTTCATTCATGAAACAAACAAACAACCAATGAAAAAAAAAACCTATGCATTCAAACATTAATCTGTGTTGCATAGAGTGATTTCAGTACAACCTAGAAATTTGGTCAAAAAAAGGAACTTGGCACACTTTGGTAGCATTCTCTGACCTCTGAATGATGCTGCCTCAGACAGCCGAGTGCATGGGCCCAGGTCTGACCCACACCCACCCCGGGTGACACTGTAGGAGCCCTGTCCTTGCTGCAGCTGGCCAAGGCAGTACAAACTCTACTCTTTGTCTTTCATGACAGGAGTCCAAAACTGCCACTTCAACATGCAGAAACATTTTGTGTTGTTCAGAGAACCAAAGACGCTTGAATTAAACCAGTTGACGACAGCTGATTATCCTCAAAGGCAGCTGTTCCCTACAGCCGCAGCTATACCACCTAACAAAAGTATTCAATAAAAATATTGGCCACATTTTTATGTGTGTGACAGCAAAGCACGCCTGTTCACTTTCTCAATTAAGAATGATGATTACAGGCTTCCAGTAAGGCAGCCAGATACTGCTCGTTCCTCTCAGAAATCTCCATAGCAACTACCAGTGCGACTTGCTGCCTTCATAGCAAATCTTAGCAAGAACAGAATCACCAGCAGTTTGCACAAAATTGCACACCTCATGGCTTTCACTTCACACAGAATTTTTTCTTTTTTTGTGGGTCTTTTTTCAAAGTACAAACACAGTATCGTCATCAGGAACGCAAGATAACCCACCAAGAGAGCAACACATATGTCAAATGTACCCAGGCAGGATTTTTTGGTTCAATCAGGGATTTTTTTCTTTGAATTATTTTTTTATAAAAACATACAGAACATCAAAACATACAGAATTTTTACAGTAACTCCAGAGGACTGTTCTTAAAATATATGAGAGGTAGGGTATACATACACTGGTGAAAGCATAAAATTCAACATTAAAGCACACATTCTACTTCCACTGTTAATGATGTTGTGTTTTTAAGATAGTTAATAAGATTTTGGTAAGATTGCTCTGCTTGCAAGTTAAGCAGGCTACCAGTAGGTTATGAACAACAGGAGTTTCCTTGGTGTTTGTAGCATTAATATCATCTCTATGTTTCTTGTATTCCTGTTCCATGATGATATTTTAGGTTGATAATGATAAACCAAAAACTATATGTTTTTGGGGACACCAGATTAAATGGGTAGCTTTTTCACAGTCAATCCAATTGCTTAATAACCTAAGCTTTATTTTTCCTTTTTCTAAAAAGCATATCATATTTTCCAGAAGAATATTTTCAGCTGCTCTTGTACAACCTGTGGAAGTGTACTGCATATATTCAGAAAATATAAGACAGTGTACATTAAATAATTTAATGAAAATTGAAAAGTCTTTTTTGGGCAAGAAAAATAAATGTCTGACATATAGAAATTTGGTCATTTTCTTTTTAAGTATGCAAAGGTCATGAGATCATATTTCCAGGGAAACTACTTTTTATTGAAGCTGTGAAATATTAAATGACTTCTGAGTAACATGGGAGTTAGTACCATTGATTCTTGGATTTTAAAGAAGTTGCTGTACTTAAAGGAACAGGAGAAAAAGCTCTCCTTTCTTCAAACATGGTACAAGGGAAAATATAACAACCAGACTAAGCCATGCCAGGCAGTAGCTTCTTCCCATGTGACCTGACTGCTTGGCTTCAAATCCCTGAAAGGGGGACTTCAAGCATAGAAGTGCAGACACAGCCTTAAAAGTTGCAAGTTACCTTCCTGTTTACTTCTTGCGTAACTGAGAAGCCATGCTGTTGAGTGGGTTATACTCAGACATTCACCTGAGATAGCAAGAGGATATTCTTCCTTCTAATGCAGCTGCATCCAGTCAGGAACTGCCCTGCTGTCCCTTCCCCTTAGATTTCAAGTGTGTCACTAGTGTTGATACATAGCCCTGCATCGAGAGGGTCGGTGTTGGCATGGTGGGACTGCTGCTCCGAAGTGCCCACAAAATAGACTAGAATTCACCATCCCTCTACAGTTTCAGAACAAGACTGGTTGCTGAGAAACATAAGGACTAGTTGAAATAACTGCATTAGTCCCAATGCCTAAGTCTCTTCAATCTCAAACTGATTTAGACCTTCTGATTCAAAGGGTGGGGTGAAGTACAGTGTCACTGACATTGAAACAGCATTTTTTCTTTCTGATGTAGTGCAGTTTATAACCTGTCCTTTCTCCTTAAAACCACATCCCAAGGTATAGACGGTTCGTATAATTTTATTCATTACATTCTAGGAGAGTGGTTTATATGCATTGTTAACACACAGAACCAAATGAAACAATCAGGTCTGATTCTCCACAGTATATTTTTGAAGGAAAAAGAAATAAGAAAAAAGTAATGTAAAATAACATTACCACTCTTGCAAACACCTTGCAGTTTGTGTTGAGTGGCATAATCTCACTACAGCAAATTATCAGAGATCCTAAGGTGCAGAGGAGCAAGCTTTGCACTTTTGATAAGTGAGATTTGGAAAGTCAGTCACCCTAGGTGCTTTTGCATAAAATGATCTCCTTCTGGTTGCACAAAAAACCAGACTGCGCTTCCCATCACACTACTCCCAGTTGCAGCCGAGCTCTGTGTTAGCACCTGCCTCCAGCCTTCATCATTTCCTTCACAGTTACTCTCTTCACAAAGAGTCCAACAAAATGGAGCCCTCATATCAGTCTTCGTTTCAAACAGCCTCACTTTAACTTCTGGGCCCAGATTTTCTTCTCCTTTTGCTGTGTTTTGCAGCAAAAATAGATGTACTAGCCCTCATTTAAGTGTGCTTTGTAGCCCAGAGACTGCTCTTTTCTACTTTTTATTCTGAAAGACTAGCTAAACACAATGATATCAAACTATATTCTTGAAGTAATGCTGTTTAGAGCAGACTCTGCATGTTTTGTGCCCTAAGCAGACAGCTCTTCTCAGTGTGTTTGTGTGGAGCTGACCAACAGTTTGTGCCAGTTTACAATTCTTTTCCTTAGATCCACTTTGTCAAGCCAGATATAAGCTTCTCCAATCAGCGTCTTTTTCATAAACTTCCCTCCATTGGAGACAAGCAGAATCTGTGAAAATTAATAACAACAATAATAACAACAATAATAATAATAGTCCATCAATGCACATAGTTACATAATACTATCAAAACATGAAAGATTCAGAAATGTTGAGCTCAAATATGCTACATGCAGAAAACAAATATTAACCATAACTTTTTATATAGAGTCACCTTTTCTTTCACTGAAAGCCCTGTGAGAATTTAATCTTCTCCCCCTTCTGTTTCCTTACCATGAGACATAGCAATTAGAAGATGACAATCCTGAATGCTAGTGAGCAATTTGTTCACCTGCTGGTTACCAAGCATGAGCATAGGTCAAGTTTTAAGTTACAAGATAAAGCTTTGTACAGGTGAAGTACCAGCTCTTGTTAAATCTGTGGAAGTCTGATGCAGACTGGCTGTTCAAGGTTCTCTGTGAAATGTCATCCAACCACATATCTTCCAGATAAAGAGGTTTGTGCCATGCAAACTATACACTTTCCTTGAGGACTTGTCTCATTCTGTGGATCTATAAGTTCATTATACACGTTTCTAAGAAAATGTATTTGATAATATGTATACTTCAGGGCATGAGTTATAGTTGCACATTCAGAAAAATTTTAGCATTTCTTAATTCTGAGTAACTGAATTTACAAGCACAATGTTTTGTTGTTCAGTTTTGTTTGGTTTTTTTTAATTAACTTCCTAAGTTTTTCAAAAAGAGAAAGAGGTAATGAAGATTTGCATTTCCATGACAGGATTAGCAGCAGATTTGTAATATTCACAGTTACTGAGCAGACCTCAACAAGCAAGAAGAAGGGAAGTAAGTAGCTGATAACAGGAGGAGGCTGTCACTCTCTGTGTGAACCAGCAGGAGTGAAAATAGGGCATTTTGTTGCTTGGTTTCAAAGATCTAAGCTAGAAGAAAAATGGCAGGACACAAGGATTTTGTACTCTGCTGAAACCACATGGCAGTAGACATGTAACAGAACTGTAGAAGAACTAGAATTTCCTGTAATCAAGAACTGCAACATTTTTGAAAATTTTCCATTTTGGTTTGGAAAGCAAAGTGAAAAATGTAAACTTTACATTACAAATGAAATTTAACATAAATTTCAAAAGGGAAGAAATTTACAAAGGTTTTCCTGAATAGGCTTGCTATTTCTTTGTCCAGTTTTGATATCGATTGGCAACTTGGACAGCTTAGATACCTAATGGCTATTAGTCAACAGATTTGAGAAGGGAAAACTCTTAGGCACTGAACTATTAGGAAACTCCATTCATCAGAAAAAGTGTCCTTGAGGAAAATAGGCAGCCTGCCTCCACTGCTGATGGATTTCTAGGTCCCTAGGTTGGTGTTTGCTGAAGAATGGACTGTCCAGAAGTTGGAAAGCCAAACCAGAACATCTGTGAAATATGTTCTTCTGGGTTTTTCTGATTAGTCTCACTTAGGACATTATGTATTTCTAATTGCAGTGAGCCAGGAGCCAGAAGCTTACTGCTTTCCAGAAGGGTTGCAGGTGAGTTGCCAAGGAACAGGGAAATCAGAGAAGCTAAGAAAAAACTGCCAGGGGCTGAGGAAAGTGCCTGTCTTAAACCTATCAAAATGTTTTCCACAGAATGTTTTCATTCTGACACAATCAACAGTTTTGGGACAGAAAAAATTTTATCCAGTTTTTCATAAGTTCTGTCCTTGATCCTTCTCCCTACTTCTCCCAGATGGAACCCTAGGATCTATCTTCTCTGTCTTGTCTTTCTGTCATCCTTGTTTCTTCTCTGCCCCAGGCCTTGAATTCCAATCTTGTTATCCGGGTCTAGTCTTAGTCTTAGTTTCTAAACCCCAGGATTTCTGGTTTTTATTTATTCCCATTACTCTGTACCACACAATTCAAGCTTTTCTTCACTGGCTTTTTTGTTTTGTTTTGTTTTGTTTTTTATCTGCAGCCCATGGTCCCATTCTTATGGCAAATATTCACAGCACTTGCTGCTGATTTTTAGATTGCAATCCCTTGTCTTAATTTTTGCCTCTGGTGGGTTCTCATAGCTCTTTACATTATACCTTCTATTATTATCATGTTTGATCTCATCTTACTCCCTCTCTATGATCTTATTTTCTCCCATCATCTTCCAGTTAAATTTTTGTTCTATAAATTCTGGTTTTGTTTCATTTCCCTCTCCCCCAAATGTCTTTTGACCATGTCCATGTCTTTGGCCCTAAATGTTCATTACTCAAATTCAGCATTCAAATTGCCAGGTTCATGCTTTGCCATAGGAGTAAATTGACTGTTAAGCTTGAAGAGCACATAAAAACAGATGCACTGAGTCAGATTACAACCCTCTCCAGGCAAATATTTTGCTTCCAAAAGTGCAGAGGGCAGTGTGTTAGGCAGAATAAAAGAACAAGGCAATTAAGTGTTGACACTCTCTCAAAATACCTAATCAGGTAAGTGGACCATTGACTTCCTGACTCACAGGCAGTAAGTTTTTATTTAACAGAATCTGATGTCTTTAGTCCATAAATTTCTCCTATCATTTTCTCCAGTTACTTTTTCTGTGAAAATATTTAGCACTCACAATATATAAAGGCAATGCACTTTACAGCTCAAAACCTAATTTTCATGAAGCAGAAACACTTTTTCTTTGTTTTAAACTTGTTCCTTGATACTTTTACAGGATACTTTTACAGCCTTCATTCTCTTTCTTAGCTCTGGTGTTCAACATCAGCACATATCATAGAATCATAGAATCACAGAATCATAGAATATGCTGGTTTTAAAGACATCAATCAGGGTCATAGAGTCAAACTCCTGGACCTGTGCAGGACACCCCAAGAATCACATCATGTGCCTGAGAGTGTTGTCCAAATGTTTCTTGAACTCTGTCAGGCTTGATGCTGTGACCACTTCTCTGGGGAGCCTCTTCCAGAGTCCAACCACCCCCTGGGTGAAAAACTTTTTCCTGCTATCCAACCTCAACCTCTCCTGACTCAGCTTCAGGCCTTTCCCTCAAGTTGTGTCACTGGTGACAACAGAGAACAGATCAGTGCCTGCCCTTCCGCCTCCCCTCAGGAGGGTGCTGAAGAACACGAGGTCTCCTCTTGTCTTTATATCACAGAGCTCCAGAGGAAATGTTGTCAAGTCTCACACTAACTGTTCCTATGGATGCATCCCTCTCTATCTCCTTCCCAAAAACTTGGTGGATTATTTTTCTGTAAGACTCTGTGAATTCTTCTTTACTGGTCTACCCTATATGGTTTCCTCTTCAAACCACTACTGGAAGCAAATTTTTTACAGGACCTCTTAGGCATTGGCAAGACTTTATTGATCACTTCATCTTTCCCCAGAAAGTGTACATTCTTAAATAGCCTTTATTGAGTCTATTGAAAAAATAAGATGTTAGGACACCTTAACACAGGAAAATCACTATCTTTTTGGGGGGGTCTTTTTTGTAAGTAACATCCATTTTGGCTGTGATATTACTGATACAAGCAATAAGCCTAATGTAGGCCCTTAGATAATCCAAAATAACTTTAATCGCCAAAATGCAGCTGTCTTATTCAGGTTGGTCTGACAGATTTATAGGTACGTTAAGGGGATGCTGATATGTCCAACAGTGCCTTCTACTCAATTTTAAGGTTGGCCTGCAGATACCCCTTGAATTTTTTATCCCTCTCCACTGACTGGAGGAAGCCTGAGTATATGGCTTATATTTGTTATCTCCTAATGTGAAAATAAATGAAAGTAGGCAAATTGAATCCAACCTGTCAAAAAAACCCCAAGTTTGGCCATATGACCAAATCTGTCTAAGCAACTAAGACACAGGAGAGGGACTATTCCTGAACCGGTTCCATGCACCATTTGATGTGTCACAGACTGACAAAAAGTCAAGTCCATTACAAATGTACCAGAAAATATCTCTCTTGGCATAATCAGTAATCCTCAGTGTATGAGATTACAATTATTGTGTCAAATTCTAGGTACCACAACTTTTAAAGAAGTTGGAGAACTGGACAGAATGATAAAATGCTTAGGCATTTAGGCAAAAGGACGTATCACAGAAATTTGATTGACTTGGCCTTGAAAAGTAGAGAGGAGAGATAGCAGCCTTTAAATGTAAAACCTTTTTTTCTCAATTAAAAAGAAAGTGGATCAGTTTTCCTCTGTAGTTTGTGAGAATACCTAAGAATAAGTGAGCTTAATTTAAAAAAAAATGATATCTTTATTTTGATATTGCACTAAACTTTCTAAATGCATAGAAAATTATTCTTGGAAGGCATGTATAACTCCCTTCTCTGGGGGATTTTAAGAACAGATCAAGCCTAAAATCTTCAGGTCTGGTCTATAAATACCCTTCCTCAGTGTGGTGCGATGGAGTAATCCATCCTTTAATGTCTCCTCCAGCCTGATATTTCCATTATTATATAACTGTGTTACTTTCTTTGTAGTTTTCTCTTTTCAGCAAACAACTGGGGTAGAAGATTGAGCTCAAATGCCCATAGCACTGCACAGACAACATCCAAAATTAGGATTTAATAAAATGCAGAATTACCTGAAGAGAATGCCCAGCAGGACTCAAGCTAAATCTAAATGTTTCATTGAACGATGGCTCTCGGTCATGCCTGCATACCCTGGTTTTCTTCTTAATTACTCTCTTTTGGGTAGAGATATTGACAACATACAGCTTCACATACAGGTCTGGGGAAGAATGGTTCAATGTGTTAAATACAGAAGCTTTTAAATAATCATTGCTGTTAACGATTTCAACAGAGGGGAATTTTTGTGAAAAAATAACATTTTAGGAAGTCATATTCTGTTCTCATTCACACAGTGTAGAAATGGATCCACCCCACTAAATCCAAGGGAATGACTTTGTGTTTATAATGCTGTCATTAAAGGAAAAAATATGTTGATATCATCTATGCATGAAAATATCATTATGAACATGAGATTTTAGTTTTTAAAAAGCTTTTTCACAGAATACAATCCTCTACTTGTTATACATGTTCTTTGATAACGTAGGGATTTATAATTTTTATTGAAGTTAAAAATGGATTAATTTTTAAAAATAAAAAGTAAATTAAAAAGAGGATTAACTTCTGAGAGTTAATTTGCTTCTACAAAATATTTTTACTTTCATTAAAGTTGCTCATAGAAGAAAAGAAGCACTTCAAAAAGAATCCTGTAGAATATGTCAACCTGGCTAAGAAGCAATTTTCTTTTCCATTTTAGTGATGATGATGCTAAATGACTTAAGATATAACCTACTTAGTATTTTCAAAGTATCATGAAGCTGTTTTCTTAGTGATACCTGGTAGATGATCTGGAGATTTAAATTTGTATGTGATATTTCTGCACTGAAGTATTTCTACTATCAGTTGTTCTCCATCTGTCTTCATTTCCTTCTTTAATGCAATCTTGATTTCACCCATAACCTGTGTTTTACCTGGAAAAGCAGAAAAAGCAACCCTCATTAATGTAAAAGGAAATGGAACGTATCTTTCTAACTTGGAGAGAAGTAAACTTTTCTGTTGGGTTGTTTTGTTTTGTTTGATTTTTTAGTTTGCAGTTTGCTTTTGCTTTTTTTTTCCCTAATATTTTTTATTGCTATACTTATAGTTTTTAGTCAGGAGTATAAGGATGATATAATTTGGATGAGCAGATGATAGGTACATGCAGTACACTTGCATAACTAGATTATATACTTCAGAGTGTATTTGCCTCAGTGGAACTTTTTTCCCAAGAATAAAAATTTCTCTAGGAATCATTACAAGTCACATAATGGTCACTGCAATTCACCTTTTCAGAAACATTTACTACATGATTCTGAAGTTATCTCGCTTAAAAAAAAGAAGCAAGAAAAAAAGAAAGAGAACATTCAATAGAGTGTTAAAAGTAAGATATTCAAGGGCAATGAAGTAAGTCTGGTGAAGTCAGCATTTCATTTCACCTTCCTACATACGTGGAGCGATATCATTCACACAGTTTAAAGGAAGTGCTTACAGTGACCATTAAAAGTAAAGGTGATTTCCCTACTTATGTGGGCAGAAATACAGGTCCATTATTTCTACATTTTATGGATTTCTCTCCACATCTGTTCATAGATGGAGAGAAGGCACAGAAGGAAATGCAGACAAAGCTATTTTGCCTTTCCTCTGCCTGTCCTCCCACAAGCCTTTACAGAAGCCAGGCTGAGTGGAGCAGGGCTCCATCTTCTAAATGTGTATGGTGGTGGGAGCAGAGCATCCTTAGGTCAATTCTCTCTGTACTAACATCATGTCATAGTGGGGTTGTGCTTCTATATCTATTGTCCTGCTACTGAACGTATTAATTCACCTTCCTCTTCTCTTTAGATATTCGTTCAAAAGAAAACAAATCATAAAGCCCCTGGGATTCTTTATTACCTAGTTTCTGGTGCCAGGGTTTAACACATTACTGGAAATTCTAGAAGCTTGTGCCAAGATGTTTTAAGGTGCAAAACAATTCTGCAGAAAGTAAACAATTATGATACATCTGGAGAAGGTTCTCAATTAAAGAGTATTAAGTTGGCCAAGTGGCATGTGGAGATTACTTCCTGTATCACGAATGTATAAGCAAATTTGAAAAACGCCCTCTACAAATGACAGCTTCTGTTTCACAGTTGTCAGTTCTATTTTTTTTTCTACTGAAAAAAGTTTGGGGGATCATTAATGAAAGTGTAATAACAAATAATAACAGCTACAAGCTGGGACCCCAACTCTTCTCACAAACTGAAGCTGGAATCTAACTTAGTTACAGACCATAATAAATTTGTAATTCAGCTTCAGCTGGGCCAGGATTTCACCTATTGTTTCTAAGGTTGGAGAGGACCCCTTATGAGGCACATGGTTCTTTACAATATTTAATCATCACAAAACCATTCCTGTATGTTTGAATATGCAGCAATAACATCCTTCTCTGCTCTATGGTTGTGCAATGACAATGAAGCCTTCCTCTTGTGATGGCAGCAGAAAAAGTCATTGGTAGCTGGGATCAAAGGAGGAATGGCCAAAAATGTCCCTGTCATTAGCCAATAATCTGTTATAATGCCCTTCTTCTGGAAAGTGTTGAGTTCCCATTGCGCCTATCTTGGTTAAACTGTGGATTTTGAATGACTGGAAAGAGATAAAAGACATTATAATGCATCCTTTTCTCTGCAGATAACATTCACAAACCATGGGTAAAGACATGACCTTTCTGAAAGGTATTGTTTAAATCTGATTTTGTGATCAGTATTGGTTCTTGCACTGACTCCAATCCTTGATCATGAAAAAAAAAGCCCAGCATGGACAGCTGTAGGACAAACCTAATATTAGTTTCAGGCAATATTTAGTTAATCACAGTCTTTTCTGGAAAATATACTTGGCTTATATTGTTTATTCCCCCTCTGTCCTTTAAACTCTATTTGCATTAGTTGTTAGGGCCTCCTCTTGATTGCCTTAGTACTTCCTTTATCACTTAGGCATGCATTAAACTTAAGATGAGAGGAGGTGGTTTGGATGCCACTTGTGCTTTTTCTGCAAGCCAGAAAAAAGCATAAATGCTTCCAGTAAATTATATTTGAATATTCCAATACCATTTCTCGGCATCTGGAAACTGTCCATGGACTATTCTATATTCCCAGATACTCTTTAGGACAAACAATCCCGCTTCACTATTTAAGCCTCGTGGGTAGAACAACGATCTACAGCTGCAAACACATGAAGCACAAGAGCTTTCTTGTGCTTCTATACTAATTTTCATTTCTCCCACAGCACGACTGAATGAGCCTTAACACCAGCCTTATGAAACAATGCACTAAAATAAACCACCACTTCAGAACCCACCAGAATTTCGTAGACTCAGAAGAGATTCCAATTCCTTCAACTGCTTAGCTTTTCCCCCTTTCTCATATATGTTCATTACATCTTTCATTTGATGGGTGTGAAAAAATAGAGCAGATGTGCCTTGTTTTGTGGAGCTGATTCTTTAATTGAAAATGAGAGATAGAGTGATGAAGGGAATGGTTAACAGTGAACCATCGAAGACCTGGTGAGATTTCACAGTGGTCTGAGCTGGACGTGCATGTTCTTTGGTCTGAGAGAAATAAACTTCCTCGGGGTGTCGTGGGATTTGATGACCTCAAGGGTTGCATTGGTAGGAATAAATAAAAATATACAGCACCCAGTCACAACCTTTTCCATTCTTATATAAGTTTAGAAAACATCAATCATGAGTGATCTGAGAATGGAACTGGCTGTAGGTATTTTGATATATTGGAAGATGATAAATTCTACAATACAACTCTGAAAAAGCAATATTGCATATCTTTTTAAGAAAGTACTAATAGGGTTTCCCAAGGAAGTGAAAAATAACTTTTAGTTTGAGCAGTAACATTTTCCTCAATAAAAATGATTTTCAGATGAAAGAGGTGGAAAACAAGGTTACCACAGTGGCAAGGAACCATATAGCAAAGCACTAAAAGAATTACTATCTAATTTAGCTTAGGAAACAAGGAGTGAAAAAAAGATGTTCTACAACCATATGATAGAGTAAAAATTGAAAAGGATAAGAGATATTTAAGCTGAAGTAGTATGATATTTTACCTGTTTCATATATATCAAATGCACACTTACTGATATACCACAGGAGGAACACAGTCAAGCACACCAACAGTGTGTTCACTTTTGCAACATGCCAACTGTAGGCAACCAATTCTTAAATATATCTGCATCTATACATATGATTAAATACATCCGTGGTTTATTTCATGACTGCATACCTCTTTTTGGGGAACCATATTTATGATTAATCCATTAACAATTAAAAGATGCTGGTTATTAAATAGATTGCTGAAATATATTTGAGAAGTCAAGGAGTTTAAATTTGCTGTGGTGATGGCAACACCAAAGCTGTTGTTCTTGTAGAACTGTCACATTCTGCATTGTGAAAGGTTAATTAGTTTTGCTATTAGTTTTAATTGACTGCTGCTGTAAATCACAGGATGTGTCATCTGCACTGTTGTTGTCAGTTCCAGAGATTGATAAGTATGGATTGTGCTCCCATTCCTTTTTAATCAGATGCCTGCTGTCAAACAGAATTACCCAAGGCAAAAGTAAGTAGTTGCATCCATCATTCCGTGTTATCAAGGCTAATTCAGCAATGCATTAAGTGGGCAAGTACATCTCACTAGAGAATGGCAGGAATTTTATTCAGTTCAATTGTATAAATGTAAAGTTCCGAGATAATTTGCACTTTTATCTCAGAATAAGTTGAATTGCTTTCTGAGGTTGACTATGTCTTTTCACATAGATGGATAATGTATGAATAGGCTAAACATGGAAATTTAAATATGAGATGTCTAAATGCTGCTACTTGATAAACATCATACTTGAGTAATTTCCTGAATGGATGCCAGATGGCCAGAAAGCAGAATAAGGAAAGTACATAAACTGACATTTTGTTTCATGGTTGTGTATAAATTGGTATGGGCTCTTCTGTTCCAGAAGAGAGACTGGGGGGTGCTGGAGCAGTGGAATTAAACATAAAATACAAGGGGAAAAATATTAACAAATATTTCCCAGCATTTTTCTTTCCAAATGAAGTTTATAGATTAAATTACTGTTTGCAAAATAGGTAGGAAATGCTCTTCTGGAGCTTCAGGAGTCAGACATGTTATGGTGAAATATTTTAAATCATGGGAAGGTCCTTCTAAACAGCTTCCAGTGATATTGACATACTGAAGATATGCATAATTTCCTTTGGTCTTTATCTGTTTTGATACACTGAGAGATTAAATTAATGTACCTCTGAGGGCTCTGCACAGTGTTTATTGATAGAATAAAGGATCTTTTTGGATGTACTTTACTACTGTTTGCCTCATAGGTATCTAATGACTTGGATAATTATCTCTAACGTGGTGTAATGAGAAATAATATATTCCAGAATCAAGCAACTCAAATACTCCTATGTAGCTCTATTTCTTAATTAAACAAAATCTTGTATTCAGCTATATTAGGATGTGTTTGTAATATTTAGAGAGTTAGAATATATAGTACCATGTCACAAAATCTAAGTAATCTGAGATTTCAATCTTTCAATAACTTGCTTCAAAGAAGGAAAAAGTTACAGCTTTAAAATATGGGACATGATTAAAGAGAACACAAAAACATGGGTTCTGTCACAAGACCCATGTTCCTTAGTAGCTTCCTGTGATCTTAGATTTCATCTCTCAGAGATGGAGTTAATAACATCTACTTCTCTTAGAGTTGTTTGGATTCAGTAACTGTGATTGGGTTTCTGTGAAGACAGAGATTTTGATTGTGTAAACACAGACAGGACTTTGGTGTGTGATCCCAGGAGAAAACAGAATGTCTTAGGAAGGCTGACAAAGACCTAGCCACTGTCAAGAGTGTCTCCACAGTAACCCACAAAGCTCATACAGACATAATCTTCTGTGTAACACAGTGCTGTTGTAGCAAGAAATATGTTTCTGCTGGATTCCTTTAACACTATTTTAAGAATCAGAAGTTCATTCTCCAGCAGACAGCTGTGCTTCAGAAAAACAAGATAACATGATCTTATTGGGGTAAATAATTCAATATTACTACAAACAGTCGCCTATAAATATAGTATATATATTTCAGTATTAGAGCTAAAAAACTCCAACTGAAAGTAAAACAAAAGTATCCAATATAATTTTAAAAATACATATATAAAGGAGTTAAAATACAGCCAAAACCTTCCAAGTTTTTTTAAGCAAATCTTTCTCGCTCCTTTTTTTTTTTTTTTTTACCATCACACAAGTTACTTGCAGTACCAGCTGTTTGTATTCATGATGCCTTTCATCCTCTTGCTGGTGCATGAGCTACTGGCAAAAATGCTGCAAAATAATTATGGATAGTCTTCATAAACAATGCTTCCCAACGTTTACAGTCTCCAAACTTTTCTGTCCTTATGTTTGCTTTTTTTTTTAAATTTCCTTCTTTTTGTCTTTTACCTTTTGCACACATATTTCTTTTGCCATGAAAATTGCCACAGTTTTCTCTTGCAGGCTGGTTTTTTATTCATTTTTTTCTACGGTAAAAAAATTCAGACATCTAATACAGTTTTAACTACTACTTCCTCCCGTCTCACAGTGCTTTAAATAGATGTTGGGATTACTGCCATGGGTCTGTCTCAATAAATATGAGGTTGAATATATTCACGTTCTGAAATTTGTTGCTCCTCCTGCAACTGCATACTCAGTTTGTTCTTCACAGTTCAATCAACAGTTCATGGGACAAACTAAAGCTCAGAGAAAGGTTGTATTTATTGACCTCTGCTCTGAAGAGGAACTGCAGCTGCTAAGAGTCCCTAGCATGTGTTCAGAGTCATCTCTAATCTGCCTGTGGAAAGGTTAGGTGGTGTTATAAAACAAGGGCTCAGTGTTATTGTGATTTAGTCTGTCCCTTGCCTGACACGGGTCGGGACACCGTGCAGGAAGCCATTCTCCTCTGAGATGGCAAACTCAGTTCCACTCCTGATAAATGGCTCCCTCTGGGACACAGGGATGCTCTGTCGTGGGAGCAGATCGGAACAAAAGGAGCTGCTCTCTTTTTTGCTTCCCTCTCCTTACCTTGAATTGTGGACTGCTGAGAACAGACTATATTACGAGATGAGCTAAGAAGGTCTTTCATTAAGATCTCCCAGTCTCCTCGGGTGATGCACATGCAATTGTGTAATGGGGAAGAGTAACAGAACTTTAGCTGGCATGCCCCAAATCCTTACTTTAACATGAAATAAAACTGTTGTACAAGATGTATTTTGAAAACAGAGAAAGTTTTTGTCTGTTGAGATTTTGAGATGTAGAATATTTCCCAGAAAAACCTCTGTTCCATTTATTGGTCATTCTGTGTGTGCCCCCCTTTTGGAGGTTTCGTTCATTTTTTTGTAAGAAAAACAGAATGCAAAAAAAAAAAAAACCCCAAAACCCCCCCAAAACCAAAAAAACAAACCAAAACTCAATTCTGACTGTACACTGATACTATATGTAAAAACTTCCAATATGAAGTAATGTGATGTGTGGGAAAATAACACTGCTACTTCACAATATGCTCAAATATGAAAAATAAAGGCATGTACTTGTACCAATCCAGTTTCAACCAGCTTTGTTTCTGTTGTGTGACTTTCTAAAATGTTGTAGGAAAAGGTCCATGAGGCAGTGGGAAGAGTATAATGAAAGAAATGTGTTAGAGGAGGTGCATCTGAGGAAGAAGTTTCACTAGTATCAGATGTTGCCCAAGCCAGTGACCTAAAGGACCAGAGGTTCTGGTATAGGGGACCAGAGGTTTCTCCAGTAAGATTTTTTCTTCAGTATTCTAGCAAGACTTGTCCCTGTACCATAGAGATATTTTGAATAAATTGAGGGAAAATAATGAGACCTGTAAATACCAAATTTGAGTGATCAGAGATTACTCCACAGGTTGATTTCAAAGACGAAGAAGAACACAGAATACCTGTGTGCATTTGACTGGTAGTAGGTGGAGAGGGAATAAAAATCAGGTGAGGGAAGTCAAGATATTTATACAGCTAACTCATAGTTCATCCTACTAGATTATCTCTTATTTATATCTTCCACTTCTGTGGAAGGGAATTCTTAAGTTCTAAACTGATAATTCTGTCAATATCCTCTCTGCAATTCCTTCAAATACCAGATTTCCCCAAATATTAGCTCTGATTTAGAATTACAAACTAATGACAGGGTTAATCATAAGGAAGTGTTTACATCTAATGCAGACTCCCTAAATTCTCTAGGCAGTAGGTATAACACCTCTTTAAGCTTCTGGTTTTAGGATGGATAAATGCCTTTGGAGGTGCCTGCCTTTTTTTCAGTGCTAGTTGAGAGGCAAGTTAATGGCTTTCATTTAGAAAAAGGATTTTTAAACAATGAAACTAGGCTAGAAGTAACAAAATTAAAATTTACAGCTCCATAATTTTCCATAACTTTAGTGAGAGAAAGCAAAAATGATGGTTGAAATTATTCTTGTGATTTTAATTGAACTTCAAAGATAGGTGCAGTCCGGATCTGAAAGGGGAACTGTGCAGTCTCAGAAGGAAAAGTTCTCTTCAACCACCTTTGTTCCCTTTCATCCTCACCATAAATCACTGCCCAAGTCTAAATATATATTCTTAGTCTTCACAGTTTTAGCATCTTACATAATGGGACATATCAGACGCTGCAGATTACGCTGCATAAAAGATGGCTTGCCACAGCACATCTGAAATTTTGATGATGAAAGGCACATTTTGCTCTGGCTTTTTGTATAAACAGAAGTTCATACAGGGAGAAGAAGAAATCTAATGTCATACATGTAGAGCAACCTGAACCTTGATTATTTAAGCTTATTCTACTGCAGCTTTACCAAGGAGAAAACATGTTGCTAAAGGAAATAAAAATCTGCCAACTTCATGCAAAAGTCCAAATTTAACATACCCACAATTCATTAAGTAGCACAACGATACAATAATCTTTTTGTAACACAGCATAAATATTTTCTTAAAGTAGGACAACTGAGTCTGCACGTTTTTTCCATGACAGTATGAGAACACAAAATGGGTCTCACCTATACAAAAACAGGGAGGATTTTGCTAGATTTGCTTGGGTTCTCATTTAAAAGATGACAGATTTTAAGCTACTTTCCCTCTCTCATGGTAAAGACATTTTAAATCTTTTTTTTAGTTTTTATGTGCAAGTTTTTGATAGTTTGACAATATAGTCTGAAATGGCAAAATCCCTTCTGAGCCGGCCTTCGCTTTCTATGTCAAAATAATGAAAAAATTTTACACCTTCTCACTCTTAATATACATATGAAGATGTGAATATCACAACAGATTTATTTATTCTTTGTGTCCACTTGATTTTGAGAAATTAGACATTCTGGCTTGAAACACTAGAAATCCTAGGAAATGGATTAAAGTCCATTTGGCTTATGTTGCAACATGATGAAAGTATAATGGAAATAAAATAAGCACTTTAAAGGAAGAAAAATTACTCCCATGGATGGTAGCAAGAGATAATAGAAAATGTCCTTAAAGATATAATAAAGAGGATCAAATAATTATAAATATAATTCAGAAGTCTTATATAGCAAAATATCAGAAGAGGAAAACTAGATTACCAAGTAGGTTTTGCATTATTTTATTTACTTTTGGGAATCCAAAGAAAGACAAATAATTTGAAGAGAATGTTTTGTACTTGGGATGTAAACAAACATTCACCAACCTAAATTAAAATACACAAAGTGCTTGGAAAATGTTGTAAGAACAATATATAGCCTAAAAACAACAGCTAAAAATGGAAGCAATGAAACCAAAGTACTTGCACGTTGCATTTCCAAAAAGTAGTTTTCTGTAAGGAAACCTGCTGACAACTCAGAAGTGAGCAGAGTGACATGAAAACAAAGTTTATTTATATAATGTCTGCTGAACTTGTGGCACAGGGAGAAGCAAAAGCAGTCATATTACATTTCTGTGTAAACCCAAGAACGTGTTGCATAACAGGAACACCTAGGAACTTCCCTATTTCCTTTGGCAGAGGGCTGTTTAAGGAGTGATTTTTCATTCCTTGTAGTGTTTTGGACATAGTGAAAGCAAAAAAACTAAAACTTCAAAGGTAGATGGATAAAAATAGATGCAGGTCTTTAGAGGATTTATACCACTAGAAAGATAAATAGAAAAGCAGTTCAAGGGTAAAATTCTAACTTCAGGAGTAGATGTTACCTACACATCTAATAAAGGCTTAGTTTTCCTGGATAGGCTAAAGTTTTTAAAAGTGGTAATCAAATGGAAAAAATACCACTGTTTTCTGACTTAACAGTGAAAATAATAGTATATTTTGATATTTTCCCTTTGTCATAAAGCTGTCCTATCTCAAGGGTGTATACGCTGTGAATAGGACTTGGTGTAAGAACCACATATGATGTGGCTTTGTTTGGAGAGTGACTCACCGAACATTTACTGCACAGACAATAAGCACTGAGCCTGCACTGTTAGTGCAGTGGAACAAGCTGTTTCATTTCACAGCTTGGCCAAGTCATTTATAGCCCACAGAAAAATTACTTAACACATGGTGGCATATGTAACTCTGTAAGGCTTTCTTTGAGAAGGAGGTGGAAGATGGCATTTGTATACACAAATATGTCCATACACATACCCAAGCTAACACAATATGTTAGCACTCTTTTGTGCTATAAACCTAGTAGGCACACTATCATGATAGCTGGAAATAAAAATTTTTGGTAAGAACGTGCCTGTTCACTCCTCACATCATGATTGCCAGATTCCCCCTCAGATTTATACTGCAGCTCTGAGGCACTTTCGGTGAAATATGCTTAAAGTCTTGCTCATACTTCCCTGGAGCTGCACACTGGAGAGCACAGCCGTGTGTGCTGCACAGCTTGGGTACCCGAGCAAAGCTTCTGCACTGACTGTTCATGTGGAAGACAGGTATGCTCTTATATTAATAGATTTTCTTTTGCTTACTTAGGTTACCTGGTGCAGTGGTACCAGCCCACTGTTGAGATGCTATTTCTCTCTCATTAAATAAGAATGATTACTGAAATTATTGTTGCTAATAGGACTACGAAATGTAAGAGTATGAGACATTGCCTATTCTGTGTGACAGTAAGAGCTGCGATAATTGTAACAAAGCTCATTGTGGCTAACGAACAAAAGAAAACCAAATCTCTCTTCCAGGACCATCAGAGTATTTTGGGGCTGGCTGTAGAAAACCTAGGAAATTTTAGCATAAATATGAATACTTGTAATCACTACTGGGATTCTACTACCTGCATAATCTGTCCAACAGAGCAATGGAGGATGATCCTTTCCATTAATCAGGATAAATATGGTATCTTCTCAGTCAAAACTAAAAAAACCTTTTAATCCAAATTTTGCTCAGGAAGGTTGAACAGAAATGTTCTGCAGAGTATTCCATAGTATT
Source organism: Machaerirhynchus nigripectus (assembly GCA_013397975.1). Classification (NCBI taxonomy): domain Eukaryota; kingdom Metazoa; phylum Chordata; class Aves; order Passeriformes; family Dicruridae; genus Machaerirhynchus; species Machaerirhynchus nigripectus. The sequence continues at coordinate 1,252,279 of VZRQ01006372.1, read as the reverse complement.
TTGCAGAATTCAAAGTTCTACAGTCCGTGAAGGACTGATACCTGAAAGCCTCTCACAGTACTGTGGACATGGTTCCTAAAGTTACCAGTCTGGAGAAATATCAATTAACCTCTCAGCTCCTGCCCAGAGTCTTCTGCTAAATGCTCTTCTTTTTTTTTTTTTTAGTTTTTAACCTTCCACCAGAAATCTTTATAGACTAATGCACCTGCTATTCATTGAAATGCATACTTTACATTTTCCCCCTCATTCAGCACTCAGCAGTGCCATTATTTTTTATTTCATGCAATGCTGATTCCCTGAAGCTGCTATAACAGACATATCCTAAAGTTGGTATTTCATTGCACTGTTGAACTGATGTGTATGGCTAAACTCCTCAGAGATATGTTTGAATAAAAAATATTATATAAAAACGTAGAGCAGAAGAAAAAGTACAGGGACAGTACAGCACTTATGCCAGTCCACTCAGAGATTTGTGATGAAGACTGAAATGATGAAAAGAAAAAGAGAAAGGGAAAATATGTTCCTATTTAGAGTGTTCATGAACTGGTAAGAAACCAGTTAAGTAAGTGGAATTATATGTAACATAAAAAACAATGGCAAAGGTCAAAATTTTAAGTCCATGTTCCAGGTGGACAAAATGACTCTACAGAAGAGGCTGCAATCTTCTGTAGGGGTGAAAATGCCAAAAATGTTTCTGAGTTTCTGAACTTCCATGGGGAAAGGGAGAGATAGTAGAAGTCCTCTCACAAAGAAAGGTGAGCTGAGAATTATGGATTTTAGTAAAACAGAAGGGCCTAATATTCAGTCATGGAAGAGTATGATAGGTTGGTAACAGAGATGCAAGGGGAAATGATTTATAGTGCAAGACTGAAAATTTTCAATATGATCACCTAAAATATTTATACAGGACTTTTCAGAGAAAAAAAAGTCACAGACTGATTCCTCTCAGATGCTGGGACTTCTCCGTGGTGCCACACAGGACAGAGATACTCAATCCCCTGTTTTGGAATCTGAGAGTGCCCAAATAAGGGGGTTTGAGACTATGATTTCTTGGCCTTCATCTGTATTTGACATCAATTCCACCTGCAGCTGGAAAACTTTTCTGATGAAAGTTTTCTCAAAACGGTGTGCACCAAAAAAGATGAATAAGAAAACACACATGTTGGTATTTAAATCTGTCTGGCTTAGAAACTCCCCCTCCCCTACATTTTCTGAAGTCACTGAAGGATATACCATCTATCTGTGGATGAAAAGAAACTCAACTATTTAATAACTAATTGAAAACCCTTTTCTGCTCCTGGGCAGTATGCATGCAGTAGAACTTTTAAAATTAGTTGAATCTTTTCAATAATGAATACAAAGGAGTATCTCATAGTAAGCTAATGCTCTGACGTCTCCTGTAGATTTACTTTCTGGCAACTGAAAAAGTTCAGTCTCTTGTTTTGAGAGTTAATGCTTCATAGACTTTATGCACTGAGGCCAAAACTCATGATTTTTTCAAGAATCTCTGAGATTTAGTACTGCTCTTTTGAAGATGACTGTTGAAGTCTTGCTCATAATTTACATTTAAAAATTAAAGCTGTGCATATGGGAATTGAAAGTAGGGTTTTGCAAAACCTCAAAAACTGAAAGTGCAAAAGATTCTTTGCATAATGTGATTTAAAACCTGTCTGGTGGGTTTTGAAATGTAAAATACCTCGGACATGGAAAAAAACCCAAGCTATTACTGTTGTATACTTATTATTATTTTGTAATAAAGTATAGTATTGCATTTGTGATCATCATCCATGAACATGATTCCAATACCTGAAGGAATTGCACAGGCTTTCTCTACAGCTTAAGTCAATTTAAAACAGAAAGTAAGAAGGTGTGGTGGGGAGGGGCGTTTAAACTTAAAATGAAGACAGATTTTAGGAAAACAGAACATGTATTCTCCTGGATTTTGAATTTATTCTGAAAGATTTTCATACTGTAAAGAGAGAAGATTGAATAAAAATCTGATTTATGGATTTATTAAACCTTCAGTTCAGGTTTTCATGAACTGAACAAAGATACCGTCCCTGTAAGAGTCACCACAAAAGGAATCTTGATGACATGAAGAATATTCAAAAACTCTACAGCATAGCCTTTTTAGAAACCCTAAAGAGACATGATACGACTACTAAATATCTGCTTGGAATTGGCTGAAACCCAAGAAAATACACTGTCCCTTAGGGTAATGTTCATGAAGAATAACTTGCCAAGCTGGTGCCAGGCCATGGTTAGATACCACCCCAGCTGAGACACTCAGCACCACTAGAGAGAACCTTGTGAAGAACAGTTAAGTACCATATCAAACTCCTCTTTCCTCGTCACATAGAAGAACCAGTGTCAGGTTGTAGCTTAAATGTTATTTGTGAGTAACCTTATTCCCAATGAATTGTTTCTGCATCAGTCAGGAAAAACAGTCTGTGATGTATGTTTTCTCACAGAATATAAGTCTCTTAATTCTAGGTCAGAAAAAATATTAACAGCTGTTTAAAATCTCAGAAATAATTTCAACTGATTAAAGGACATGCAAAGTATTAAATGACTGAGGACTGAGGAAAAAAAAAAAAGAGGATTTGAAGACTAGTCAGTAGTTCTCATTAGCTTTTGACATTATTTAGTGACTTGAGCAGCTTTTTACTGAGTTCCCAACAGAAGTAATAAATCACTGAATACATAAGCATAAAAATAAAGGCAAAAATATTTAAATATGCAAGTATTGAGGTAGAGATATAGATTAGTTCAGGAACATTAACAAAGTCACCAAAGACCAATTCAGATTATGATCTACTGCTGGAAGGAAATGTTTTCCTAAAATCTATGAGCCAACTTTCTCAAATCCAAAGTACAATATCGGAATTCATCATGTAAAATTGACCTGTGTTTTCTTCCCTGAGAGCGGGATCAAGCTGTCCATCTGATTTGGGAAATGCAACATGTTCATATTCATACGAATTTGAATGAACTTGTTGACTGGTGGTAGTGCTAATTATTTCTGTGTAGTGATTATCATTGTGAAATACAGGATTTCATGGCCAAAGAAGCTGAAGACAGTGTTTTATTTTTGTAGTTATTTCAGCACAATTTTACCCCCTCCTGACCACATGTATCACAAGTGTCCACTTGTATGAGGTTTTGCAAGCAAAACTTTGTGGATCAACTGCTGAACTGAAAGTCTCTGAGTGCTGTTATATTTATGTTCTAATCAGTGTTGAAGTCACAAGGTCTCTCTGTTGGTAGCTCTTCCAAAGAGAAAGAAGCTTTATTTGACAGTCAAATCTATACATTTTACTCTTTTCAAATCTAAAATTTAAGCATATGTATACATCGTAATTCAGATGAGCACCAATTTAACTTCTCTGCACATTTTCATTCTTTCTTCCCAATGTAATTTGGCTGCAGGAAAGAATGTAGACTTTTAAGTCCGTGATTCTGACCAAGGACATCATACTGACGTGGGAGACTAAAATCTTGTCACTGAAATGACTCACAAGATATCTTGCCTGTGCAAGGCATGCAACTTCCAATTTTGAAATAAAATCCATGCTATAAAATTCAGTAGAACAACATAAACAACCCTTTACATTAAATAGAATTTAGCCTGAGGTGTCCATCATGCTGTCAATTAATAGTCATAATTTCCATTAAAAAATCAAAATTAATATATCTACTTTTGTGGTAAATACTCTCAGCAGCTTGCACTATTTCTTCTTTGTAAAATTTTTGGTTTTATCTCTGAATAATAATATTGCTAGAGATAGTGAGCAAACCCCTTGAGGATAGAAATGATAGCACCATTATTTTCAGTTAAGAAGGAACTGAGGCTTAGCAAGCAAAAAAAGATAACATTACCCTAGACAGCACCAAAAATCATCATGTACCCCTTTTTCTTTTTTTTCTTTTTTTTTCTTTTTAAAATTCTGAGTTGTCTAGGATCAAATACAGTACTTTTTGTACATCTGGTTTTTTGAGTGGTCTGTATTATATGTTTATAATCATTATTTGCACAAAAATATTAGTAATTATAAGCAGTTCTTCTAATCAGAAGGGTAAGGCAACTACAGTTAAAGAGAGTAATTGCAACTAAATGTATATTGGTAATCTTCACTACTTTTCTAAACTATCTCAGAGACGCATAAAGAGACAACAAAATAAGGAGTTTTCAAGCTTCATGCTGAATTTACTTCCTTTTCCCATGTGACATATAAGCTTCAGCAAAGGAGCATTTTTTATCAAGAATGCTTCAAGAAACATAAGGCAAGTCTGCTACCCTGCTGAGCAGTGTACTTTCTGATTTTGAAAGCTGTTATCCTTTGAAAACAGGCACTGGTAAAGGCAGAATTAACTCCTCTGCTGTCAAAAGACAAAACTCGCGCAACTGGCACTGACAAAAAAAAATTGCTGAGTTTTCCTCAGCGATTTACCATAAAACCATCATCCTTCTGCTCAGACAAAGAATGTGCAAAAAACCCCAACCTGGCTTGGGGTTTTTTCTGCTGTTTAACAAGTTGTTTTTTTTTTTTTTAACAACCCCTTATTTACAAAGCCTGTGATCAGATATTGCATGTCTTGTGGTCATTAGGGAAAGAAAAGAATACATTATTTGTAGGCAGTTGCAGCAGAGAACTTCAAGCAATAGAACCGAATTACCTGGGAGGAATTCAGCCAGCTCAGTGGTTATGAAAAATACCATGAAGTGTTTAATAAACAGTTGAAGCAGATTGCTGCTTTAAACTCTTCTTGATGAGATGTTCCCTTAAAGAAAATTATATAATCCTCAGCACCAGTCTAGCTGAGAAGGTTGTTACCTGTAACTAATCACTGATTCTTAAAAAGTCATAAACAGGCACTGGTACTGAAAGAGCTCTCTCCACGCTCCAGCTTATTGCTTCCTACACAGTGTCCCTGGCTTTATCTCCCGTAGCCATGGATGTTTGTACAGCTGCCTAGTGAGCTCGTTGGCAGAAATGATCCTACCTACTGCAACCTCAACCCCTCCCTGCCCCACCCCAGTGTATTGATTTTGGGTTAGTCACCCAGCCTGAATCAGCACACGCCTTATGTCACTATGAAGGGTGAGATGAGGTTGAGGGAAAATGACATTTTACACACCTAATGGTGGTTTAAAGTGTACTCTATGAAGCAGTTATAAACTGATAGGATGATTCACAGAGCAAAGGACTGCCGTAGCTCTCCAGTCCTACCTCACACTCACAGCATTAATTGCCACATTAGATGAGGCTGAACAGAGCTTGTTTGTAGGGTTTTGAAAACCAAAAATTTTTTGTGTGTGTTTTTGTTGGGTTGGTTGGTTTAGTCTGCTTTTTATTTTCCCTTTTAGTCAGTTGGAATTTCCTTTACTTCAGCTTGTGAATAATGTCTATTTGCTATTTCTGGCTGCTGAGTTCTGAGAAGAGTCTGGCTTCATCTTCTTCATACCCCCAAGCACCCAGTGGAAAGGAAGAATCCCTTCCTATGGCCTGCTCCCTGCACAGTTAATTTTGCAGCCCAGTATGCAAGTAACAGTGATCATAAAGACGATTTCTAAATTAATATTGTTTGAAGAAAAATTGTTGCTTTCATTGTACAAGTGACTTTCTCAGAAATAAATCTGATTTGAAGAGTGTTTTAACCAAGTTCTGTTGACCAGAACAGAGTGGACACTGCACATTTTGCCGTGAGAGCATGAAAAAAATCTATTGCTTTGTGGGAAAAAGACATTGTCTCCAATGCCAGGATTTTCAGTATTTTTAAAATTGCTTTGGGCATCAATTGCATATTTTTAGTTTTGCTCATTTTAAAGATGTCTAAAGAATATTGAGTCTGTTTTGTGGTCCTTGCATTATTCCCCAACTGTTTGAAAACAAAAATCTCTTTTCATAGTGCATCCATTTTACTGTCAACAATAAAGAAAAGCTGCCTCAGGATAAGAGCTTTAAATACATCTGTGGTGCTATCAACAAGTTAGCACTTCTGCATGAAAGCAAGTCCAGTTCATTCCAGAGTTTTGCTGCAGGGGATAGAAGTCAGTAGTGCTGTAGCATGAATGCAAGCCCAGTTCTTCATTGATCCTTTTTGCTGGAGGCAGCTGGAGACCCCAGACACATCAGATACATCTTTCTGTCTGATTGTGTATGGCTGGGTTTGCTCTATAGAAATGGAATGTTGGTTGTGAACCCCAAAGGTTTCCAGTAACGGGAATGAGGGTTCATGAAGTGAGCTGGACTCTGCTGAATGTGGACTTTATCTCAAGACAGCTTGGCAGTTCTAAGAAGTGAGCAGGTTGGCTTCTGTCTCTTTGGCCCAGCTGTTAGGCTGAAATCAAAGAAGGAATGTAACAGCTTGGGAGCACCTCAGAGCTCAAGGATACTTCAATCCCTTGGTACTCTTTGCTAGGAAAATCTAAAGAATGAAACATATGCTTTTCTTTACTCTTGTTTTGACAGACATATGCTAAATTTCCTCATGGGCTGCCCTCTCCCCAAACTTTCAAAATCTCTGCTTCCAAACAAGCCCATGGTGTGGAACATTAGAATTATTTTATGCCCTCTGACTAGTTCCCACATCACCTTTGTCCCTTCTTCTAAACAGTTTCATCTTTGTTCCTCTAAGAGCTCCCAGAGTTCCTCCAACTTCCTAGCTGGTGAAGGATCCTTGTCTTCCTTCCATTAACCAACAGTGAACTACAGGTCTAAATACTGAGTTTTGAGCCCTGAAGAAAGAACTGAATTAGAGAGTGAAGTTTCCTGAACTGTTGATTTTATTTCCATGCCTGTCCTAAGGCCTAATTCTAAAATTATGTGAGACCACAGTTCAAATCTTAGAGATGTTGAACTCTCAGTGATGACAAATATTAGGGACACTGTCTCAAAAGAAGGGGAAGTTACTAATTTTATGTGTTGTGTTTTAATATGATCTGCTCGTGTTTCCTGTTGTGATTTTTCCCTCAGGATTATAACAGATGTTAACTCTGTCTGCTATGACTCTTTTCTTGGCGAACCACAGTGAGGTGAACAGGGCTGGACCCACTGTCTCCATAGAGGTACAGGATTTAGAGAGGAGCATATCTGGTCTCTTTAGGCACCCAGAGCTTCTTGCCAGGCTTGTCACAGGTCAGCAAGGGAAACTGCTATCCGCTAACATCTTTTGTGGGTGAAAGTCTTTCAGCAAATACAAGACATCAACTCTTCTGAGAGACAAAACCAATTAGGAGACAATCAGTAAATGTAGATCTACAGAACTCAAGATACAATGAATTGGGAATATTCCTACTTCTTTCTAATGAGTTTTGTGTCAATAAATTAATCTGTGGAAGAATTCTACAGGCTCTCTGTCATCTCTATGGTGTTAGGTTCATTTTGTTTTTTTACTTTTTCCAATGAGATTTGAAAGGTAGAAAAAAGAGAGGACTAGTGTGGGGCTTTCATCAAGAGGAACTAAAAGAGGTTCTATTTTACTGCCAAATAGATCACTGATCCTGCAAAATTCCTTTTGCCTTGTTAAAAAACCAACCAACCAACCACCAAAACAAAAAACCAAACACACTAAAAACCCCAACCAATCAAATAAACAAATAAACAAGAATAATAATAAAAAAGCCCCATCAAACTGGTTAGAAACACTGCATTTGAAGAACTGAAAATATTAAATTATATAAATGCAACTAAAATAGAATTACTACGTGCAATCTAAAGATGCACAAAATTGATAGATTTTTGGCCTGCTTCAGAGTTCATCTTTAATTAAATAAACCTGGATCTCTATAACATTTATATCTCTATTGATGCCTTTTCGTGGTCTTAAAATCAAGAGGCGAACACGGTTAGAAGGGGAAAAGGGTATTACCTTGGTATTTATTGTAAGGATCCTTAGGTGCACCACGACCAGGTCGAATACACCTCCATGCACCCCCGCAATGGCCACCGCAATCCCCCTCCTCTATATCTGGTCTTACATTCTAGGTCTTACTAATTAGCATATCTATCAAAAATTCCCCAATGAGAGGCTCGAATGAGCCCTCCTCTCTAAGGAACCTTCCCCTGGATGGTTCTATCTTAGTTTACAAAATGTGTTCTGGAGAGGACCTTGGGGCCTGGGCACACTGGCACCCTAACTGCAAAGCCTCTAAAATGTTCAGTCTCTTAGCTTAACAAACAAGTCCAAGAATGTAGGCAAAAGCACCAAGAATACAGAAGTTGCAAAAAGGTATAACAGGGGTATAAAAGAAAAGACAAAAATCATCATGGCATCACTATGATTTCAAAATGCTTATGTTGTATCTGAGTAAACTGTTAACCCAAAACTTCTCCCTATTCTATTTTTCATGCCCTAATTAGGGCCTTTTCTAACAAATAAAACAAAAAACCCCAAATTGACACCATCTTGTGCTTCTTGTTTATTCAAGATAATTATGGAACTTAACACTCCAAATGGTAATTGCGCTTAGTGTTGAGCACAGCAGCCGTTTTAGAACTGCAGACCAAATCAAATTAGCATTTTTGTCAAATAAAGTTAAATGTGCTTAAAAGTTACTTCTTGATGCATTCAGACTAAGAATTTACAGTGACTGGCACCTAACGTCTGTTGGAGATAGACCCTGCTGCTAGGATTCATCTGCCTGAGCGTCAGTGGCTTTATCTGACGGATTGCTCTTCTAGAACGTAGTTTGTCTTATTTGCAAATAGATCTCTAAAACAGGTCAGATGAATTGTACCTTCAAAATGGTAATTTCATTTCACCGATTATAATTTTTTTTTTAAGTGGCTGATCCTCCCATAACTCCCATGATAAAATTTTTCATTGCATTTTCTATTTCAGAGGTCCTGGCTGTAAAAAGATATTGAATTAGGTTATTTTTACATATAGTAGAAAAAACTCTAAGTTTTTAGTTAGATAATTAACATAGAAACAGAACAAGTATGAGACTGAAGTAAAACTTTTACTACTCAAAGAAATGCTCAAACTACTTAAGCAGGTCCTCTCTGCAAAATCTAGAAGATCGGATCATAATTCTCCCTATCCTCTATTTAAGATTCAAAAGAAATTTTAATCACTAATTATCAAATCACTAATCATTAAATTACCACAATTGTATATAAAAGAGAAGACAAACTAGTAGAACATGTGAAAGTTGATTGTAAAACTGAATATTAATAGGATTATTTGCCTTTTTATATCTGAACCACTATGCAACACAGGTCTTATCTTTTTTTGCTGCCCATTGCAATCACAAACAGTGATGGTCATCCTCCAGATTATAAAGGCTGATGAAACAAAAGCGGTATTTTGAATAATGAAGAACCCCATAGACACAGAAGCATTTCTTCAGAACCTAGGTTTGTTTTATATTTCGAAAGAGGTACGTCAAAAAACTATTAAGTCATAATATATGTTTGTGCATATGTATGTATATATCTATGTGTGAGAATCAGTAATTTATGTATGTGCACAAATGTCTAAATATACATGCACAAATGTTGTCAGGACTTAAAGACTGCAGTGAAATGATCAAGACACTGCCAGAGAAGGAAGTTCCCGTAAGATAAGGCACCACAACAGGCACAGATGGCAAACAGGAAGGCATTAATTCCAGGCCTAAACTGAGGTGAAGGTGTGGAATTAGCACAAATGACAAAACCCCACTGTGATTGGGGAACCTGCGATTAGCACAGAAGGCAACAGTAAGAAGATGCCAGTTTGAGGCAGATCTGGGTAACCTGCCTTGATAAAGCCCAAGCTGTGGGAACAGCACCTACATTCTGTGGATGCCTGATATTTAGATAGTATAAAAGCGGCACCTCAAGAAGAACACTGCAGGGGCCCCATCAGTGAGATGACCAGAGGAAGAAGGGCAGGAAGGATGCCACAGTGACCCATGTGGTGGTGACTGAATTTCTACTTAATCTCTCTCCCTTTTATCCCCTGCCCTCCCTACCACACATCTACTCTTAAATAAAATTTGCACTATTGACTTTGGCAGATAGTCTCATTTACATATGAATTTGGGCAGAAGCATCTTTGGATAATCAGATCCTAACACATGTACACATATATGGTCACTTGTCCAAATGTATTTGTCCAATATGTCATTGAAGTAGACTTAATCCTAGACTCTACCTTTTCTCAGCACAAAGTATTTCCTTGTTGAATCAATCAACCAACTCTAAATACTTGGGCTGAAATTTAAGTTTACGAAGTTAGAGTTATGTAAGTTAATTTCAAATTTCTGATACCACTTTTGATCCTAGCGTGTAGTATTATACAAATTTTCCACTTGATCGAGGTTCATAAATCTTACCTTCCCTCTCACAATTCAACTGCAATAAAAAAAGAAAAAAAGATGCAAAAAAATGCCACTGGCATCAGTACAGTAACCAACTAGGGGAGCAAAAAAAATTACATAGTTTGGATATTTCTCTGAATACAAGACAGGTGATCTGGATTCCAACAAGTTTGTGTTGCAAAGAATTCCTTACATTTATGTAAACAACTTTCTGAAATACGGTTCTGCTTATTCAAAGTAAATACAGTAGAGTGAATCAGCCCTGTGATAACCTGGCAAGTTAAAGATCACTTATAGAGTAGGACAAAAATGTTGCTACTCTAAGTAATAGAGTAAAAACTGTCAAGTTTTAGCTCAGGTTTGCTCAGAGGACAGATTTCCCACCTTCAGGAATCATTTGCAGAACTTCAGTTGTTCAGTCATCTAAATGCTTCAAACTCAATTTTTCTGCACTCTACAGCACCACTCCTATATTTTTCACAGTACTTGAAAGTTTCTCATTGTGTGATCCCTCTTCTCTCATGCCAATATAAGGCTGCCAAAATTTCAGTGGCTTTAATGAAGTACAGCCTGATCTAAACTGTTATAAGTTATTCATCCAGCCCACTAGATGTATTTGTCTGTGTGTGTCATGACCATGTATAAATATCCTATAATTCATATAGTAGTGAAGCAATGCTTCCTGTGCAATGCAGTGGAACATACTAATTTATTTCAAAATCTATTGCAGAACTCAAATGGGGCAATACTGAATTCCAAAGGCAAAACTCCCTGTAACTCAGTGAAGGCAGTCTCTCTTGTCACAAGCATCACTGGAATTCCAGCACCTGTCTGGATAGGTCAGAGGAGAGCAGTGGAATGTTGTTTACCTGAACTTCAGTAAGGCTTTTCATGCTATATCCCATGATATCCTCGTAGACAAAGTCAGTAAGTGAAGGCTGGACAAGTAGACAGTGAGATGGATGGAGAACTGGCTGAACAGCAGAGTTCAGAGAGTTTTGATCAGTGACACAGAGTCTGGTTGAAGAACCTGCAACAAGTGATATCCCACAAGGGTTTTGATACTGGGTCCAGTCTTGTTCAACTTATTCATCAATGACTTGGATGAAAGGGTGGATGCTTCCCAGCAAGTTCACTGATGATACAACGCTGGGAGGAGTGGCCAATACCCCAGAGGGCTGCGTAGCCCTTCAGAAGGAGCCCAACAGTCCGGAGAGCTGGGCAGAGAAGAACCTTCTGAAATTCAACAAAGACAAATACAGGGTCCTGCCCCTGGGGAGGAGCACAGATTAGATCTGCTGGAAAGCAGCTCTGCAGAGAAGGACCTGGGGTCCTGTTGGACAACGAGCTCTCCATGTACTTTCCATGTGCCCTTGTGCCAAGAAGGCCAACGGAAGAGCATTGCCAGCAGCTTGAGGAAGGTGGTCCTGCCCTCTACTCAGCCCTAGTGAGGCCACATATGCTGTGCTGTGTCCAGTTCTGGGCTCCTCAGTACAAGAGAGACATGGACCTCCTGCAGCAGGTCCATCAAGGGGCTGTAAAAATTGTTTCCTCTTATGAGGAAAAGCTGAGAGAATTGGGCCTATCCATCTTTCAGAAGAGACGACTGAGAGGAAACCTCACCAGTGTCTATCAGTATCTGAAGGGGCAGTGACAAGAGGATGGGCTGAGCTCTGTTCAGTGGTGCCAAGCAATAGGACAAGAGCAATGGGCAGAAACTCATGCACAGCAAGTTCCACCTGAATATGAGGAAGAACTTCTTTATTTTGTCAGTGACCAGGCAGTGGAACAGATTGCCCAGAGAAAGTGTGGATTCTCCTTCACTGGAGATATTTAAAGGCCATCAGAACAGATGGAAGGACAGTGCATATTTTCTAAAGTTTCCAGATAAAAACTGTCTTTTCCACTTATGCTGATTTCAAAGTGTTGAAGAAACCTTGAAGTTCCTCTGCTAACCGTGAAAGGTAACTTGTGTTCAACTTGTATTTATATATTAAAAAAATATTTACACAAGACTTAAAGCACTTCAGTCAGTTGAGAAAGTATTGGAAATCTCGTTTTTTCATTACAAGTAACTGCATTACAAAGATCAGGTTATTCAGGCAAATGATTCATTTGGAAACTAAAGAAGATGACAATTTTATGCATCCCTTCCTAATTTTTCTTGGGATTGTTCTATTTAAACAGTTAAAACTTCATCAAAACTTGTAATTTCTTTAGGAAATCTGCTCAGATAAATTTTTGGACCTTTTTAATGAAAAAATTAGCTATTGTGTAATTTGCATTATTAACATAAAATAATCATGTAGATAAATTCACAAAATGGATCCTAAAAGATCTGATTTCTTTTTTCACTTTGATCTATGATCATAATAGACATAATATCCCTAAGAAAGAAATTTCTGCTCAAAATTATATTATATTCCAGAAACTGGAATAATTATTACTTTTGGTCAATACTTTAAATATTTATCCACAAATTCAGTTGCTCCCAGAAAGGGGCAGGGAAAAAAGGAATGTGTTTGTTTGTGTGTGTGTCCTTTCTCTCAGGATTTGCATCACTTCCTATTATATCCATTTTTCAAGCTGTCTTCAGTTTAGAGTGTTTAGCCAGTGGCAGAAAATTGTACTTCAAACAAATTACTCAGCTTTGTTCAACAAGAAAACTGCAATATTTAATTTTGGAATTTGATTCAGAACAACTAACCTGAGGGCAGTAGGTTCTGCCAATAAAGAGGGAACTGATTTGTCATATTATAGTTGGATGTAGCTGTGATTTCAGAGTGGTTTTTCCCTTATAATGTATGAAGGCGCATATCCAAAATAATGAGACATTTATGGGGAGGTTATGGCCTCTTTACCTTTCCTCCTTGATAGATCTGTACTTGCATACAAGAAAAATTCAACAAGGCAATTTCAAGAGTCTGGGGAAAAAAAGCAATGTACAATGACACTTTAGTTATTGGGTTTTGTCTGGAGAATGAGACATGTTTTTGGGAAAACTGGCTTTGCCTCACTCATGCTTCCTTTCTGGTTTCTGTTGGAAAACAGTATATTTTGGCATTGTCTCCACTGCTGAAGATAAATTGTAAAAATCTATTTCTCATGCTGCAGGATTGATTTTGCCAGGTATCCCCAAACATCTTTTTCTGAAGGTAAGCTGAGTGTCTTCAATATATCACTTTCTTTCTGTAATTTTGTATATATGGAGTAGCTCCTTTAATCAGTGGAACAACACCTAGGTAAGGTGTGGTTTCTAGGGGAGGTGAAGAGCATCTCCTAGGATCTGCTTCCCAAATTCTGTTTACCTTTTGCTGTGAAAACTCTTTTTGTGCCCAAAATGTTCACCAACAGGAAAAAAAACCTCATGTTAATTTTCTTTTATTCTTGTTCTAACACTGCTCAGATTCCTTTCTTTGGAAATGGCAACTTTCATGTACAAGTTTATCATGGGCTTTAAAAACCTATTGTTATACTGCTAGTTTCTGAATCATAACAAACTGTATTACAATTTTACAGGAATTTAGGTAACTTTGCTTTGTGGATGTGTTTGAGGAGGATGCACTGAGTAAGAAGGAAGATAGCATAGATATTGTGTAGGCTTCACTTTTTCAGACATAAAAATAGCATGGGAAATGTGCCTCTATAAATCAGAGACTCGCATACTGCTTTAAAATATAAACAAAAACCCAAAATAGTTTTAAAAACAACATATAAACTGAGATAAGGTGTCTTTTTTGTTAATCTCTCAAATATCCAGAGAGATAAGATGGAAAGATTCCCTTTTCTCTCCTTTACTTGCCAAGAAAGAAGGAACTCTTCAGACAATCAGACTACTTAGAAGAGCATAGCTCATAGAAAGGCAAATAATTGCATTCAGATCAGTGAGAACCCAATTCCTTCAAGAATATAACAGAGTGTTCCATGAATATGAATGTGTTTCTAAAAAGCTAAACACTCAGCCAGGCACAGCCAAGGCAATTAGGAGGCTGGTGAATAATGCTATAGATACTGGATGAGCAGCAGGAGGAAACAGCAAGAATCTATAACATACTCAGCAGGCACTGATGCAAGATACATGTGGGACTAGTAAATCACCCAAACTGATTAATTGTAGTAGGCAGTATGTTGCCAGGCTTCTGAAAAGAATGTGGACTACAGCAGTGTGAAACATGAAGGCAGGTGTATGCACCAGATGTTTGACCCAGCTGATCTCCGAAAGATTTCTGCATTTTCCAAGGCACGTTAATTCAGTCATGCTAAGTTGTTATCACATCTCAGTCAGTCAGAGTGCAAAGACAATGTGGCAGACAAAAAAACCTGAAGAAATATTAAAAAGAAAGTATGACAGAAGGAAAGCATACCAAAGGGTGTTTCAGAAAACAAAGACTTCTGCAATGGATGGCCTTAACACACGTGCAAATCCGGGACCATTTTGTAGCACTAATCTCGTATTATATGATCCACCTAAACATTAGATAAAGAAGCTAAAATAAGTATTTTAAATTTTCGTTTTAATCTTTTGGCTCTTAACAGATAGTGGAAAAAGACTGGCACTCCAGGTAGCTGACAGTGAAGGAAAACCTGAATACAGCCTTGGCTTTAGGAAGAATCAGGTTTATGCCTATTTACATGTGGATCTGGGGTCATTTAAGATTTGTTAGTGAAATTGAAGTATCTGATCTGGAATGGCAGATGTAATCCAAAACCTGTGGGATACCCATAACTTTCTGGAACAGCAACAGGATTGAGGCAGAAAAATAGAGTATTTATAAGAGCAGAATACACCTATGTTGGAAGACCCTGAATCCCTTTGCAGATAAGGATAAATAAACTTTTGCATCAACTTCTACACCACAGTACATTACTTTGAGCCACAAGATTTCTCTAGTCTTCTGTCGATTTGATTGTCTCCCAGTCATAGCCTAGTAACGTCAGAATAAATAATGCACAAAAGGGAAGACCAATGTATAATAGCCTAAAGTAATTAAAAATGCCTTTACAGGACAAATTCTTGGGAATTCTTTATGAGAAATACACACACTGAAGCTTCTTCTTAACAGACAAAACATTATTCACATACTGCTGCAGTGGATATCACATTTCATTAGAGCTGCAAGCCTGTAAGCCAATTGTCATAGGATGTAATATGAATATTATGGAAAGCATATTAATCTGAAAATAAAGTGGGGACAAAGCAAAAGGGTCTAGTTATAGATAGGAAAGTAAACTTTCTACCACGAGACTTGGACATATCTTGGTATTGTCATCATGATTTATATTCATTCTAATACACTGATTTTTAAAGCCTTCTCTCTTGGAACACAATTTACAGTCCAATAGTTTTGAGGACTCTCACATGCTGAAATAAAGATCAGCTGAAGTTTAATTTTAGCTTGCCATGTGACCCCACCTGGAAATGCTCTAGATTTATCTGCATTTAAACAGCATTCTGAGGTAATAGTCTGAATATAGGTCCAAAAAAAAGGGGGCTGTGTTCAAGAACATGCAAGGGTAAATAAAAAAACTCTTTTCTGAATCCCCAGCATAATAGTTTGATTTCTAAGTAAGCTATAAATTATCCTAAAAAAAAATTTAAGAATCTTAAGACATTAAGGAACTACAAAGGATTGTTTAGTATAGAAACAGGTTATGACACTCTTGGGTTTTGTTTCTTTTAACATTTCAAATAAATTACAGCAAAAGAGAAGTTCTAATACAGAACTCTTCCATAGCAATGGCTGTGTTATCATTTGTAGGCAAGCTTAGAATAATCTCTTTACAGGAAGTGCTTGAAAAATACGCTATATTTGTGAATGGAAGCTCTTGGATTTGGATTCCTATTTCTGTCCTTGAATATTAATTTCAGCAAGCAACTGGAATAGAACATAGCTAGAACATACCCTTAACATTACTGTTAAGGATAATCAAGCTGTAGAACAGAGTAATGAAGCTGTAAAGTCTCTATCACCACTAAGAACTTTTTGGTGCAAGTAAAAAAAAGCCTTTTCGGAACAATATTGTGCCTTGAATCACTGGGGTGACCTCTTGAAGCCCCCTTAATCCCATTCCTGTTACAGAATAGCCTATATATATTTGAGTACTGAATATTATTGACTGTAAACCAGATCTATTTTACTTACTTTTTTTTCCTTGGAGTATGCACACAGTTCCAGGTCCTAATCAGACTGCCAAATGGAAGAGATCACCTGAATTTTCCAGGAAGCCAACATTCAAAAGCCCTACTTGGTAAGTCCTAGTTTCTTTTTCCTGACAGAAACCATTTAGGAATGGTTTCCATGAAGGGAAACCATTTAGGATTTAGGAATTCACGTTCTATCATATTAATGCCTCAACCTGACTTTTACTGATCCTAAATGAACATTCATCATGAAAAGTGACTATAATTCAAGGTGGTTTTAAATTACTCAGTAGGTGAAGCAGCCCTTCTTCAGATTTGCACCAGAGAAGAGTCAGGTTCAGTTCATCACATTCCAGCATCTCACCTATAATCCATTTTGGTGGGGGGATCCCTATTTTTTCTTTCCAGTGTTGACAGTTTTCATTATTAAGTGGTATTAATACTAAATGTGTCAGAAAGTTCCAAGGAACTTTACATTAATGGAAATACATTTAAGAGCTAGGCCAATAAAAGTGTTTAATAATATTAGGCAAACAAATTAGCTTTCCAGGTGATTACTGAAGTATCACTTCAAAGGGGTGATATTTTGGTTTTCAGAAGAAATACCTATGCTTTTTAGCTTTTTCCTTGTTTTATTTGTCATCTTAGTAATTTTTTTAAAATCTCAACAGAATCCCATGGGAAAAGCAGAATTTTTAGAAATAAAACCTGAAAAAAAGTTCTTTTTTTTAGAATTATCTTGAGACATAATTTAAGGGCTAATAGCCTTTTAGTCAAAGTTCATACAGAACTCAGAACTGCAGAAACTGTAGGCCAGCTGCTTGTTAATCACACTCTCCCTGGGTTATTTACTTCTCTTTTGATGACACTTTATAATGACAATTCAGGAATAGGCTGATTTGTAACACTGTAAATCAATGTTGTTTGTGATGTGGATACAAGAACACAGAACTCATCCTTTTTTTCCCACTATTTTTTTATCTCTGGCTGCAATCTTTACTCTTATTTAAATTCTTTCTGCTTCTTTTTAGGAAAAGCAGCTGGATTATATCGGCAAATACCTCAGGAAGGCAGAACTAATTGCTCTGATTATTACTGGAAAGCCAGGTGGGAAATTAGAATGTGGGGCCAGTTGGGGATAGATGAAAAATGCCTCTCAGAGTTTGGAGAGGAAGCTGATAATGCTTAGGTTTATGAGGCTGATGTTGTTTATCTTGACTCACTTTTAAAAGTGTGGGTTTTAGCCGTTAGTAATAAGGCTATTCCTAGCTTAAGGGAGCATGTATAAAATATAGACTTCTTTTTAAAAAACAAGAGGGAGGATAATGACTAGTGTCAATGCATAGGCCTCATTCATTGTTTAGGGATCCTCAGTGACAGAGGAGTATATCTGATCTTTTCAATTCTTAAAATCAACATATGACAGTCTATCTGCAAGTGCTTTCAGTACTTCTTTTCTTATTCCCTTATGTCCTTTTATTCCTGTGTAATGAAGCAGCTGCTCATGTGAGAAATTACCCTTGCTGGTATTTTCTGCTTTAAATTTTGTTGGCATTGATTAAAATTATGCTGTCAAGTAGTAGATGGCAGACCCTTGGTGGAAGGCAATGGCAGAAAGCAAGGTTGTGATTTTATATTAAAGACAGTTTAAACAAAACCAGGTTAAATTTCAGCTTTTTTATTTGTGGAGACAGTAGAGAAGTTTGCCAATTCTTCTTTCAATTAGTTATCTTCCTGGGAAAGGATCACTTTTTAATCAGTAATATTTTATTTCACAAAAAGACCTCGTCTACATGTAAATCAGAAAGGCAATAGGACTATAAAAGCAGATTATTACAGCCACTAAAAATGAGTTTTAAACAAGAGATTAACAGGTTTGTATTGCTCTTGAGGAAAGACAATGAGAAGGTGCAGTGATTTCTTTTGCTATGTACATGACATTAACTCAAAACCAAGAAATGCAATTCAACCACTGTTCAAGTTAGTGTTGGTAACATTTCAGATTGCTTGTGTCTCTCTTTAAATCCATGGATCAATATCCATTATAATCAAGTCAACAGTCTCATACTTGGTCAGTACAAGACTCTGTTGATTCAAGAAAAATACTTGCAAGTCCATATTTTTCCAGGTTCTCGTACATTTTAGCATATGTTAGGATTAAATGTGCAGTACTTCTAAATTGTTTGATTTATTGGGAAGGCAGAAAATGTCAAAGATAGTATTTGACCTAAATAGATGACGCTTCCTGTGGTTTTGAGATACCGGTCTAAAAAGGCGTTAAAAAGAATTGGATCAAGCCTGGGTCCAGAAACATGGAACTATTCTCTGCTATGGTAAAAGTGACTGCTTCTGACTTGGTCATTTATTGCTAGTCTATATACTGTTAGGCATACTGTTAGTCATACTGCTAGGAGTCAGGAATCATATTACAGAAGATAAAAATTTTCAGTTCAGTTCAGTTTAACTAAATTTAAGAAAAATAAATACGTGCTAGTTTATGATTTGTAGGTAAATTGAAGATCACTCTTGCTAGTAACCTTCAGCATGTGAAGTCACAGTTCCTCTGTCCATTCAGTCACTTGACATAAATATAGAAGTGAGCAGTTGTATGCTATGTAATGATACTTGCAATTTTCCTTGGAAATAAGAGTTCTCAGATTCCTGATACCCAATACTGTATATGTGACATTTTGATGTTGCTTCAGTAGTTGAAACAATCCAAAGGCAAGAAACTAAAAAGAAAGTGGAATTTTCCTGGCACAGAGTTACTGACTTATCTGTTCAAAACACTGAATAAAGTGTGCGAAATGTGGGTACCTGATGCTCCTAATCAAAGGTACAGAAGAAATCACTACTGAAGGAGGGAAATGTATTTCCTTCAATAACTGTCGAACATCTGAATGGGCAGCAGTTCCAGAACTCCACTCACACTGAGCAGACATGTTTGCAGTTTGTGTGTTGAACACTTCAAAAATCATTGTCAACTCTTTCATATCAAAGAGTCATAGAATGGTTTGGGTTGGAAGGGATCTCTAAAGATCATCTACTTCCAAGCCCAACCCATGGCAAGGACACCTTCCACTAGACCAGGCTGCTCAAACCCCCATCCAACCTGTCCTTGAACATTTCCAGGGTTAGGGCATCCGTCACTTCTCTGGGAAACCTGTTCCAGTGCCTCATCACCCTCACCGTAAACCATTCTTTCTTATATTCGGTTTAAATCTACTCTCAGTTTAAAACCATTGTCACTGTAGGTCCTGGTAAAAAGTTTTTACCTTTTTTATAAGTCCCCTTTATCTATTGCAAGGCCACAACAAGGTGCCCCCACAGTTTTCTTTTGTCCAGGCTGGACAACCCCAACTCTCTCATCCTGTCTTCATAGGAGAGGTGTTCTGTCTCTCTGATCATTCTAATGCAAAAAAGTTTCTTATCTGCACCTAAACCTCCTACTTTCAGCCTGTAAAACCCAGACATCAAAGTACAGATTTGTGCACATGCAAAAACATTTGCAAATCTCAGTAACCGTATCATAATTATCTGTTAATAATTTTCTTCATCTGTCTTTTTTCTCCTCATAACTTTCTGGTTGAAGGTCCAATATTAGGACATTTTTCACCAAACATCCTCATAAAGACTAATATTATGCTTCTGATATTTCACCCTATAGATTTAAAAGAAATCAAAATGCTAATTTTTAAGGTGTGAGAGGCAGCAAGCCCTTAGTCCATTCTCAATCATACTACAGTGAGTGCTGTGGTTTAAACAGTGTTACTCTAGCCTAGTTAAAGAGCAAGTAAAAGGGGAATGAATTCCTTTTTCTGAGTTTTAATTTCTTTGAAGAATGCGGCATTGCTTAGCTGTGCCTGTTCTGTCAGTTTGTTTCATGACTTATTTTACTCAAGAGAGCTAATCCACTTATTACTCCTGGGTACTCCTCTGCAAGAGACAGTGAGATACAGTCTGCAAGACAATTTGCTCCAGGGTCTATTCTGTGCAGACAGGATGTATGAAAATTTCACCAGGACTGTTCAGAAAGTTGTAAAGGAATATTTACAAGTCAAATGATTCCCAGTCACTCACTTACAGAGATCACGCAACTTTCCAAAATGTTATTAGAATGACTCCCTAGAATGTTTTAAGGTTTCTCTGGTATTTTGACTATTTTTCTCAAAAATAAAGATTAGACTACCTTAATTATTGAAATACAGAGATAAGAAATTAAACTGTTAAAACTGAATTTCTTAGTTTGGCTGATGAACCCCAAAGCTCAAAAATTAAGAAAAAAAAAGGGTGTTTTTAATCTTCGATTACTCTGAATAGATGAAATAAACCCCACAGTACTGTAAAATTTGCCTGCTAAAATATGATCACAGAGCATGTTTGGGGCTTGTTGTTGTTCTGTTTGCTTTTTGGTTTTTTTTTTTTAATCTATAATTTAGGCAAATTACTAGCATGGGGGAAAAAAAAAGGAAAAATCTTGAAAGAATTCACAAAAGTTATACTAAATGAGTGCATATCTCTATTGTATCATCTTGCAGCAGTTCAGTAAGTATGTGTGCACCTTTAGATTTTGAAATAGTACAAATCTATTCCTTCTGTTGGCCTATGGAAATATACCTACTGGGGCTTTACTAGAACATTCTGAACATTTCTGTTCAGGTTTAGTCATCTGTAGAGGGAGACAGTTTCTTACTTAGAGAACTTTGTTTTATTATGGTCAAAGGATGAGGCTCAAAGAACCACTAGAAAGGTCACAAAGTGAGCCCTTGAGACATGGCAGAACGGTGAAGAGAAGATTTTGGTATTCAGGACATGGACTGGAGGGCCTTTAAAAAAAAATAAAGGTAAAAACACCCCCCTTTTTGGAAGGTGTGAGTGAGGTACTACACTGTTCCTATAGAAAGATTGCAATTTTCTGACCGAAAATTCTCACAACAATAAGGCCAGCCACAGAAGATGACAGAAGCACTGTGAATATTCATGCACCCAAAAACCCCCTGAAATACTCCTAAAAGAGTCTTTGCTTGAGATGAACCTCAGTGCTTATAATGATTGAGGAATGATATTTTGCATGCATATAGAATCTTCAAAAGGAAATGATCTGACATTTCAACAATGCCATTTGTATCTATATATCTCTCTTCCACTAGAAATAGTGGCATCTTGGGATTACCTAGCAAATTCACACTTTTAAAATGTATGAAAATAATTTTCCCCATATATTTTTAAAATGGATAAATGGTTGGTAGGTGGAAAATACCATCTGGAACCTACTGGCTGGGCAACCTCATAGGACAGATAAACCAATCACCATTTACAAATGAATCAAGATATTAATCATGTGCTTTTAATTGTTAGTTTCAATCCTTACATAGATGCAACTGGGTGTTTTGTAATGTCTGTAATACTCCAACCATGTCATAAAAAATCTTTGAACAAGGTATATTGCGCTTTCTGAAACAAATACAGAAACTGGCTTCCAGAACTTAATAAAGACCACGATATGTATAAGAAGATTTGCAGAAGCTTGAGAATATTAAGTATTTCATCTGCTCAGGGAAGAGTGCCCAGAGTAAGATAGCATGCAACAATGCTTATCATAAAAATAACTAATACAGTGTCCAGGAACAAAACTCTGAATTTTTTTATATTATTGAGTATTACAAAAATACAGAATATGACAAGATTATATATTCAGAGAAACAAAGATTATCATAGCCATAATCACAGTTGTTTATATTGACCATTTGGTTGTGTCAGCAAAGTAAATAGTACTGTTTTCCAATATTTACTTATAACTATACTAATACGTGTTAATAGCACAAAAACTATTCCCAACAAAACATTAACACAAGTGGGCAAACAAATAGAAAAGGAATATTTTCCCCTGGTGATTCCACTTATGTAAATGCTAAATTTTGCTGTCATACCCCTGTGAGCTGAACTCAAACCCTCTTGCTACACTTTCGATTCAGCCACCTAGAAACCAGTTTTCATTGACATTTGAGAGTCCTAACTACTTTTCCTGCAGCTACTGGTCTTAAAGATCCTCTGAGTCCGCTGCCATATTTGTCAGGCCCGTGTGAATGACTTGGATGACTAAAACATTTCACGTAGCAGATCTGTATTTTCAAGCAACTAAATTTATTCTGCACCATTTTAAAGAGACTAACTCACTGGCTCCTTTTTACAGAAGTTGTGCCCTAAGAATATTTGAAAATGTGAAAAAAGGAGTACCAGCATTAAAAGGTTTTAAATGTAACAGTAAATTATTATTTGTAAATAAGACTACAAATGTCAGCTATGGGAGCTCTTTACAGTTAATAAAAAAAATGGGAATGAATATTTCTTCCATTTAATTGAAGAGCTTATCTGGTCCACAACACAGATAAGTGAACTACAGAAAAGGTATGATTTTAAGATTTTCATTTACTTTTACTCATCTGTAAAAAGAATACCACAGTAAATCTGTAGTACTGAAGTAATTCCCAGCTAATCTTGAGTCCCTCTAAATTCTGAACAGCTTCCCCAAAAGATAATTATGTTTACATGCTGAAACGGAAATGCTTTTGAATTGTTTTCCAGCTTTTAGTTTAATTTATCCTTTGACCTGTCCTCTCTTAGTCAGCTGGAACTCAGACACTAAAATCCAGGCTGGCTGCACCGGCTTCTCTCAATGGCAAAAAACCACTCAATAAGAACCACTCATTTTATCAGACTAGGAGTTGTAACACTGAAGAGTTCCCAAGGTAGCAGAAGTGAATTGCATCATAAGTGAAAATTAGGGAGTTGCAGCTCTTGAGTTATTTGCAAATTTTGAAGACAAGAGGAAACAAAATTTTGGTAAGGTAATTTCAGTGACCAAATGTTGTATGCAGATCTTTCAGAATGTTTCAAAAGGTGTTTTGGGTATTGTTTGGTTTTTTTGTTTGGGTTTGTTTGGGTTTTGGGGTTAATTAATATTACAAATAAGAAATGAAAATATTTTTTATTTATAGGCTCTGAAATTTAAGATCCAAGATATAACCTAAGGGGCAATTTATGATGAACAAAATGATGAAAAGGTATTTTTTTACAATTATAATTCTGTGTAAAACTCATCATGACAAAATAAAATGAAAAATTCCCAACTGCCCATTTTCATCCCACCATTTCTCTTTTAAAAAGCAGATTTTTTTCAAATGCTTAAATATACTATTGAGAAATTGAAGTTTGATAAGAAGATTATCAAAATATTTGATATTTGGTAAAGCAGATTATCAGGTATTTTTGTATGATGAATTCTATGTATGGATATATTTAGTAAAATGCATATACACAGGTAAGGATTCTTGCGTTGGAAAAGAGGACTTTACAGATCTACCTGTAAATTCTAATTTGATTTCTTGAACTCTGTGGAATGTTAGACTGCATTTACTTCAAATATGGAAACAGAAATTATTTCCCCATGTATAGAGATTCTAGAAACCTGAAAAATGTTGATTTTTTAAAGATGAATTAAGATCAATTTATCAATCCCATGTATAAATTTCAATTTATAAATTAATATCTCAAAGCTGCATTAAAATGCATCTAAATTATAAAGGTCTTATTTTAATAAAATGAAATTCATGATAATTAAGTTTTGTATTTGAGGTCAACATAAACATACACTTGAAAGAATATACCTTTTATGTAAAGGGAAATGGAATTTTTATAATGTGTCCTTCAGTACAAAACAATCTTCATTTTCATACAATTGTCCATCATTACACATGAAAAAGATAATCCCATTCCCTAGGAAATTTTGAAAGTCCTTCTCAGGCACTTTCCATCTCCAATATTACAGTGTCTCCTTCTTTGTCAGCACCACATTAATACCAAAAATAATCACTTAGGATTTCCCAATCCAATAAAGTTTTCACTATAGTGCATCTGCATTAAGTGCAGCAGTCAAGCCTGCTCAGCTAATATTTTCATTTTAAATTAATCTTTTATGTAAACACTAATATTAATAATTTTTTTATGAAGTAAATATTCTGAAATATTAAAAAATAGAGCCTGACAGGCATTAGATATTTTCTTCAAATCCAAAGAGCATTGAGTCAGCTCCATACTTTGTATTTATTTGAAAAGCAATGAGCATCAGAAGGCAGATACTACGATATATTATTCATAGTTATCTAACTATTTAATTACTTTAAATAAACAGGTAAGACACCATTCTCATTTAAACTGAAGACTCATTACATTGGTGTTCTGTGTAAAGGGCCCCCAGAGAAAAAGAAGGTCAGGATTTTAATCTACAATACAAAGAGAGCATAGACTAATTTTTCATAGCATAACAAGTAAAAGAAGCAGGCATATTCTTCCTACAAACATGGGGTACCACTGTAGAGCTGTTTGTATTTCTTTTTACCTTCTGAATCGGTTACTCCCACTCCCGACTGCTTTACTGGTTCTTGTCCATTCTGGCTCATCTTGCCTCTGTTAAAAGATATGGTGGTTGTTGTCAGTATCAGCATATAGAGCTGAGAGCTAAAACAATGATACACCTAAGCCAACGAGGCTTGCTTCTTTTCAGAATATTATCTTATTCTCTTTTGAAGGCAGCTACAATCACATCTTGATAAGCCTGTACATTCTTACAGAAAGGGGCCCTCAGGTGCTGTCTGCTGCCTGCCCCACAGCAGTCTGGGGCTACATACCTTCTCTCATTATCTTGTTATAGTCAACATATATAGTGAAATATATAATAGGCAGTCACAAAAATTGATATTTGGGCTACAATACCATTACTTCAAAGGTAAGACATACTTGTGGTTGTTGTCTTCTTAAATGATTGCTTTACTTTACAGTTTCGATTTAGCATAAGAAACAATTCTGAAGACTTACTTAAAGTAAAGTGAGGGGAATGAACCATGCTGTGGAGTTCCCTATTTTCCTGCATTTTATGTAGAAAGAACCTGCCTTGGAATCTTGATGTCTATTTTTGGGCAAGGAAAGTTAGGTAAAATATAAGCTATTTTTAAACATAATTGTTGCAACCTCTAAGGCGTGATTACAATCACTCTCAAACAGTTGTGCTTCTAGTTCTCTTTCCCTTAAGACTCTGAATGCTGTGATTGAGACTATAAGGCATTATCTTCAGTTGCATGTGATTTCTTGGGGGTTAAAGGGTCGTCACTGTTCTTTGCTACCTGTGAGCCAGCTTCATGTCTGAAGTTGTTTAAATTCATAGAGAACTAAAAAATTAGTATAAAATCACAGATTTTAAAGTGATTTTATATTCAGTTTTAACTGAAAGCTATTATTTTCTTCTTCTGTAGGTAATGCTTCATAAATCATTACAAATATGATACAAGAATTATTTGTCCCAAGGGTTATATTCCTTA
The DNA here is from genome assembly GCA_013397975.1 of Machaerirhynchus nigripectus. Lineage (NCBI taxonomy): Eukaryota > Metazoa > Chordata > Aves > Passeriformes > Dicruridae > Machaerirhynchus > Machaerirhynchus nigripectus. The sequence continues at coordinate 1,226,454 of VZRQ01006372.1, read as the reverse complement.
TACATCCTTCAATTGCTTTTCACCTTTGCATTCAAAATGAATTTAATTTTACAGAGAGTGTACTGCTATAAAGGGTTACATGGGACAAAAGCACAGAGAATCTGGCATCTATCAGAGATAAGAACATGAGTAGCTTTCAGGGGTATTACAACTGGATAATAAGAGTATTTTAAAAAAAAATCCAAAATCCAAAGACTTTACAAGATATATTCAGATATGTGTAGCTGTATATAATTATTAATTTCCCTTGATAGTCATAGCTATTTAATACTGGCAAGTATTCTAATTGGTTACCTCATCAAACAATTCCCACGGTGTCACTATTTAATTATTCTATTTTGCTTCAAGACTAATTGTTCCTGTGGATAAAAGCACTTGGACTAATATAAAAAGTGTAAAACTCAGCATATCCAACAATTTCTATTGATAGACCAGAAACTTAGTCTAAACAGAGAGCTTATAACCAAAATAGGTTTTTAAATGTCAAGATGCTTAAAAATATTTAGCCTACTTAATACTTCACATCCAAACTGTGAGCTGTGGGCCTTATGGGTGTGCTGAATTAGAGTACAAAGTCAGAGTTCCTGAAGTCATTATCAAGCCAGTGTTAATGTAAATCTTGAGCAGAATTTTAATCATACATATATTCAGATAATTAAGACTTTTTATACAGAATTCAAAATGGAAACGTTTTCTATTTTAAACATTCTCTCCATGAATGATCTGATTGTAAACAGTTATTTTGTCATTCATTTTCATTACATTACTATCTAAAGCCCTGGAGACTAACATGAAAAATGAAGCAGGTTCTGTCTGTATAAATTTCCTGTAATTTTAGACTCTGTCTATTTTCAGCATATAAATAATTTATTTTAAAATGCCATAATAAAAAAAAAAAGCGTAGTCATAAAATAATAAGAGACCTGGATATGGTTTATGTAATTAAGTATAATTCATGACAACAAGTAGCTATAAGAGAAAATCTGAAGCTCTGGAGACTTCCTCCTGCTTTTCAGTGGAAGTGGGGCTGATTTCAGGCTTAAGAGACCAATAAGTCTGTCAGGCAAATAGCAAGTAACTGCAGGTACTGTCACATTGCCAGTCAATACACAGAAAATGATGCTATTTGGACTCAAATTTGGCATATGTGAACTGAAAATTTCTGTTGAGAGCTCCATATTCTGTTTCTGTGCACAAAGATTTTATGCATCTTTGCTTTTCTCACTAGGAATGACAGCCCAATATTTTTCTTTTTCTTTTGAGGTCGTCAAAGACTATTAAGATCATCTTCCCCCCCCACTTTAGCCTAGAAAAACATGAGTGAAAAATCCAATGAAAATCAAACAATTGGTGCCCTATAACCTGAACTCACATAATCCTCCTAGATTCTGAATGTGAGATTGAAGTCTTAGATTTATCTCTATTTTCCCTTTAGTTACTAACAAGCTGTAGACAGATACCATTCGGCTTTATTTTTGAAAACGATAAATACTCAGAAATATCACAGTTCTAGAGAATTTTTACTTCAAGTTTTTCTAGGAAGCTTATGTCTTTTGTGACTAATAGTTAACAACTTCAAGGGAAAGCAAAAAATGTTGTTCCAGAGAAAAATATTGAACAACAGTTGCAGACGATGAATGAACAATGACCACCAACTAATATTTTGAAAACAGTCAATCTATAAATTTTTTCTGGGTAGAATCATTAAGTTGATCAGAAGTTACTTCATCCTATTAGGGAATATAAGTGAAATCACTAAATGACACTGCATGCTGACAGAGTTGAGGGGAAGAATCCTGGCAAAACTTTTCTCTGTGGATTATTTAACTTGCTAAAAAATTTTGAAAGTAAATAATTTTAAAGGATCATTACACAGCTGGTAGCTGGATAATTCTACAGGGACTCTGTACCAAACAGCTTTTTCCAGACAAGAACTGAGAAATTCTACTGAAACTCCTGAAACTTGGGAAAAGTTGGGCTATATCCAGAGTATGAATTCCACTTGCACTAGTAACACCTCTTTATGGAAGGAAGAAAATCTTCAAACTTAAACTAAGCTTTCTCAATCCTTCAATAGTTGTACTTTTAAAACATAAGTCAAGTGCATCTCTACATACTTTCCTCAGAGGCTGAGACTAGCACATCTGTCATGTGACAGGAAGAAATTCATGAGATGAGGCAGAGGTTTGGTTGGTTATTAACAATTCAATGCTCAACAAAGCAGAATAAAAGTACGAACTCTGGGGAATTCTCCCCAGTTAGCTGCTATCCTACTGCATAACTCAAGTCTGCAGAGGACACTACATAAGAAATGACTGGCAAGTGAAAGTGCTATTACTTGTGCATGGAGGATACAGTATATTAAAGGAAAAGCCTTACATTCTCGGGATGGGAAACAGATTGTTCTCTCCTGTGGCACTGCTGCTGCCTTCACTATCCATGCTGTATCCACTGCCAAAACTACTGGCTGACGAGCCAGTGGAGACAGAACTTTCTGCAGGTCGGTGATTAGTAGACCTTGCTGTACAGGGCAGGAACAGTGGGTTACCAAACCACTTGTAAGACACCAGTACCACTGACATTAAGAAAAATGTAATTTATAAAAATCACATGCTGCAAACACTTTCACTTTTATATTTTACATTCAAATATTGCTTTATCATCTTTTGCAAATGAGGTTTGTTTTCACATAGAGTAAGGTGTTCTAAACCAAATAGTACACCAGCATACTGTTTTCTCCAGCAATGTTAATAGTTCAAATCAACAGCCTGAAGGAAAAAAGAAAAAGGGGGATAGAATGATTAACACTGCTTTTCTGATTAAAGCGACAGAAAACCAGTTATTCATCTGAAACATTTCATATGATAATCTTGTAAAAAAGAAAGCCCCAGTGGGCCTTCCTCATATTCCTTATGAAGCAGTCTTTGCATTTTGTGATTTTGAGGAGAGGAGTTTGCACATATGTGTAAGCACATAGTCTATAGTCACAGAGAATAGACTCCCACCCCTCTTCAGACATAACACAGCTATGCATTATATTTCTCAACTGCTCCTACCCATCTGGATCTCTCTTATCTACATGCATAGAATTTTAATGAACATATTTTGATGGGAGATGCCTTAATCTAATTTAAGACCATTTGGTGTTATAGCATATATTAGTTTTACTTCAGATTGCCTTATTTTGTGTTTTGGACATTACTGCACTACATGAACAAAACATTCAGAATTTGGCATTTAGCAAGTTGAGAAATATAAACAAAAAAGGACACAGTGACATTACACATAGTAATTAATACAGGAACAATAGAGTAAATATTCTCATATTGAATAACAAAATTTTCGGGGAATATTAATACAGATTTGGGGATTTTCTTGCTAAATGTCCTCTAATACATCTGCTGTAGTCATGTTTCATCTACTTCAACCTACTGAGCATATACACTGAAGATAGAAAATATTGTTTTGCAAAGTTTTTTTATAAGACTTAATGAGGTTTTATGTTATTTTGCTGAACTGTGAAACTCTTATGTAGGCAGTTAAATGCGATTCTTCCTTAAAAAATAAGCTAGTCAAGTATCTTACTGGAAATTTAGTAAGAGCCAGAGCCCCAACCGTGTCTTGCTTTAAACTGACAATCAATATTTTTTATGCCTGACTAACTGAATAATATTTTTAGTAAAGACTGCTGCGTGCTGCCTGATGTGGGACCAGGAAGCTGAGTGTAACTCCTCAAACATAATGCAAAAGCAGGTGAGTAATTTGAGCTAGAAGCAATGAATGAAGCAATTATTGTATCATCACTCCTTGGGCAAACTTTGAGTTAAGACAGAACTCTTACTCTCCACAGTGATTCTTCACTGGTAAACCAAGCTGTCACATAATGTTTTTATCTTTTCAATTCTATTAGTCTCCTTTGTTCACTGTTGCCAACAGCCAGAAGTGGAATCTGTCAGTCTACATGGTTTTCAGATAAAATTATTCTTTAGCTCTACTCCACACTTGTGTACATCGATCATAGGCTGCATTCTTGGATGTAAATACAAAGGAATAAATTTTAAAATCATACTGTTATTGGCAGATACTCTCAGTATCTCACCTGGAGGAAAGGCACCCATGTTTTTCCAGAGACAGCCAGCTGGGGTGGCTGTGTGCAGTGGTGGCTCTATCACTTTCAGCTGATGGTACTATGAGTGAATTCCTATGCCTGTGGTGACACGTCAGTGAAATGCTGCTGAGAAGTGCTGGGCAAGAGTGAGGTTTCAGAGATGAGAGGTCTATCTCTCCTTTATAGGGTATTATTGCCAGTTGACCTGTATTCAACAGCCTGAATTGTGGCTCTCTCATGCCTGTCCCAAACTAATTTATAACCTCAGTTCTCATTGTGTTTGTATGTCTCCCAATGTTTTCTGTTTGGAATTCTGAGGATTCCTTTAGGTTAGGTTGTTTTGTTGGCTTTTTTTTTTGCCACAGCATGACAAATGCCTCACAGGTGAGTACAAATGGGAAATGAACTCATCTGCAAAACCCATGGAAGCCAAAACAGTATTGTGCCAGCACAGAAAAGCATCTTCAGTCCTTCCCCTAGGCTTGAATTTGCTTAGTGTAGCATATATCTCCACCATAACATCTGTGGCCTGAAAGGATCTTTCATATTTGGGCGCTTTTTTTATTGACTTTGCTGTAAAAGCTAGAGTCTGAAGTAATTTCTTGTATCTTTACTGGTGGATTTCTAAAACCAGTTAGAACCTAGAATTTAGTTCAGTCCAGAAAACTTGAATTAAGCCTTTGGAAATGGGTTAGAAGTTTTGCTTCATCTATTTATAATCGACCCATAGCTGTCTCTTTTGAAACAGCTGTATCCTGATTACACATTCAGTATGCTATATTTTTAGTTTTTCTACTGTTTTCACTAATTCACATCATTTTCCATATCAATTTTTTTTTTTCCATAAGATCACTTGGTGAATGGTTGTAATGGATCCAAGTTTAGATGCATGACTGGATTTTGAAAATTCTAAAGTTTAATATTATTCCTTTTTTTCCTGTCTGCTCTATGAAAGTAATGAACCACAGTGTCAGTTTGTGACAAGAAATGAAATCCACAAATAGATTTACAGCTGGTTTCATGACAAATTCAGGATCTGGATACAGAGATCATCTCATAACTTGTGAGACACCCACATTTTCTACACGTCTGTATTTTTACAGATACATCCAGACCTCTAAGTTTCTGCTGGTTATGTAGGAAACTTGGAAGTCCTGGTGATGTGGCAATGGTTGCTGCCAGGCAATATTTTCCCTAAGAGTTAATATAACTATGGTTATATTTCTACTCTCTGTGGAAAGATAGAACTTTCTGATGCTCTTATGTTCAAGCAACTGGTCTGCACACTCGCTTGCAGTCTTGCCCTTTTTCTCGGAATACATGCAAACATTCTCTTAGAAACTTTAACAAGAAAGTCAGTGTTCAGAGTGTTGCTCCTCTACTCTTACCAGTCTACATAAGGTCTGTGAAGTCCTGAAAGTGTCAGAAAAATTTCCACCTTGCTTGGTCAATTTGGTTCATATCTAAATAAGCAAGTATTGCATTATATTTAGTTCTAATTTTACTTGTAATTATGGTATTAGAACAGGTTAAATCTGAGTTACAGAGCTTCTGCTTAGAGGTGCCTATGCTAGAAAATGCTTTAGTCCTCAAACCTGTCAGGTTTTGACATCAAAGTTCTGGCAGGAGATGCTTTGGTCTGTAGCATTTGAACAGTTTCATATGGATTCACCTGAGTCCAAAGATTGGATATTCTCATCTGGTATCACACAGGTGCCTGAAGCTACAAGGTGTAGTCTTGCTTTATTGAAATCTACAATGTTTATCTGAATAGGAACTCAAGTGAAGGCAATTTCCATCATTTGAATATTAAGTATACAGAGTATGGAAAAGCTATGATCTGTTGCTTCCTTGCCCTTTGTTTTCTCAAATTATTTGCTGGATCTTAAGCACCTCTCTTCCCTCCCTAAAAAAAAAAAAAAAAAACCGAAAAAAAAAACAAAACACCCAACCAACCCTTTAAGCAAATTTTAGAAACTCTTAGAAAGTTTATAAAGCTTTTAAAATACTTGTTATAGGCAAGCTCTTGCTGTCAATCATGTATGATTCTTAAAGCCTTACAGTTTTAGAGAAAAGAGTCCTCGGGCTTCAGCAGATGGAAGAGACAAAGTTTAACTGAAGGTCATTACCCACCTTTGTTTGGCCTCTCTCTGGGAGAAAGGAGATGTCCCTTCACCCCCTCTAATCCTTTTTCTGTAAAGTCTTTACACAGTTTATCAGGTGCTTGGCACTTTTTAAGGACTGCAATATCAGTGATGTCTGGGCTGCCCAGCCATTGAACTATGAAGAATAGAAATAGGAAATGAAAGTTTAAAACTCTAATATGTGCTGCTTTCTCTGAAATAGGGCACAGATTTTCCTATTATGCAAAGCTATTGTTGTGGTTTGATTTAATTTTCATCTGTTAATCCTATTTTAGATGGTAGTTCCCTCGATGAGATGAAATGTTCTCTACTTGGAATGGGTGTTAATGGGTACATATGTCTTATTTAGCAGTTTGAAATGTGGTGTTAATGCTGCCTCTGAGTGATTCTGTTGAACTGCCTGTTTTACAGGCTCTGGCATGAGCAAAAGTTTCAGTTCAACCATTCCAGTGAATAATATATAAATGGGTTGGAAAAGTTCTCAACTGCTTACAGTAATTATTTCAGATTCCAAGAAAGTGGATGATAATGTTATACTTGGTGTAGGACCAGGGATTCCTAAGAAAAAATTATAATGGTTAGATAGATACCACTTGTACTCTGTATTGTTTACAGGAAGAAGAAAAAAAATTACAGAAAGAAGAAAAAAATTCAACAGAATGATGTTTGAACATGTATTCCCTTTTGCGTTCTTGGAAAAGAATTGTTGTTTCAAGAAAATGAAGCACCCACCTTTTAGTGCTATCTTTTTATATCTATTTTTTAAAATTATTGTTAGTATGGCAAAAATATGCTGTTGCTTATGATTTGGCTTATGGACCCAGTTAGAAAATAAACTTTTAGAACCAAGGAAAACATGTAAGTCACACCTCAGTTTGAAGAAAATATCGTATTAAAATCAATAAGAGAAGAAAGCTGGGAAGGTATATGATTTCACTTAATCTTTGAGAAAAATCTCTTTTCAACAGACAACAAAGACAATGCTTTGTTAAAACCTAATATAAGGAAGATATATCATTCACACAAGACCTATAACCAGGAACTGTTAAATCAGTCAGCAACAAAATGGAAACAATCCAGCATTCTCAGCCACTCCAGCCATTCTTTTACAGTGAATGGACTTTTTTTTAGGACTTAAATTTGAAAAAGTGGACTATGCAGTTCTGTGGTTCATATGGAGAAAAGAACAGACTCAACCAGCACTTTCTCCTGGTGAATATATTGTAGATGTTCCCCTTTCCCAGTTTCTGTGTAGAAGCAGAAATACACTGTCAAAACACGCGGGGAATGAGGGTTCTGTTTGCGAACCAAACAGGAGGAGGGAAAAATGCCTTCAAGTATATATTCTAGATTAAGTTTCTGGAATTGGCCTCTAATTATTTGCAAAAAATTGTTCTTTATAACTGTCAGTCTTCTGAGAAACTCTGGGTGACAAAAAAGGCTGAAAGCATCATGCTGAGTCTTCTCAAAGAGATGCAAGCCCATGGCAGAAGGCATGGCACCGATCTGCTGTGGGTAGTTTTCTGATGACCAACGGACTGGGCACCTCATACACAGTGTCTTTGGCAGAAGCTTGGCTACCCTTCACTCTCAGTAGCCTTGTTTTCAAATGCTCCAACCTCAAACTGCCCCAAATGCCAGTTTTCCTGATTTTATGAAGTGTTTGCTAGCACTAAAAGCAAGGGCTGCTCCAGTTTGCTCTGTAGGGCTCTGCAGGGTAAAACTGTTGTTGGGACTGCTTGTTGCATCTTTTGTGAACTGGCAACAGAATGGGGATGCATGAACAACGGGTGATCAAACACATCTACCTCAGGTCAGCTCAGATAATTTATTTTCCTCATGCTCCCTCATACTGAGCAGGACTTTAAGCCATGGTCTCACCCATTTCAGCCACAGCTGTATATTAGATATGGATTTGACCACACACTGAGCAGCGATATTTTGTGAAATTTCAACACAACCCTTTACGGAGAAATTTACTGTTTGAGCTGAGTAACAGAAGAACACACTTCTTAAACCGTGATGAGGTAATTTTTTTACCCAGTGAAGCAATTCTGATGAAATAATTTTCCATGCACTCTGTAGGGTTAGACTACCCTACAGAATTTTGAAATAAGACTTTTGAAAAAGAGTTATCAAATGAAGTATCTAAGCAATTTCCTGAAATTACATGTCAGCTTAAAATGGTGGAAGAGTAAATAGCAAGAATAGCCAAAGCAAAATGGCCCAGCTATTAGATTGAAACAAGGCTGAAAAGACAGCCTCAGATTACTGCTATCTGCAGAGAGTGGGAACAAACTGTTCTTGTTTTGATAATGATTCTTGGAAATTGGTTATTTTTAGCAACATGAAGGCCCATTTAACTTGAAAATTAAGAAACTAGTGACATGAGTCATGAAACAGCTTTGGGCTGTAAATTATTTAAGTGTGAAGGATGTATCCTAAAATAATATAGGAAACTAAAACATGGCATTGCCTATTAAATGTGTGAAAAAGGATATAGACCAAGAGGGATAGAAAATAAACAGGTGTTTGAAACAACAATCATATCCAATTCAAAAGATTTATAAAACCTAGGAATCAATTTCCTTTCACTCCATTGTTGCTAAAGCCAGAAAATAAGACTTAGTGATAAGGAAAATTCATGTCAATATTAATTTCTTGCAGCTAAGTGGCTAGAAATTGCACAGTGCTGGCTCCAACCTGTATCAAGGGTTCTACAGCGATGGCAATGTCTTGATCCATACATCACATCACATTTCTGTGTAGCTTTAACTTGTTATGCTGATGCTTAAGTGAATTTTTGTCAAAGTTGTTGGTTCAAGGCAGTTATAAGCAGGTGTGCTACCTTTTGAACTAAAGTGTTTTAAACTGGCATTCCTTAAGATATTTAAATTGATAAGCTTAATTGAGTACAGTTCTGAAAAGGCTGATGTACAGTTTTGCTACTGTAGGTATTCTAGCTAACAGTATCAGCTCTGAGAGTAGATCTCTCCCTGGTCAGTAAAATCACTTGGCATACAACTGTTTGGAACATAGTTTCCTCTTAGGATATCCCAGAAAAGCTCTTGTGTCATGATGGAAGATGTATAACAAAAAACGAAATGTTCTTTGTGAGATGCTGCGGTACTGAATTCTCCCCCCTCCTCCTCCCTCTGCCTCCCCTTCCCCTGTCATTTTCAGGGACAAAAATAAATAATACCAGGTACATGTGTTAGAGGAGGTTTTAAGGAAATGTTGTGATTTTAAATTGCTAGAGCTTTGAGCTTGAAAAAGCCTATCCATTATTGAAAATAGACAGAAATTGCTGTGGAATTATTATGTTGAAATTACCTTAAATTAACAGGTATGTTTGGATCTTTAACTGAAACACATGGCAATTTCTCTAGATCTTTAATATTTGCTAACTAATTCAGGTCAGGAGTGTAGCAGTGTTTTTATCTTGGCAGGCTGCTTGTTTGTTTGGTTGGGTTAATGTGAGCCAAAGAGAAGAAGAGTTGCTTATGGCATCCATCAACAAATGATATACAAGCAATAGCATATTGACTTGTAGCGTCTCTTTCATGAATGTCTGCTAGGAAGAATAAAACATGTATAGGGCTACAATGATGTTGAGACTTAAATTCACTTAGTGAGCTATTTACTATTTAAATATTAATTTACTGTTTTTCAAAGATCCTAGGAAAAATAAAAAAAAATTTTAGAAATTCTCCTACTTGGTCACAAAATAATGTTGCTTTTGCTGACCATTGGATATTCTAATGTAATAAAGGAATTTATTTTTCATTGTATAATCATTGTCCTTTTGGGGGAAAAACTTGCATGTTTTTCTTTCAAATAAGGACAAGCCCATCAAATTTTATACATTAAGCTACATCCATGTAGAGAGTACAGGTCTCTATAAAACTGTATCATTTAAAAATGAGCAGTTATGTAGATAAATTCTGACCATATGATGAACAATATCTTTTCTTTTTGTGCTCTGAATTTATTTCTCTGAAAACTACAATTTATATTCTAGCGAGGCAGACATGGTGCACCTTTCTGCTTAACACAGATGCTGAAGTCTTTTTCTGTTCCTTATCTTTCTTATTCACTTTATTGGAAGGTATTAAAACTAAAGCATGTTGTTCATTCCTTTAAAACTGTAAACTAGGTTTCAAAAGTCTTTTTGTATAAAACCAGTAAAAATTATATTGCAAATACACCTACTCTTTTCTATTCATATATCCAGAGAACTGGTGATAATCATTGGAACATCTCCAACTTTTCAAGTATCTGAAGAACTCTAAAAGAATTTATTATATTTAAAACAAAAGTGTCCTACGAAGAAAATTCCATATAATGAGAAGATCCTTCTGTGGGATAAATTACTGACTGAAAAGTTGGTGGACTGATTCACACTGTGTCTAAAACTGACTCATCTGGTGGATAAACTCTAAAACAGATTTATGTTGAAAGGAACGTGCTTAATTTTATGTGAATGTGTAATTGGCAATGATTCACATATTGCACAAAACCTAAATCAAATTAACTCAAGCCTAGGCACGGCTCTCTTCCTCTGACTTGGATCCCTCGCAACTTCTGGCTTCAAAGAGCTGGCTCCGAAATGTTATTGTTCCTTTCTAAGGGATGTGATGGGAATGTGTGGCATGCAATTGGTTTCTCTGCAGATCACACTCTTATCTCTCATGGGCAACGACAAACTTATACTTCAAGGTTTATTTTTAATTAACTGCTGTAGCTGAATGTTTGATTTTACAAAGGTTCGGAACAAAAACCAAAGTTTTTTTTTTTGTTGCAGCTTCACCTTAATTTTAAAGTAGGTTGATTACAATATATTTTTTACTCTTTAAAAGGAATACAGAAAGAGTTCAGTTCAACAAAAACCCAATGAAAGACCTTTGTATTCACAAAATATGCTATTTATACTATAGGTGCTGGTTTCATTTATGATTTCCTTGTTACTTCTCAACTGACACACAATTAATAACTGACAAAATACACCCAATAGAAAAGATCCTAGGAATCAGAAGTAGAGAAGAATTTCTCTAAGACATTCTGGGAATGACTGAGGGTTCTTGTCTTGTTTGGTTTGTTGTTTTTTCAAGAGACAATTCCACTCAAGAGAAAAAAATGAAGCTATTGAGAGACTAGATTAAAGGAGGGCACTCTTTCTGAGGGTTGTCTTAGGCATAGAAGAACTTCACAGCATAGAATTATTTCTATCACCGTTGTGTGCTTGTGCTGAAAAAAACCCAAACCGTTCCTCTAAAAGGTGCTGTTCTTTAATAAATGCATAGAGAAATAGGTGTGGTAAAAAAAATAATAATAATGTTGTGGATTATCTGTAATGGCTTCCTTAGTAAAGGGCTTTGAGACATGGTGACAAAAATTACTAACTTGCCAAAATAACTGTTCCAGTCATTAAAACCTGTTCCTGATGGGTTCTTTTTCTAGGTAATAATAAAGTAATGGAGGTGGGTACCACAAACATGTATCATCCCTTTAGGGATGGACTTGGAAACTGATGATGCCTTAATATTCATTGTTCACAATAGTCTCAATTTTTAGAATTTTTGGAACGCAGGGGAAACCTCTCCTTCCTTTATCATCTCTTCATTCCACAAAGAAGCCCTTAAGTTAGAAGCTGTTTTGAGTATCTTTGGTGCTTTTTCCATTAGAGGTCATAGACTCATCTCATTTTACTTTCATAGTACACAAAACTGCAGTGAAATCATCTTCCTTTTTATTCCTGCTGAAAGTCATGAGGGTCGTTAACTTCAAAACGGTAACTACTGGCCCACCTCATATGAATAAATTTGGACGTACTAGCTTTGGTACAATAAGAAGACAAAACACCTCACAGGTCTGAAACCAGACTTTTAAACATTGTGTAGGTGACCATGTATTGTGTTTATTTGTCAAAAGTAAAAAGACAAAATTACCACATCTCTTCATAGTAATTCTAACCTTTTCTATATATTAGTGTGGATTCTTATTATTATAATGTAGACTCTTATTCCCATAACTCTCTATGATGATTCCCATATTGCTGAGCCCAGTACATGTCAATACATATCCTTTTGGAATTTTAAAAGTAAAGAAGATAGAATAACAGTTTGGTGGCACAGGTAATTGAAGCCAACAGACTCACTATTTCCTTATTATAAAAGTGTATATGAACCTTAATTCAATCTTATATCACAAGCAAAATGTTTTGCATTACCTGTCTGTGTGAAAAGGCATCACCACAGGTCTATGAGTCTCTGTGATAAAATTCTACAGACATGACACCTCAAAAGATCATAAGAGTTATTTAGATTTGAATGGTCTAGACCGCAGGAGCAGTATGCAGCTTTCAGACATGATGTCTGAGCTCGTACATGACTTTCCCTGATTATGCCTGAACTGAGTGTCTGGAATTGAGCTGTAGAGTAAGACAATGTGTATATGTGTGTGTGTGTGTATGCGCATATGTGTAAATACATGGATTTATGGAAGAATTCTGAAGGCTCTCCTAAGAAAAAACTTGTCATTTCTAAATATAATGTTTAAAAATACCTGTTACTTTTGCTCTGTTAATTAGTTGTTTTAACATCACACTAGTTCTCTGAATGGCTTGTTGCCTTTAGGGTATATTGTTTAAAGTATCATTCCCTCCTTCTCTCCTGCAGCCCTCTCAGCCAGCTTGTATTGTCCAATGTGTGCAATGGTGTTGACAGAAAAACCTTCAATGAATCTTGAGATCTTAGGAAGGGATTACAGCACAAGAGAACATCTGGGAGTTCAGTCAGTACATTTATTTGGATTATCCCTCAGATTCCATGGAAATAAACAAGATACTCCAGAAATCAAAAGAACAGTGGCAATTTGAACTGATTGAGATTCTGGCTCTTTATTTGTGATGAGGGAATAAGTTGGTGATATGTGGTATTACAGGTGCCTACAAGTAGAAAATAATTTTTAAAGATGCTGATAGGAAAATTATCAAGAGACTGAGCTATACATGGATCAAAACTCCTTTCCTTTCCACTGGTGGTTTGAAAAATTATCTATGCTAACAACTGTTGACATGATAACTATGTTAGAAGAGGAAACAGGAATTGTTACTGTCCCAATTACATTTTCAGAAACAAAAATGTGCAGTTAGGTTTTTCTCACAGTACAAGAAATGTCCAATCATGCTTAAGCAGACCAGCTTGGATGCATGCTTTTTATTAGGCAACAACATGAGCAAAGCTATACTATTTTTCAACAGAAGTCTAAGTACTCCAGTGGAATGAGAGTGCACACATTTGTTGTTTCATAATGCTTCTTAGCACAGTTTTTCATTACGGATTTATGCACTGATAGGTGGAAAAATCAAGCAGAGTTCTTGATTCATGTTAACATTTACAGCACTTAATGGAGGGGTAAAATAAATAATTAAATATCGCAATGAATTAGTTGACATGGCAAGAAGTATTTGGGATGTAGTTGGTTTCTTAACCATGTCTTTCTGCTCACCTCCTTCAGGCTTGACTGGTCCATCAGACATCACTTTCCTGAGGGCTAGTTGGCTTTGGTCTTTGTTGTCATTGGCTGGTGGAGGCAGATTGTCAGACTGAGTTCTTTGAATAGGGAGGACTCCTGCTATGCTGTGTCTGTGCTGCTTCCTGGCATGATTAGACTGACCGCTTTTATGTGCTGCTGTGGCAGTGTGGGTGAAATGGAAACCCAGAGTATGTATCCTCAGATGGAACCAGCTTAAATGTTATTCATGCAAACAGAAGTGGTTTTTTCTGTATTTAAATAGTGTTTTCAAACACCAAAGAGACACCACATGCACAGCATTAAAGAGTATTAAAACTGGCTGTTTCTTTATTAATGATGGTGAAGACAAGGGAAATAATTTTCCCCCAGTTTTGCATTTTACCATGGTGAGTTTATGGCATATCAACAAATCCTAAAGACAAACACAGTGACTCCACAGTCAGAGAGATTTAATTTGCCATCAACTAAACCCTCAGCTAGCAATCAGGTACTGGTCTGAAGTATGCTCCGGAGAGTAATCCTTTTGAATGGAATAGTTTTAATTCATTAACCTATTTGAAGCTGTCAGATGAAATCTATCTTGACCCTTAATCAATCCATAGCAAAAAATTACTCGAAAAATTGAACTGTGACACCTGACTTAGCTCTCAACTCCCTTTGAGCTTGCTTACTTGACAACATTGTTGAAGTCTGGAGTTGTTACTGGCTTTGTGTGTTTAATGGTTTTGCACTTACTGTGTTTAATGTTTTTATTGTATTTCTGTTCTGCTCATCACTAACATAATCTTATCTGAGATATAAAGAAGGTTGCCTTATATTTCCTTTCAAAAAAAAATAAAATAGATATTTACAGTCATGTTTCAAAAATAGAAATCTCAGCCATGTAGTTAAAAAAAAGTTTCTTTAACTTCAAATCTTCTTTTGTGTGTATAGTACTGTCCTTCATGATTACTACTTACAGATACATCCTGTTATTAATGTGGTCTCAGTCTTGTGTGCAATTCGAAGAGCTGGCTGTTGCATCTCTGCAGGTTTTGATTATTTCATTGGTAGATATTTAGTGACATCAAAACAAAATGGACTTCTCTGTGAGTCATGCACAACCATGTAACATCATGGACCATGAGTGAAGGGACTGATGGAGAAACAGCCAGTTTCACTGCAGTCTTTATAAATTAAAACAAATAAATAAATAAAAGACTTCTAAATACAAGAGTATATTGTAATTATATGTATTCACACACAGGCACACAAAGAAAGACATTGAACAGAGTGAGCACAGTGTGCCAAGAACAGAAAAAAAAAAATAGCCAAAAAGGGAAGGACAGCAGGGAAAAAGGCAACAGATGAACATTAAGCTGCCATGCTGAGGAATTTATTTGCGTCTTTTACTTGGTTGAAGGCGAAGCTGTTGCACAGCTGCTTCAGCAGCGGCGATGGCTGCCCCAGCGTCTTCAAGGTGAGTTTGAGTGACGCTGGTTTTGCTTTGGCTGCGAGATGGACCGTGAGAGCGGAGATGTCCTTCAGAAGAAGATTTGGAGCTCCCTGGACTGCTGTGGGATTTCTCAATGGTGGGCACCTGCATGTCTACCAGGAAAATAAAGAAGCACAACTCTTGCATTTATTAAAAACAAACAATTTCATTCTCTTTCTCTTGACTGGTCTTTCTAGCTGAATTCCAGAACATGGAATAAAGATTAAGCTGTGCCATTCCATTTAAAGTATCAGGATATATCATGATTAGGAAACTCTTATGAAGCATCATTTTCTACTTCCCCACTGTTCCCTGGCCCAGGGAATAATTTATTTAGTATTGGTTTTTTATCACCTGTGAATTAGACCTCCTGTGTTGGCTCAGACTGGTTGAATGATGCCGTAGTGTTTTCCACTTTTTATTCTCTAGTGTGTCGAGATTAACCAGCATCACCTACACCAGTACCAAACACTTAGCAAATGCAAGTAATTTTATCCTGAATAATGCCACCATGAAAATCACAGCCTAACCTACAATAGCTCCTATACTTACCTCTAATTCGACAGACATCTTATATAGACACCAATCCCTGGCAAAATGTTACACAGAGAAATAGAGAGGATATGGAGCAGAGTCTTGTCCCTCTGGGGCTCTCTTCTGGATTGGAGATGGAATGGTTTTTGCTTTCATATGACATATGTGTTTTAAGAGAGAACCTGTCCACTGACTACTTAGTATAAAAAAAAGAATTAGAGATAAATTCCTTGGAGCAGGACACACAGATCAATTTTGCTTTTGTAAACACTAACGTATTTCTACTATATCAGCTCCAATACAACTGAGATATGCAACAGTCCATTATTATTGGCTGGAAATGCATATTCATTATTGCAACATAATGGTTTTTCTATAAAATCTTAACGTGGCATTTTCAGATGAAAAGATTCCATAGAATATTTAAGGAACATGAAAAATAAAAAGGTAAATAGGTATTGAATTTGCCCAAGGCTAGCAAGAAAATGAAAAGGGCACAGAATCTATAGCAGATGTGCAAAGAATGTAGGGTCTGTAAGCTGCTGTTTTAAAGACACAACTTCTGAGTAAGCTGGCTGGCAAGATTAAGACAGTTTAAGCCTTGTGTCAAATTAATTAATCGCAGAAATAAATGGATTTTTAATAAAAATGTATACAAACTTCATAGCGGTATCTTTATTTTTCTGTTAGAACTTACACATGGCAAAGGTTTTCCCATAATCTGGGAAAATATTTCATATCAGGTGCACCAAGTCATTCCTACCCTTGGAGGGGTCCGGGAAGATCCCATGACTTCTGCTCTTGATGACAGACGGTTTTGGAGATTGTTGGCTACTCTGTCCAGAATGAGATTTCCCATGATCAATGTTTTCACTCTGTTCTTTAAGAGGATACCACCGAGGAGTGTTGTCAAGCTGCGAGATGCTGGATAACTCGATCAATACCTACAAATAAATCAAAGTATAATATATGGCCTATATCTGACCTATTAATGATTGCATGCAGCAGAAGAGACTAGAGTTGAGTTCTCAGAAGTTGCAATCAAGTGTGAGAGTGAAGAGCGTAAGGCTATGTGCTGACAGATTCAGGACTCTCTGGTCATGCTGTGACCCCAAACCCAGATTCAGTAGCATATTGATGTGTCTGAACTAATATGTCTTCTCACCAGGCCCTCAGTAAGGACTATGATCTGAGTCCTTAGACTGTGGCATAGCTCCACACAAAGACAACTGGGCAGTTAGAGGGAAGCTTGTGAGCACTAGCTTGACAGCTACACTAAGAAGATATTAAAAAGACATCCAGCCATTCTGCCTCTGTACAGACATATTCTAATAGGAGAATCAAGCAGTGTAATTTTCTCCCTTTTACGAGTGTTTTTAAGGGGGGAAAGAGTTCTATATTTGTTTTTATTAAGGTCTTCAGTAATATGAGACTCATGCTTCTTCAGTCTTTAAAAAATCCACATATGCAGAAGTAGCAACAAAAAGAAAAAAGCAGGATTGCTCTTGCACTTAACTAAAATAATAGAATTCAACTGATCATTTAGGCCTCTAAACTTTAAAGAGGAAAAAAAAAAGGAGGTGCAATGATAATGTGGAAATGAAACAAACAACCTGGCTAAAAAAGCCCCTGAATGTTGTAGCTGAAATCTGGTCTAAGCCACCTTCATTGTTAGCAGGAATTCTGTGACGTTTCTTTAAAAAAAGAAAGAACTAAAAAAAAAAGAGCATTGGCATCAATAAGGACCCTTCCTTCCTTAATAGGCTTGTAGTTGAGAGGGCCAAAAAAGTACTGAAATTCATCATAGAGTCTTGAATGAAGGAAGGTCAAAAATAGCTTTGCATCTGTCTCTAAAGTGAGAGGGTTAAAACTGATGTAAGGTAGGGAAGTTTTAAAACTGCTAGACAAATAAAGTGTGCAATTACCTCAGGGAACAATGTTTTTGTCACTATTACAAGACCCTGAATTAAAGAAAGCCTCTTCAAGTTTAGGGATGGGGAAGTCTCCTAACAACTGGTGGTTTCTAGGCTAAAAGCCTTTTTTCTTTCCTTTTTTCCTTTCACTTTCATAGGTTGTCTATGACCTGGCTTGGTCCTTCTGGTTAGACCTATAATTAATCTGAACAGATGAACTAATCAGCATGCTCCCTGTTGTGGTTTTTGGTCACAGCTTTGAGAATGACTTGGAAGACAGCATGGCTGAGGATTGTTCCCAATAGGCAGTGTAGGCTGGGGGCTCTGCTTCGTTAGGGGAGAGGTTTCACTTTCCATGGATGTGGACCATGATGTGCCACTTTTCTTCTGAGGCACACGAGTCCTGCTGGCTCTATTCAAGCAAGCCTTTGGGGCACACTTTGCATATCCTAGATATGATGTTATGGTGCAGGATTCCTCTGGACATCCTGGTGCTGAGATACCCTGGATAGTCTTTTCTGTTCCTTTTTCCCTAACTGCTTTCACAGTTAAAAAAGTAGTTGCAGAGGCTGAAAAACCTGAAGAGGAAAGGTTTAAATCTTCATGTAGAAGTGGTTGCTGGAGCATCCCTTTCCTAAATGTCATAAAAAAGAATGATGTAAATATTCAGTAAAATCCTGCATTTGGACAAACATGCTGAACTCAACAAGAATATGGACACAGTATGCAGGAAATAAGTAATCATGCAGCAGCTTCCTACACATTTATTTTAGTAATTGTTCAAATAGTGACACTGATTGCTCAGCTTGGTAGTTACACAAAGGGGAACTGGAGCTGAACTGCGCAGCTTTTTTGCAGAATTCAAATGAAGAATGAGCCCAGATATTCTCAGTTAGTCTGTATGAGTGATCGATTCCCCTGTGCTCTTGTTTCTAATTATAATCTTTATTTATAATAACATCTTTAATTATTTTTATATCATAGTTATTGCTGGTAATTCTGTATTATATGTGCATATGTTTGTTTATTTGCTTTTTAAAGAGAAAGCCTTCTTCCCATGAGCACTCATCTCATTTATTATTAATTACAAGATTAGATTTTGCCTTCAGTCATACTTTGGTAATGATATTGCTATTCAGAATGTTAAAAATGAGACTTATCAGCAGGACTAAATTACTCATACTTGAAGGTACTTGTGCATGTGTTAAAATATGGCTTGATGGTAGAATTTAATCCTTTAATCATTTACAAAACTAATACCTCCCCAGACTTCCTATGTTATGCCAAAATCAAGGCAGACAGCTTTCAGTCATAACAAGAATTCCCCCTGGAGTCAGTGTGAAGGTTGTTACTATCTTACACTCAAAAAAGTATTAATTTTCAGCGAATTAACATTTTGTTGGGTCCTAAATTAACTTGCCCCCAGTTAATCAAGATGAAAGGGATATATCTTTCATGTCTAAATTAAAAGAATCATGACCATTTGTTATGAAGACAACAGTAAAACTGGGGCGTAAAAGAAGGTTTTAGTTAACAAATTACCATACCTTGGAAGAGAACAGTCCCCAAATACCAGCCTGCAGTTACTACTAGTAGAGAGGAAAAAATAAGATACTCACTTCACCGAGGAAGTCATTTGAGGAGAATCTATCATAATCCCAGACAGTCACTTCCAGTGTTTTCTTTTTCAGCTGCAATTCAAGTAAAAGAAGAATTAACCTCATAAACTTCGGATCAAGTCTTTATGGTGGTTTCTAAAAATTGTTTCCTCCATGTGTCCTTTTTCACAGTGACAGGTAGGCAGTTCTTTCCCTCACATCAACCTTGTTCTGAGAAAAATAATTTGGAGCTATTATTTATCAAGACAGATGGGCTTGTGCTTGGCCCTATTTCAGGAATTTCCACAAGTTGTTTTGGGTAGAATGTATGTCCACTACAAGAGTCAAAATGATTTTTAAAGCCCCATTTTTGTGTTCCTGCAGATTTTTTCATCATCAGATCTGAGTTATGTGAAGTCAGACATTTTCCTGAAGTGCATTTGAGTGTGAGTTTCAAATGTATTTTATCAAACACCCTATTTACATAATCTCATCTGTGAAGACCAGGCTTTAATGCCTACAGAATTCAGTGTAGTCAATGAGAGTCTGCAAATGATCCAGGCATGCAGTTGTACTGTTGGCTATTAATGACAGCTGTCAAAACCCATTACCTGCAGATCTTGTTAAGCATGATAGCTGTGTCAAGCACTCTTCTATAGGCCTCAGTAAGAAACAAGTAATTCTTTTTATATGACAAGAGAGTGCAAGACAGAGAAAATGTTGACCAAAGCAGTTGACCTTATTGTAAACACTGACCTGAGTGTTTTTCCAGCAGTCTCTGGGGACATACAGGGGCTGGATTGATTACTGATATTGTGTGCCAGGGCAAAAGGCTATAAGGTGGCTGGAAAGGCAGTAATAAGTTCACGTGGCTTGAAAGAGAAGACAAAATCCTGCGGGTTGTAGGGTCTCTGCAAAGTCAGGCTGAGAAGTTATAAGTGAAGAATCCAAGCATTACTGAGGAAAACAGGACTCTTCATACTTGAAGAAAAGTCAGAAGAAGAATTCTTATGTGATAGTTGAGGCCATCATCCTAACAGAAGCAACCTGCCACTCACTGGTCTGTTAACTGGCTGACACAGACGCACAATGAAGGATCTAGTCATTGCTCCAAATGATAAGCTATACCAATTACTGTACATATTGCATATACTTGCAGTGAAAGCATTCTTGGCTATTTACAGAACCACGGAATATTCTGAGCTGGGAGTGACTCACAAGAATCATCAAGTGCAACTCCTGAGTGGATGGTCTGTACAGAATCGAACCCACAGTGCTGGTGTTATTAGTACCATGATCTCAGTTTCCCTCCATTGCCCCTTGCTTTAATGCAACACAGACTAAGACAGTTCCTAATAACCTGCAATTGCCTTTAAAAGATAATTTCATCTCATCATTATGTATTCAGAATGTCCTCTGCTCCCAGCCAACTTTAGAAAAATGTGCAACTATGCAAAGTCAATGTCTATGAAAAGAAAATTTAAATCAGCATATCCTGGAAAACCCACACAAAGGGGAATTGAACTATTTTTGGCATCACCAACGTTCTCTTTAAGCAGGCAACAGCATGACTTGAAACCTAAGTTTTTTTTTTAAATATTTGAGAGCAATTCTTTAATCTTTCTCTGTTTTATTCTTACATAATAAGGCAATATTCTTCTTAAGCATTCTTTTAAAAAATATCCTGCAAAAATTTAAGAAAAAGTTGAACAAAAAAATTATTTTTTGAACATTGCTTACAGACTATCTCTAAAGCTGATTTCCTTGACTGAATATAATGCCTTTTATTTGCTGTTCCAAGACAGTATTGAAACTGCAACATGAAAAATAACCTGAAAAAGTCAGCTGAGCACCCACTGGTCCATGATGCTTTTGGCTTCCTGGATGATACAATTTTCTGCTAGGTACTATATTAAGTATATGTATTTTTACCGTTTAAAAAATACTCTTCAGAAAAATATTGTCATAGTTCTTGCTATTTTGAGAGGAGATTTCTTTTAGATGACGGTGCAAGGACAGAGAGAAGAACGTATAGATCCAGGAAATGGGGGAACAAAACCCCTACGGTTTGAAGAATTTTTGGTAGAAAGGGGAAAACAGAAAACATTTTCAAGTAACTGCAGCTGTACTTTGCTAGCTTCTTTGCAGTAGTGTGATAATAAAGCTCTGATGAAAACTTGCAGTACTCTATATTTCTTTGCAAAATCTATTTTAAGCCTTTTAGTTTAATAAAGCTTTTCTAAAATATTATGACAATGAAAAACCATGGAAGACCTTTATCAGGCATGAAATGAGTTTCAAAGAAAAGGAAAATTTGCTTTTCTGAAGATATATTTATGTACCACTGTGGTGGCAAAGAGCACTCAATGGCTGCTGATTTTAAAAGCAGCCATTTTACCATCCAGCAATGTAGGGTTCTGCCTTACATCAATCAGTTTTAGGCTGTGAATCCTGAAGTTCAGATGCTCATCAGGAATATAACAGACAGCAAGAGCGAAATGGCTTGCAGGAACCCTCTATCTGTGTGACCACGGCTTTCTGCAAATGGGAAATGAGAAAGTGTCACAAAAGGAAGGAATGCAGTTTCTGCATATTCCAAATATAATCTGAGTTCCAAGCATATTCTGAAAAAAAGTGTTACCAAACAATAACTAATTTCAGCCTTAGCCTTGTGGAAAAAAAAGTATTCAATAAAATAGGTAAAAATCCACCTAGAAGCACATTACTGCATGTGATCTCCAGTTAGCTTTAGGCTTCTGTGGACAGCCATATTTAAAAGAAAATGAAGGAATATGCAGAAACAGCCAATGTGAAAAATATTGTCTCTTATGGAAGGCATAGCCAACACCACAAGCACAGAAGTGCTTGTTTCTTGTTCCAAATGTCTGAATGTTTTTATGGATAGTTTCTGCCTGTGTAGCTAAATATGCACTACGTAAAGTATTTAACACATGTTCCTTGAAAATTTTATACCAGGATTTGCATTAGCAAAGAAATATTTTTAATGCAGCTTGTTTTTCCTCTATGGTAAAAGCATATTACTGTAATTACTTTAGAAATAATACAAAATATTGTAATTTCAGTCAGGATGTTTGATGAGTAGAAATGAATGTGTTGTATTAGGTAATCCATTACAGTTATTTTTGTTTACATTCATATTTAATATTTTATTGTTCTCTTCTCTATATTGTTGTATTTTGGTATATGGGAGGACAAAAAGACTTTTTATAGGTCACTTAGGAACTTTCTTTTGTTCCAGACATTAGGTAAGATCTAAATACCAACACTTTACTCATTCATATGAAGGATTTCCTTACTTTGAGAAATAAGACATAGACTTCCACATCACTCAAGGATTTTGAAAATATTACTCTTTCTAAATATATTACCTTCAAATTACAGACATAAGTTACAGAAAAACTATTTGCTTTATGGGATTATTTCATAAGAGGAAATGCTTTTATTTGCTTTCTGGCAAGTAAGAAATTGAGGCAAAGAAAGCCACACCTTACAGTGTGGTCATACATTATACCAGTGGCCTCACCAGCAACAGAACTTATATCTTTTATCATCTTCTCCTTAAATTATTCTAATGCTTCCTTTCATGCTCTGAGTAGGTATTGGACTTGAGCTAGCAATTACTGCACAACATTTGTAATGTGTATACTCAGCCTTCCTCTCAAATTGTAATTATTTCCACTTTATTACTTAACAAAAACCTTAAATTACTAAATATTCACAGTTTAATTTATTTTTTCTCCGTCAAAGTAAAATTTGCCATAAATGTGATAAAACGAATCATTTCGACCTTGAAAATGTCTGTTTAATTTCAAAGAGTGATGTATTTCCTATAATTATTTTAACTTTAATTTCAGCTAGTTTATGAAAGAGAAAAGGAAAATGAAAAATTGTACAACCAGCTAAAGTCTAGACAGTGATGTTAAAAGAACTACATTAGGAAATATTTAACACTTATTTGCTGTCAGCAAGCAACACATGCTTTGATGGAGAGAAAAAAGCAGAGAGGGAAAGGAAATATTTCTTTGAAGAATACTATTTATAAAAAGTCATGAATTTGTGTTTGAATGTGACTGCTAACTGTGTAACAGTGTGTGATGCAGTTTTGCTTGTTTGTTGAACAGAATGCTCATTCTCAGTCTAATACAATTATTGTCTTGTATTTCTATTTATATTCCTAACTATTTTGAAATATACATTTGTGAGGGTTATGCGTACAAATGATGGTCTCTTACATGGTGAGAGTTCTTCAGACTGTAGAGGGTACTTATCATCAGCACTGAATTATTTGTGATTTAGACATGTGCTTCACTGTATATTCTCTAAGCCAGGACATGGAATTTTATAGGAGAAGAGTCACACACACCAGTATCTTAGCAGTAGGTAGAAGCCATGGAAAGGGATGGAAGGAAACAGCATTCTCTGCACACAATTCTGTCTGACAAGACACCAAAATATAGAAGATATGTGGTGCTCAAATGAAGTTTACACACTTAAAACCATAAATGCTGCGTAAGTCTCAGAGGAAGGGAAAAGGAGGAGATTTGCAAATAGAAAGCAAAAGTGCAACGAATTCAACATGCAAACTAACTGCAAATTTCATCAAATAATGGTCAAAAAACTGACAGCAGAGATATAAAGAGACTTTTTGTCATTAAAATCACTGCCCAAGAAATCCTAGATTAACATCATTGTCCATTTTCAAAGCACCAAAAAGCCATTGAAAGTACAACACCCCAGAACTCTTAATAACAGCTCTGTGAAATGTCACAGCAGAGCCCCCAAGAAAATTAAGAAAACCGAAGAATCTTTCTTAGATGAAAAGCTGAATTTGGAAATATAATAAAGAATTAACCAACCCTTTTGCCAAACCAAGAATATTTAGGGTTTATATTGCACCTAGGCAAACATCAGTTTGGGTTTTTTTCGGACACTTCAATTGTCAGTGAGCTACCATCTATAAAAGCCTATGTGAAGCAGTGACAAAACCCCATCAAACCACTACCTACAACAGGACATCTCTGAAGTAAATCTGAGCTGCTGCCTTTTCAGTCCAGACGTGTAGATTACATGAGCAACCATGCAAATCCCTCCGTGGGAAGGCTTTTGTTCCATGCAAAATGAGTATCTTAATCTATGTTCCTCTCAATGAACAAGAGGAAAGAATAATGAAATTTTAAATTGGGAAGATTATATTGAGGTCTTGGGGTTGTGATGGAGAAGTATATTAAAAGCACTGGGCAATCTATTCACTAAAGAGCATGGTTATTCTGGGCTTTTTAAAAAGTACTGAAAGATTAAATGGCATTGTAAAGTGAAGTTAAAAGTATCAAGAACAAAACAGTAAGAAAGGCAAAAAAGATTCAGGACTGCAGGCAAATCCAGTACTCTATAAAACATACTTCATAATTAAAAAGAATGAACTGGTCATTATTTTTCCCTTTATAACTTTTTCAAGTTGGTAGAAAGTCCTTTATGAGGAGAGATGTAGGAGTAGAAGACTCAGTTGCTTCATACTGCTTCAGAACCACAGTTGGAGTTAGGAAGCCACCAAGAAACAGAGAAGGCTCCGCAGACATCCTTCCCAGATGTGAGTTAAATCCTTCTATGACAAGGAAATCAAATATCTTCTAATTTTTTTCATGTGTTTCATGTATCAAAATATTGATATAAATTCCTGATAAATATAATAATGTATCTCTATATTTTAAAAATATTTTTAATACAAAAACGATAAAAACTGTGCTTTGTGTGAGCTTGCATGACTTTTGGAACAAAGAGTGACAATGATTTAGACATCTACTTCAGAAACTTATGCCTTAATTTATTCCCTCATCAATTTATTCCATTATCATTTTTCAAACTGTCACATCTGTACTTATGAAAAGATTATGAGTGTAATCCCCACAAATCACCATTTTTATGAGTAGAAGGGCAAGAAAAGAGTATTGCCATAGTAAGCTCTATTAGAGGCAAGGAAAGAATTCCGAATTTCTCCTAAATCTGGCAAGATTTTACAGGGGCTCACAGAATCACCAGTAGCTCTGCTCCCTTCACTGTGAGCACTGCAGACCATGCAAATAATAAAGCAGCAAATAGCACTGAAGAGCACCACCAGTCACGCACCTGCTCCATGGAGATATTTTTATAAATGACTGTCTGATTCCACTCAGGATTCAAGCTTTTCTGTATGTGCTTAGTTCTCCGCTTGTACTCAGCACTGAATTTGAACAAAAGAAGAAAACATAACATTATGAACCTTTTGTTTCTTTCAGCTCTAATACAAAAAAAAAAAAAAAAAAACCAACCCAAAACAACACCCTCAAACCAAAAACCAGAAAAAGAAAAGAGCTGTATCTTCCATTTCTGCAACATTTCAGGGTTATGAGAGGACAATGACAGCCTTTTGGATGTTTTCTTTGGTATGCTTTTCTGAGACAGTCTTTTAAAGCATTTTCTGACTCTTCAGCAGGCTTGCTCTTCTTAAAACCATTTCAAGATAAAGCATCAGTCAGCACATGCACATAGACTTTGTCCTCTCATTGTAGGTATTGGGCTCTGATTCTAAATTGAGGTGATAACGCATCGATTTCTTTTCCACAATCATCCCATTAGCACTTTAAAGCAGCACAATTATATTTATAGGTTGCAATCTCTAATTACAGGAATCCCATCTCACAGACACATTTAATGAATGCCATAAGGTAACTAATATCCTGTTAATGATTGAAACACTAATTTCTCATTGATCCTGTTCTCTGCCTATCCCTCTAACTGGACTGGAAAGAAACATAAAAGTGCATCAGGATCACAGGGTTTTTTTTGTCAATAGCCAAGAACAAAGGTTTGGCTGCATAATCTGTTTTTAAAAAGATTCACTAATGTTTTTTATTGTACTTTACATTTCCTGAGTATGGAGAAAGCAATACACTATTCTTTAACAGAATATGGATTCCTCTAGCTCTGTGAGCTTTGATGTTAAGATTTGCTTTCATTCCAATTTTAATTGAACATAAATTTTAATGGACAACTCAAAAAATCTGGGTAGGAGAACATGAGAATCTTTTAATACTTTGAAAAACCCACAAGATTTAAGGTAAAGAAACTCTTCTTGTCAGTCTGCAAGTATATGTCTGCTACATGGATTACTAAACAAAATGTTCCCAGGACTGTTCTACAGCACTAAGACAAAATGGCACTAAATTATTTGTATATGCCATATTGGACTCCTTTACGGTTCCCCTACAATAACTTTTGGTAGGGTACAGCTCTCACTTCTGATTTAATTGTTTTGGTTCACACTGTGGCATGGTCTCAGAACTAATGAATTAATTCTTTCTGTACGAGATTAACTGAGAAGGAGCTCTCAGGAATTAATTTAATCAGCCAGTAACTAATGAGGTAACATTCCTGGTACCAGATTGGACATTTCTGATTCATGGCTATGCAAAAGGTATTTGTGTTTTACTGGCACACATATGTCAATGTTGGGACTTCAGCACCAGCAGTTTCACTCTATAAACTCAATTCTGCTGTGCACTAATCCTGTTTAATTAATCTGGATTGTGGAGTGGCTTTATTCTCCAAAACGAGGTGGCTGTATCCAAGCTGCCTACTAACCTGATATCTCTAAGTGAAAGGGATTTTCAGCTATTTTTCAATTTTTTTGCTCTAGTTATTCTACGTATTTCTACTTATTTTCTTGGAAATCTTTCTATCCATAGTCTTTCAGTTTATTGAAAAATGTGAAGGGTTTGGGGACCTGTGAAACAAAGTATCTGTTCACCTCTGCGTATTAGAAGAAAGCAGCATCTCTCCAGAGTTCTGTGAGTTCTATAAGCCATAGCACAGAATGGCAAGAGTGATTTAAAATCTGGGGGGACTAATACCATATGAAAAAGAAACTCACAAAAAGCTATTTCTTTGCATATCTTGGAAAGAAGGCTGAAATACAAAATCTGAATCCATTTTTTAATGAGATTTTTATGGCAAATATTATTAAGTAATGCAGTTAAAATTTTAAAGCACCTCAGTAGCCTTCTTTTCCCACTCTCTGGTATGAGAAAAGCATCCCCTGCCTGGAACATCCTGATTAGATGCCCTATGATCTACTGGTTTTAGGAAACATTTAGATATACTTTCATTTTTTGAAGAAAGTGGGAAAGAATCCTTTGCACACTCAGCCAAGAAAATGACACCAACATTCCCTTTCCTTTCTTGGGTCTCCTCTTGCAATAGTAGAACTACACCACCTTTTCAAAGTTTGTGATTCTTTTTCGAAGTATGTGAGAAGGTGATTCATGCAGTGTTGAGTTCCAGAGCTGGCAGTGACAAAATATAAAAGTGTTGTTAACATGGTAGACAGATCTGAAATATTTCCAGTGAAGTCCATGGAATATTTGGATTTAAGATGTAAAGGTGGGCTGAGCCCACATCCATGTAACCTGTGGTCTGTATCTGTTGCAGAGGGAAGCAGGAGACCTTGACCTCTTCTAGGAAGGTGCATAACTAGGCAAAAGTGGATGGCAGATGAAGGTTTCTAGGCCTCTGAAGGGAAGGGTCTGGCAAACATATTATGTTCATACCACTGATGCACCTTCCCCCCAACAATTAATAGATTAACAGGTTAACAATCAACAGATTAACAGATGAAGCTACTTTAATAAAATGCGTTCATTAAACCAGTCACTGGTACGTCAATAGGAAATAATTTGCATTGGAAATTCATGGAGTATGCTGTGTGAAAACATACAAACTGCACAAGTCTTTTCTTTATATTTTCTCTCTGATTCCTTAATTATAATTCATTAATATATAATACAATGTATTTAGTACAATGAAAGAAGCATAATAGAATAACTGTATTAAAAAGTGTAATAGAACACACATGAAATGTGTAATTTTAACATATTGAATAATTTTAGTAATGAAGAAATGGATAGATTATAAATCTGTTAATGAAAATTAATCTGTTCACTTGTCTAGTCTGGTTATTACTTTTAGACAAATTTAAAATTGGGGCTGGAAGATTTCTTGTGTTCTTAGCCTGGGCTGATATTAGCATATCTTGAGAACTGAGCTTGGCCATATGTTTCCAGGACAAATAAAGTACTCCTAATTTCAATAATTAAATTTTAAGTTTGTTTACCACAAATAACCACTTATGTGGTCAAGCAGATTTAATTGCCCAGCTGAGCAATAATCTGGAGTTATACCTGGCTTTAATGTCTATACACTGTGCAAGGTAAAAAGAAAAAAATGTTCCCTTTCATTACCAAACAGACCCCGTTTCTCTTGGCAGTAACAACATTCAAAATCTTGATACAAATTCATAGTTAATTATTTTTCAACTTTCATCGAGTGAGAATGAAGTTTCACATATCTCAGACTTCAAAAGAAATTTTGCTTGTCATCAGAGTTTGGCCTTAAAATAATGCTGCACCAAGGAGCATTAACTACTTGTTTCCAACTCCTGGAAACGACCTCATTGGAAAATGTAAAGCAAAAGCACAACACAGTTTCATGCCATCAGAACTGAAGAGAAATCTGTATTTCAGTGCACAGGCTCATTGTCTCATTCATGCATACAAAAAATGAAAAAATAAAATTGGAAGATAATACACTCTACCTGGCATTTTGGACAACCATGACTTGTCTGCATATCCAGA
Source organism: Machaerirhynchus nigripectus (assembly GCA_013397975.1). Lineage (NCBI taxonomy): Eukaryota > Metazoa > Chordata > Aves > Passeriformes > Dicruridae > Machaerirhynchus > Machaerirhynchus nigripectus. The sequence continues at coordinate 1,197,461 of VZRQ01006372.1, read as the reverse complement.
ATTTACAGAGTCAGGAACACAGAGGAAGCAGTGTAAGAGAAAATGAGAACAGAGATGAAAGAAAACATGAATAATGCGTAGTTTCTAATACCAGAATCAAAGGAAATAGAGGCATTAGGAAGAATAAGAAGTCTAGCATGGACTGAACTACAAATAGAAGTTATTCAATAGCAACCCAAGTTTCTACTTTCAGAAACAAGTTTGGAATTTACAAGACGTTCTTCATTTTCATTATCCCTTAAGGGCCCAAGTTACATGCAAAACTGTAACAGTGGCTTGTTTCAAAATAATAAACCCAAACAAAACTAAAATCTAATCCTTCATAACTGGGCAACAAGTTTAAACTGATACTTTATAGGATGAACATGCCTTCAGTTCAAAGTCTTATTTCTATATCAGTGAATGCACCTGCAAAATTCCCACTAAGATTGATTTGACAAGCATTTTACAAGAGCCTTAGGTGCATTTAAAAACCTCTCAAGCTTTAGCACCTGTTCCCCTCACCTTCAGTAACAGTTTTGGGCCCAGTGCTACTGAACAATATTAAATACTCCATAGCTGGAATTAGCAAACCACAAAAGAAAATGTGTGGCTTTATTTGTACCACTCATGTATTAAGTGGTGCTTGCCTATACACCAAATGCTGAACTGTGACCTGAACATCCACTTTCCTATTAGTTTGAGCAGAACAGAAATACAGATTTTTATTTGCATTGTTCTAGCCTAAGAGTCTTTTAGTATGATTACACAAGCAGGGAAGTTTGCAGGAATTTGTCTTTGCAATATATAGCCTGATCCATCAGCTTAATTTTAGATATATATATTGTGTCACTGGAGTCAGCAGGATTGTTATAACCATGTATTCTTATATATTCTCCATATACATTTGACATTCTGTAACATTGGGGAAAAAAATGGATATAATATTGCAAATACAGAAACATATCTTTTAAAGGAAGTGTTAATGAGCTATTTGTAATTACAGAGTCAAAACCACAATGATATGTGAAAAAGTGATTAGTGACTTGTAAAGTCATTAGATACAAAATTAACAGTATTTCTAAAACCATATCTTAACTCTTAAAAAAAAAGCCATAAAACTCATAAGGAGAGATTTTTTTCTGACCAGTATTTCTTGGCTTTTGTATTATACTGCAATGTTAAATTTATCTCAGGTACTTTAATTCTGTTTGTCTGCAAATCTGTCCTAAATTCAGATTGTCTTGAGCTGAAGAAACCATTCCATGCTAAATTTAACATGCAGCTTTCCATATTACAGAAAGTATTGCATCTATTTAGCACATTTCCATTGAGTCTGTTGTTATTTTAAATACTTTTACATGTATTTTAATTTTTTAAAAGGAAACATGAAAAAAGTGAATCTACAGGAATGATCATAAAGTTCCTAAGGTCACTACCAAAGTATCTTCTCCTGGGAACGGGATATGACTCTGTATTAAAAATCTACCATTTTTCCTGGTGTTGCACCTGGATTTTCTACGGCAATAACTCTTAGTTCTATTTATTAATGAGAAGTAGCAAAGCTAAAACTATAAGGAAGTTCAGGTTAAAATTTGTCCTACACTTACCCTCTCCCTGGAAGAAGATAAACTTTAACAAAGGGGTCTGAGTAGCCATTGTTGTCTCTGGGAGCAAGGTTTCTTGCCTGAAGGATGTGGATGATAAGGTTGCCAAGGTGTTTGTCATAGTTGACTTGAAGCTAGTGAATGCATTAAAACACAGTAAGAGTATTTGTTATTTTTACTTTCTAAGTGATGCAATGTCTCTCTTAAAACATTTGAATAAAATGAATTTTAAAACTCTATAATCTCTGCAAATAAACACATCTGCCTCTCTCTCCTGACTAGAACGAGATGCTAGTTGATCACATTGAACCTTGAAAAAAAAAGAAGGGAAGCACCCATATTGATCTATTCCAATCAGGAAAAAGCAAAGGAAATTTGAACCCTCGATATTATTCTGCACAATAGCCAGTTTACTGAGTGATAACTAAACACATCCTGTCTACCTGGAGGCCAAGTCTGACAGGCATGTTATAATATTATGGAAAGACTCTTAGTACTTACACAGAAGAAAGCAGTTAGTCAAGGGGGAAAAAAACCCCAGAGATCTATAGGAAGTTAGGCTTCAGTTGTTCTGCTGTTCTCTGTTTGAGTGTTTTAAAACACTAAAGTCAATTTACATAAGGGATAACCATAAACTTGGAATAAGGGATAACCATAAACTTGGCATGGCATGGAAATAAATACACTGCACTGTAAGAAACTCACGGCAGTTCTTGCTTCAATGTAAGCAGACTGGGAATTTCTAAAGAAAACCACAATTAGTGGCCAAAGATTAAGGATTAGATTGAATTTCACTGTCCTTTTAGTCCCTTTGAGAACAGCAGCATTATCCATTCTTCTGGTTGTATTTCACAAGCCAACATTAAAGACGGGTGCAAAAATCAAGCACTGTCTTACATTAGTGACATTTTAAGTGATTGGCATTGAATAAGAAATCAGTTGATGGAGATAGTTTTCTGCAAACTTATTCCACAGAAAAACACAGAAAATATCAACAACAATTTACACAGCAAAAAGTACATATTTACCTGTATTTCTCCAGTGATTGGATGGGAAGCAGACTTTGTAGTTTCCGTGGGCTGCCAGATGAAAAAACCGTAGATTTTCAAAGTTAGTTTTTTTAACAGGTGCGGTTTATACTGCTGTATTGCCACAAATTTTTAAAAACTGTCTCCAGTTGTTATAGTCAAAACTAATAGTTATGTATTTCAACAGCACTTAAAGCCCAGCCCAGCCATTTTGATCAGCCTTTATGCAGATACAGAATCAAACAACTTGAACACCAAATCTTTACAGTCTGAGCAGACTGGTCACACAAGGAGGCATAGGGAGAAAAAACCACTTAGCATTAACCCTGTCTAACAAACATGAATGCTGCCAAGAGAAAGAAAGGACCATGTCAATTAAAACACAGCTATATATTTCTTTTATTATGAGAAAGGCAGAGAGAGGCAAAAGTTACTGTAATTTAAACTGAGTTTAGGTGAAAGTAGCTACAAAGAGTGGAAATAATGGTACTAAAATTAGGTGATGTTTATAAGTGGACTAGACAATTGCAAGCCATCTCATGTGTCTTGCTTTATTCTGTGTTTTCTGATAATCAATTCTGCTACAACACTCCATCTTCAAATTCTGCCCTACACTTTCTGTGATCCAAAATTTAAATTTTCTGTCCTTGCTTTCATCTCTGTTCTTTATAACTAAACTTTTCTAGGTTTTTGTCAAAAAGCAATAAAATCCTTAATGTTTCTCTCTGCCCTTTTTCTTTACTCATGTTTGTCAGTGGAAAATAATATCACCACTTGATTAGAATCCTGAACTTACAAAAATCTACTGTTCTTTTAAAGGCTGATGGCCTTGAGCCACTCTGGACCAACCTCTAATATGCAAGCCATCAGTCAAACAAGAAAGCTCTCTTTCAGTAGTAGGATTTGAATATTTTTGCATTCTCCCCACATCTGCTTTCTTGGTTGATGCAGCAAAAAACAGAGGATGCAAACACGGACAAACTTACTGTTCTCTGGAGACTGGTTTGGAAGCCATCTTTTTCTGTTCCTCCAGATATGAGCAGCTGCCTGACATTATTCCATGTAATTTGTATTTCTTTCACTTTCAGAGAACAGTAAAACTCATCTGCCTCTTCAAGGCATCATTGCGCTACCCTACACACCAAGAAAACCCTTAGAGGCTTTCTTGGGATGCTGGACATCCAATGCTTTAAATTAAGCCAATGAAGTGCCCACATCTCCTGCACCACAGCATGAAGGTAAGGTGATGCACTACCCTTTTCAGGTTTGTGTTGAAAAAACCTCCTCTCAATCAGTCGGATCTACAGAGCAGAACTATCCAGAGAAATTCCACCTAGACACTATCACAACGAAAACATGGGAGAAAACTAGCCCAAATATGCCTATTATATTCATATATTCACTGTCTTGTATTGCCTTATTCTTTTGGCTTACTGCTTTACCTTGCCTTCCAGATGTGTTTCTTTATGAGCACAAGCTTTACCAGAAAAAAAAACCCAAAACCAAACCAAACTTGATTTTTCTGTAAATGAATTTGCATCTGAAAAATAATTCTCATTAAAAAAAATTATAATCAGCTTTTCTTGATACCTTACATGCTTTTAAAGAAGTTTAATCCATCCAGCTGCTAAAATAAGTCATCAATAATCTGTAGAATGCTCTGAATCTGAAATGAAATTTTAGGTTTACGAAGTACTCCTAAAACTTGTTAGGTCCTTGACAGACTATTCAGAAAGTGAATTTCACTCCTTTTGCCAAAGACAGGGGGCTACCTACGCATCATGCAGTCTTTCAAAGTAGGGCATAAGTGGTGTATATTTCTCACACTTTACCTCTACAAATGGATTTTATTATACTTAATAGTTCTGACCTCAGGCTGTACTAGCACTGAAAATACTGACAACACCAAAAATAACATGGAGCTAACTGTGCCGTGGCTACAAAATCACTGGCAGATAGTCTAAATGCTCTCATTTTTCACAAGTTGGAATAGCAAGAATAATGAGTTTGTTCACTCTGAATGTCATGTAATACAGAACGTATTAGTATGGATAATGTAGGAGGAGTTCTTAGAGAAGGGAATGGGCATGATGAATTTGTACTGAGACTTCCAAAGGTGGTTAAGGTGGAGTTTGTAAAGTGGAGTCTGTAAAAATAAATGTGCACTTTTATATTTCTATATTACTGTTGAATCTCTGTATCATTTACAAGACTGTGATTCAATATAGTAAATATTTTGTTTTCTCTGATGTCAGCAGATCTAAGACTGATCATGAAGAATTACCATGTATTTTAAAGAAACATGAATAATTTAGGCTGAAAGAGACCTCTCAAGGCCATCTGGTCCAACCCCCAGCTCAGAGCTGGGCCAACTTTGAAGCTGGTTTCATATTAAGAGGCAGAGATGCAAATAAGTATCTTTCTTTATCACAGCCTCAGTGAGGATTCATTTGTAAATAGGGAAAAGTATTTCACAGTTGATTTTTTTAGGAGCGAAAGGATCTGAGCATTTAGGAAAAATGCAATCCATTCTTCATATTAAAAGTTTCTATAGGTCATTTATATCCTGGATGTAATCTGCACCACAGAATGATCACATGTTTACACTACAAAAGAAACAGGTCTGCACAAGCTATTGTCAGCTCAAGGCTTCCAAAGCTGTGTGATGGCTAACCTAATTTCAATCTATTTTCTTTCGATACTCCCTGCACGCACTCAGACACCCTGGGTAAGAGGTGGTGCTTTGTAATGCCATCACACCTGCTCAAGCAGGTTGTCACGACCGTGAGGTGAAATTTGTAAATGCCAGGCTTTGATGCTATGCACTATCACTTCCTGTAGTAACATTCAATATGAGAAAATCGACACTGCAGAATATGAGAGATACTACTACAACATTTCTAGAGTGTATATTATATACAAAAAGCTTAAAAAAATACTTGCTAAAAATAAAAACAGTTGCAAAAACAAGATCTAGGCAGTTTGTATATTTAGTCTGTCATGATACTTTGGCAGGGCTGCAGTCTGCTTAGAAATGCTGTCAGCCCAAGGCAAAGAGCAGTTCCAGAAAGGATGAGCTTTCTCTTCTAACAGAGCTCAACACCATTATAAACTTGGCCTGCAGTCAATGAACAGAAACTACACAAGTCAACAAGAGCTATTCTTGTTATGAAAGAAATGCCTCTCAACATGATTTTCAGAAATAAGCAAAGAATATTTTAAATATTTACCTAGTTCTGACTTTTGTATCTCCTACATAAAGGCATTAGTTCTAATAATTTTTTGTTTCATCTTTATAAGCCTCCAGCTGAATTTTCATAAAAGAATCCTAAATCCTTTGTGAAGCAGGAAATTAAATTTATGCATCTAACTTTAGGTGACCTGCTACAGTGCCAAATCTGGGAACCCAGTCTCCTCATGTAGACAGAGAGGGGCATCTCTCCAGGATACACTGCACAGCAAGGATTTAGGGATCTCCATACACTGTGAATTTAGGAGTGTGATTCATCTCACCAGGTGAAAGGGGTTTCAGTGTAGATGGTGGCATGTGCACTAAGAGCCTTGCTCTCTGCATGCAGTGCCTGCACTGTAATGGCAGGTTTCCCCCAGTGTCAGGAATTGTACTTCAGAAACATATTATTCTCAGTGGCAAAAATCATGCACATGGCAAACTAATTCATATGTAAATGTATACAATATCCAGAGTATGCTGTAGTGAATCTAACTATTGACCTATGGATTAAGCAATTCTGCCAGGTCCCTGAAGTTAGGCTCAGTAAATATTGGCATATGGATTTAACTTGTGCATCACAGACCTGAATTAGTTTGTAGAGAGTCTGCGGGCACTATGGAAAGAAAGAATTACTATCCAAACCAAAATGATCAGTAAATATCTTCTCAGTTTGTACTAAATTGCTGGATGAAAATTACTTCTGTGTTTCCTCTCACATGAAAGTTATGTTGGCATAGTGAAGAGCTGTCTGAAATGAGCAGACACCATTTGCTGGTTCTGGTTTGTGCAATACCTAACTCATCTGTTCACATCACAGGCAAAGTTCCAACAGCACAAAAATACAAACGTAACTATACACAGTAGGAACCTGACAGTCCCAAAAAGGAATAAAGGTGCAGAGTAATAAATGTTTAGAAAGCACTTTGTTTTCAATGTGAAGCATTGTAAGTGTGTGAGAAGCTGGATATTTAGGATAGCAAGCAGCACTCTTGCAAATTGCTTCAGCAAATGCAGTCCTCACAGCATTGATTTTCACTTCAGGTCTTGACTTTTTGACACAAAATGCAAAAATGTGACAGATGACTTTATGCTCTAGTTTTCAGTTCCAACTGTGAAAAAATGCTACTAAATTCCCACTCTTCCCTTTTCAGGTGTGTAGATGCACAAGGAGAAAGAACTTCAGCTGAGGAATGGGCAGGATGTAGCAAAGAAAATGAGAAATTATGCTTGGCAATTTCACAGGAATTAGCTAGTGACAAAACACATTTTAATCGTAAATTTTGTTTTCAATCTTTCCTAGGCTTTCAGAGACTTACTTACTATTGCTATGATTATTCATAGCTTGTAGCACTTTAAGCAGTAGTTTAGTACAGAGAGGGAAATTATGGTCTTAGTACTATCAGCTTCTTTAGTGGAAATAGTACCTCACCACCATGTAGGATGCACTTAAAAAGAAAGAGCAACAAAGGCTGGAAAGGGCAATTATTTTGTTTAAAAACAATAATATTTAGTTTAAAAAATATTTTCAGAGAGGAACCAATCTCTTATGACCTTGGATAAATCACATAATCTTTCTTTGTGTCCAAATTCAATATCTTAACAATAATAGTCACAGTTATCCAGGAAAAAGTCTGCCAAGGTGTGCTGTGATTTCTTGCCACACTAAAGAAGCTGAACAGACAGTTTCTTCCTGTCATCAGAATGTTCTTGCTCCATAACTTGGAAGTTTCTTACCTTGCTGCTGTGCCGCTTTTTGCTCACTGAGGGAGAACCAGGCTGACCAGGGCTAGGAACAGCACTGGAGGTGGCAGAAGTGGTTCCAGAGTGGACATGAGATCCCTTTTCCACTCCTGAAGAAGCAACCAGAGGCGACTGCTGTAGAGAAACCTTCTGGAGCTCTGCAGCCAGTTGCTTGGGATCAACCCCTGGGGACTTCGCTTTATCTACTGGATTAAAGCAAGAGAGGTTTGTATTGGCAATTGCCAGCACATCTGAATCCATCTTGCCATGGTACAGGGACAGCATAACAATCTTTACAAGTTTTCATGTCATCTGCCTGTATACTTTGAAGATGCAAAAGGCATCTTAGAAGAAATAGACATCTCTCCTACAATATCAACATCCCAATTCCAATCTTTCTGTGCTAGCTCTACTTACCAGTGCTCCTTACCTAAAAAGCTTTCTGAGAAGGTACCTCTAGGTGAAGAAAAAAAGGCTTTGTGGATCATGTTGAATGAAACTGGAGCAAATTACAGTTTTAAAGACTGGCCTGTGCTATCATTCATTGTTTGAAACTGGTCCAGTTTCACCAAGTATCTGAACTTTCTTGTAGAAAGTTTAAATCTCATTTTAATTTTTTTTATAATCAACTGGACATTGAACAGAACTGCTCCTGAGATAATTTATATAAAAATAAAGAGAAAAAAAACCTCAAAACTTTACCACCAGAAATTAATCAAAGAAGAAAAAATATAAACAAAGGCTAAAAGCCCTGATTCATCTTTTGTTATTACTCACACCTGTGTGAGGCATCTGTGGTAGGAATCTGACTGCCCTCCTTGCTGCCCAGGAATAAGTGGGAGGAATTTACCCTTTGGAGATAGCAATTTCTATTTAACACAGAAATGAAGTCAAATAAGTTTCATATATGCTAGACTGAATAGAGTTAAAAGGATACTAGGCACAGCTTGATTCCAGGTTCTCAGAAGTATGAGAGGTTTAAAACAAGATTTTAGCCTTATCCTGCCTGCTTGGCTCTAACATTTTTCTTTCAGAGAAAATGGAGATTGTTCCTTTCTAAAGCACAAACAGCCTGCCAAACCTCAGTGGTAATGGCAAGAAAGACTTGATAGCCATAGAAACTCTACAGAGTTGTTCCAACTTAGAAACCACTAGAAGACTGCCAGACTAGGAGGAAGCATGCCTGCAAGAATGGAGTAATTTTCTTTTATTTATGTTCCTTCTCATTTTTAGTTTTCTTCATTAATAAAAAAGTAGCTTATTCTTGTTTTTGTCCTTTCCAAAACTGATTCCAGTGTCTTTGAATGCTTTTGGTGGTTTTGAACTGCTCACAAATTTAAAAATTGTTGGTAGCTCTGCTTCAAAGCTCTGTCAGACTCAGTCTTTGCTTTCAATTATTATCAATAACATCAATTTTCAACTGAAGGTAGCTTGATGGCAAGTATATTAATAGCCAGGAAATTTTATGTGGTCAGAAAATGGAGGATCCAATCTAGGTAATTTAGGTACTGATTGATGAAAGAGCTGTCACAAAACCATGGAACTGAGTGGACCCATGAAATGTGAGTGAAGCAGTCTTTTAATCTGCACTGAGCTTGCTGAGGGCCTGCATTACTAGTTAAGATTGTGGATGTTGATTCAAAGTTAGATTAGATATGACTGATACAATGACTGAAGCCTGCAGTTGTGGTATTGGTTGAACAGCAGGAAATCCACCCAAAAGCACTGCCATCTTAGAACTCTCATAACAAAACTGACTCCGTGTTATTGTATCCCTATATCCAGTAAATACTGTTTTTTCATCACTTATAGCAGGCCACAAACCTTGTATTAAGCTAAGAGGTATTTTCATCAAGGTCTTTTCCAACACTGACAATTCTATGGTTCTATGACCATAGGCCTCAGGACCTGTGTGTTATTTGGACTTGCTGCAGTTTGCTGGGAGCTTTGTTTTGCCTGTCTGGCTGCAACAGCAATTGTCTAATGACTGGATAGCTCCAACCCTAATTTGTCTGAGTTACACTTCGTCTTGTTTAGTGGTGTGGTATAGTGCCCATTCTTAATTATTTTGATATTGAAAGGCACAGCTGTAACTGCACCATACAGACTGAAGTATTTATGTCTCCAGATTAATAATGCAGTTTATAGGAGCAGAGGCCTGGGGTGACAACAGAATGCTGCAAGATTTGGACACAGGATGGCAGCCGAGGCCTCAGGGACACCAGCAACTCGCTGGCCAGTTACTGACACAGATGCAAACCCAGGGACTGGGCAAAGTAAACTTTAGGGGCAACAGAAGGAAAAAGGACAGCAATATATCAACTGTAAGGTTTACAGTACCCAGCACCCACAGGTACTTTTCCTCTGGGCAGCTTTCTAGCCACTCTGCCCCCAGCCTGTAGGGCTGCCTGGGATTGTTGTGACCCAGGTGCAGGACCTGACATTTTGCCTTGATGAATCTCATGCAGTTGGCCTTGGTCCATCAATCCAGCCTGTACAGATTCCTCTGCAGAGCCTTTCTACCCTCCAGCAGATCAACACTCCTGCCCAAATTGGCGTTGTCTGCAAATTCATCCAGGGTGCACTTGATCCCCTCATCTTGCCTTTTTATATAAGGCTCGGTCCCCTTTGTACCCATGGCAATATTTGGGATGTAACACCAGAGCTTACAATACTAACATACCAGCTTATATCACATCCAATTTTCAGTTGCAATCCAGTCCTGCAATATCAAAGCAACATCTTGTATCTCACCTGTCCTTACGGGCTCATGCAGCTCCAGGTGCTGGGGATTCTCAGAGTCTGAGAGCATGTTCAGATCCCTAAAGAAAGCAATAAGAAGCCTGAGACAAAAGAAACTCTTTCCTCATACCCTCATTATTTTGTTAAGTAGGTAAATGAATAGTGGTTCATGACAGAAAGCAGCTCCCAAGCATGGTCCCTTCTTAGCTGATATATATTTGCAGTGCTGTTAAAGAGCTGAGAAGAAAAGCTTCTTTTAAGGTGAAATCTTTAATGGATTTAATGCAAGTGTATGCATTTCCTATGATGCTTAAATGAATTTCATCTAAGGGATATAGTTTTCACTAAAACTGAAGTTATTACTAAATTACCTTCTTTTTCTAACACTGGTAAATTCAGTGAACTGTGTGTTTCTCAATGAGAGGAGATTGTGGCCTGAAAATGGAGTTACCATTGTTTATAAAAGCATAATTACTAGCATCTGATTCAGTTTATCTCTCCTTCTGACTTTAAGAGAAAAACAGAACAAACAGATCTCCCACATTCACAGTGAACTCTTGCTTATTATTACATTGATGCTTTGTGCTAACAAAGGTTCCACCTTAACAACTGTAAATTAAAATAAAATTAAAAAAAAAAAGCCATGAAAAGCCAAAAAGAAATGGAAACAGAAAGATGGGGAAAAACTCACAGTCTTACACATATTTCTGCTTCCCCACTCTGCTGAATAATAATGCTCTGGACCTCTTCATAAGTTTTCCCGGTCAAGGGGATGCCATTCCATTCCAGCACCTGCATTCCTAAGAGGGAAAAACAGCAAGAGGTCAAGGGCTCAGATTTTGACAAAGGCATCAGTTAGATCCTTCTTGCCTTGCTTTTACAAGACAATTTGATGTGACATTCAGTGAATGTTGTTTAAATGGCACAAGACATTAGCAAAGCCCTTTCACTTCACACAGATTAGACTGCTGAATGTTATTGTCCCTTCAGTTATAACTTACCTGCTGAAACAAGACAGGAGATTAATTCTCTTTGATTCAAAGTATACATGCACTCTCCACAGTCTGGGCTGCGTGATATTGAAAAAATTTTCCAATATCAGAAACATGCACACCTACCAGCATGGCAAGAAACCAAAACATTCTATATATCAGGCCAGCCATGGTCTTGGAAGATAACTGTTTCCTACAGTGACAAATTGCTGTTAAGAAGCTGAGCCTCAAAATGGAATTAATGTATGAATGTGATTAGATAATTCAAATACATTTTCTTTACTTTGTCATTTACAAAAATACAAAAAAGTGAAGGCTGTTGGACTGACCGATTTTAATGAAAAAAATGTGCCTCCACATTTCAAACATCAGCCTGGTAATATTCAGGTTTAAATTCTTCTTCCATATCTTTTCTCATTAAAAAATTGACCAAACAGATGAACATACTTCTCTGTGGAGGATATAAACAAAACTATAATAATTAGGCTGAAAAATTCTGAATACTGAGCTAATCTGCTATGTCTTCCAAGTGTCCCAGGACTGAGTCAGGAGACTCAGGACAGTTCAATGTATCTGTAGAAGAAAGTTTTATGCTCAGTATTTGCAAAGTCAATCCCTCTATAAATCATGTGAGGTATATTCTGATAAGAAGAGAAATCTTTTAGTTAAGGTGAAATGCTTACACAAAGCAAACTCTAGATTCATATCTGGGACTTACAGCTGTGGTTCTGAGAACTGGGTTCATATTTTGAATTAATTAGTCATAAGGATGACTCCAAAGAGATTAGCTTCTCACCAATATACAAATGTCAAAATCCAAGCCTCTGGCTCTAGTGGGGAAAAATTGCTTAATGGGACAAGATACTGAGTTCTTTATAGCCCACTAGAAGCAATGCAATACAAAACATCTGAAAACCACATCACCCACACAGCAAAGAAAACCACAAACACTTAACTTGCTACCACTTACACAGATAAAACCAAGTCTTCACCTGGGTCATATTTTAATTTCAAAATCCTGTGCTGTTGCATATAACAAATGGGAAAAATAATGAAGTGAAATGTGGAGATAAAATCATAGAAAAGCATGCTGCTAAATAAAATAGAACAAAAAATTTTCATGGAATAAATCAGATTAAATTATTTGACAATGAAAGACTATGAGAAAAAAATATACAAATTTATATTTCCAAATTTTCCATAGAATTCCATGAATTAGGAGTTGAAATATCAAAATTACTCATAACTGTTGTCAGCCAGAATTTATCATTTTGTCTGCATAAGTTTGCAGAAAAACAAACCATGCAGAATGACTAAAAAGTGATGCTCAGAAGGCAGTAAAGCCAGCTGCCTAATGTCAAAATAGATCTGAATTTTCCTAAAATTTAGCCCCTTTAATTTACCAGCCATGATTCAAAAACATGATCTTGCTTTTGCTTGTTAAAGCAGATCTGATTTTAAATTCAGTTCCTCTGGAATAAAGCAAGAGTAATTATGAGCAAATTCATTTCCCCCTGATTTTCAGACATACAAATATAACAGCATGGGCTTGGTCTGTAGGCTTCTAGAAAGGAAGGAACTGACGTTATTTTTAGTTTTTTTCAATGTGTGCCCTCATAATTCTAATCATGGCATAGGATGTTATGTATGACAGTTTGAACTGCATGATTAAGACAACCAAAACCACCATTTCAACTTGTTGGCAAGGAACAAGAACAAAAATTGAAAGACTTAGATATGTGAGAGAGCATCCTTCTATTAAAAAAAAAAAAAAAAAAAAAAAAAAAAGAGAGAGAGAGAAAGCAAGCAAGCAAGCAAATACTACGAGCTCCTGTCCTGGGTTTATCACATATCACATCCTACTTGCATGGCTTCGGAAGAAAATTTAGCAAGGGAGCAGTAAGGCTATCATCAACAACTCACTTTAATTTAAAAGACTAGCAGAAACAGCTTAGATCTACCACTGCAGTGCCAGGATTTGGAAATGAAGTCTGATTTCCACTGGTGAGGCTTTCAACAGTGTGTGCAACAGAACTATACTCACTCACTTGGTCAGAAAGGCCACACACACATGAACAAAGCAACAGCCTGAAAGGAAATGGAATTTCAACCACCTTGGCTCACACAGAGATCCATTTAACCTATCAATATAGGGGTATTTTCTTTTTATTATGTGCCTTGTGGATCCATGAATGCTTAAAATCAAGCAATTTTAACAGGACTTAAATGATCAGACTGATAGCCCTGGGGTCTACGGAAAAAAAATGTAGGCAAGAATTTGATTTCTCTTTTCTCAACATGTAACTGTTATACATATTTTGTTTTAAAAAAAGGTAATGTTGCAAAGAAAACCTTTAGAAGGAATGCAAGTCTAATTAACAAAAGGAAAAAAAATTACTGAGAGATCACAAGAGACTTGTGATATTTTTTTTTTTCCTAAACCCAATCACATTCTCCCACTGGTGTTTGGTTGTCAGGCCATAATAGTCACATTTCCAAAAGTTTCTATTCTTCAAATCACCAGTTTAGTGGGGGAAAAAAAAACCAAACACAAACAGGAAGATGAAAAAAGTTGCATTGCTCCATGGCAACTCTGCTGAGGAAGTACTAGTAATTGCCATGATAATCAAATACATAATTTCATTTGGCATCTCTCTTTTATTATTATTTTACTGGGTGAGCAACAACTTATTTTTAGCAATATCAGCTCCCACAAGCTCAATAAATATATCCTTCACTCCATCACCCAGGTGATAAAGCTGTGCTGTTTAAGTGAATGTGGTTGTATATATAACGTTCCTATTGATAAAACAGCACAAACCAAATTATTAAATATGCAGATAGACTAGGTCTTTGTATTAGACTTGCTATCATCTGGAAGGTATAATATTCATCTCATTTTTCACCCATCTTACATGATTTCTAATATTTTCTCTCCTCTTCAGACTCACCTTTCAGACATAAGCTGGCTGCATGATTAAATCTGAAATTGAAAGGAATCTGAAAATCATCCAAGGATTTGATTTCTCTAAATATGAGTCTTGACACAGTTTATTCAAATACAGTAATATTAAACTGAACCACTGAACATCTCCTGAATTTTATTCCCCTTTGTATCATAATGTACACTATCATAGAGTTAATCTCAGTCACTTTGAATATACTATTATACTGCAGCCTGCCTTATTCAGTATACCCAAGCCACCTAAGAAGTGGAAAAACTGTTATTTGCTGTGTCACTAAGAGTTTGTAATTATTTCCAGCTATACTTGTGTATAAAACCTATTATTTTTCCTTTTTTTCGATTCTCAGAACTGCTGTCCTACTGGAATTAAAAAATACCTAAATATTACAGTCTTGGAATAGAGCCTCTCATTTTGGTTGTGCCATAGTTATACTCACAGATAGCTGGGGTTCTTTCTCTGCTTCTTCATAGTTTGTATTGATTATTCTTATGCATAATAAACATGTCAGTTTGAATTGCATTTTTCACTGATCTAATGCTCACAGAGGAAAATGAAATTGGACTCTATAGACTAGCAACTTCAATCAGTAAAACGTGAATATTAGTATCTTTCTATATCATATAAGAATTAAAATTCACTAACATTACTTTGAAATCCCAGAAAGTGCTATAAAAGCTAAATGTGCACTCAGAACAAGGAGAAACAATATAAACTTGCAGTCTGACATTCAACACTAAATTACTTTATGGTCTATGCTCTCCAGTTATTTTTCTTTTATTTCTAAACCTTTTTTATTGTTCAAAATGGGTTGATGAAAGTCAATGAGTTAATGTATTTCCCCAAACTGCTGGGCATGAATCACACCAAAACTCATTATTTGTTGTAGACACCTTAACTTCCTCTACCATTTGTCATTCACACTCAGGCTGAATATTTTCCACTTATTACAATAACTATTATAAAGACAACATACACGATTCTTAAAAATGGATATGTTGTTCACCAAGTAGAAATGATATAATGCACCCTCCTATGCCTCATGGCTGCTATACTACTATAAAATGGCATTTATAAAAGTACAGCCAAAGCAAATCAGTCTTGTATTTGAGGTGTACTTGGCATTTTCTTGGCAGCCCACCACTGGCTTCAGATTTATACATATATATATTGGCACATGATTCCATAGATTACCCTTCAGTCTGAACTATGCTAGAGCAACAAGTGATGATCTGCTTGCATTTGTGTGACCTAACTGAAGTTCTTAGCAAGTTAAA
This sequence comes from Machaerirhynchus nigripectus, assembly GCA_013397975.1. Classification (NCBI taxonomy): domain Eukaryota; kingdom Metazoa; phylum Chordata; class Aves; order Passeriformes; family Dicruridae; genus Machaerirhynchus; species Machaerirhynchus nigripectus. The sequence continues at coordinate 1,181,901 of VZRQ01006372.1, read as the reverse complement.
TGAAGCTTAGAGCTACTGTTTATGAAAATAAATATGATATAAATGATAAGTTTATAGTGCTTTCACCATTACTATATCCTCAAAGATTAGTTTACATCAGAGTTGCAGACAGATGATCAGTTATACTATGCTAACAAAATGTTGTGGTGCATCATAATTATTCAGTGTTTCAGAAAAACAAGTGGTTTTTTGCAGCATAGTGTTCACTGAAGCTATAGAGCAGAGTGTATTTACTTTGTTTTCTGTAACATCATATAAGAGATTATAATGATCTTGCCAGAGAAATGAGCTTCCTATAAAATGCTCTAATTGAGCTTAAAGTTTTAACATTTCATTATTAGGGTGTGTTCACAAAACCCCCTCTACTTTTAAAAGCAGTTTACTATGAATTCGTATTTTTTAAAAAAATTCATGCAATAATATATGGTAGAATGAAAAAGTCTGTTAATTCCAAGTCACCTTAAGATTCACCTAAAGATCAGTGTACAAAGAGGATGCAGGAATTTCTCTTTGCTGTCTCCCTCATGAATGGTAAATAGCTAAAACCATTATTGTCATGTGAGTTTAATTCCAGATATGAATTTTGACTAGTATATCCCTGCCTGTGCTCTATATTTATATTTGTGTATCCAGAATTAAGTGAGGTTTTTTTCAATTTCCCTTTTTAAGGAATAATTTATTCTTCTTTACACAAATGCAGTGCTGTTATTCTGACTTCTCTCACAGTTACATCTGTGAATGGAGTGATATTCGGGTTTGAAATTTTTCTTTGCAGGGGCAAGAATCACAAGTCATGAGATACAAACAAACAGCTCTTGTAGAAGTTACAGTGTATGTCTGAAGAATCACTGTCTTTATTAGTCAGTTTCTATTTTAACTTTATTAGTTAGTTTCTATTCTGCCTAAGAATTACAACAGCAAACATGTCAAACAAAGTCTATATAAAATACTGCTCTGTTGTCATCACGACACCTTTCTCAAGGATTTTTCAATGGTCTTGGGAGTCTGAGGTCACTTGGTTTGTTCTGCCTACAGAAGAGGTGACAGAGGGGAGCAATTATCATGGTCTACAGCTTCCTCTCAAGGGGAAGTGGAGGGGCAGGTACCAATATCTTCTCTCTGGTGACCAGTGATAGGCCCCGAGGGAATGGCATGAAGCTCTATCAGGGGAGGTTAGGTTGGATATTAGGAAAAGGAACAGGCTCCTCATGGAAGTGGTCACAGCACCAAGACTCCCAGGAGCACTTGGAGAAGGCTCTCAGGCACGTGGTGTAATTCTTTGGGCTGCCCTGTGTAGGGGAAAGCACTGGACTCAATGACCCTTCTGGGTCCCTTCCTGCTCAGGATATTCTATGATTATATTCTATCACTCTACGAATGAAATATGAGTGGGAATTTATGTCTGTAGAACTCCCAGGAGAATTGTGCTGGAAGAGTGATTCATGGCACATAGGTTAGCATGGCGTCAAGATCCTAACTCATTAAAATGTGGTTTCTCAGGACATTTGCTCAGGTAAGGAAAAGCAGCTTAAAAAAGACAAGGCAGAACCATACTATAGCAAAGCACTGATTAAATCGAATCAGTGATTGTAGCCTGAAACTATAAAAAGACTGGCAGGAAGATAAAGAACAGGACAAAGACCCCGAGATAAGGAAAAAAGGACAGAGAGTAACCCAGCAACATTTTCCAGAAACTCACAGGGGTATGAGGCAGAGAAACAAAAGATAACTATCAGCTTCTGAAAGTGGGCAAAAGGCTCATCTCTAAGACCATCACACAGTTCTCAACTTACAAAGCCAGAGGGTGAGAAGTAGGCTCAGCAGTTGGCATCCCTTGCTCTCTGGACATTCCACTTGCATATACACATCCTGGTGCTTGGAGGAGAATGGGTATATTTGGAAAGTACAACAGAGAAAGAACTAATGCCAAAGAAAAGTTGCTCTTAAATGAGGACCCCCAACATGCTGACTCTCTTGGGGCTTCCTGAAAAGGCTCTCCTCACAGAGATCTGGGGGTCTAACCCTTGCTTGATGAAGTCCTGGCTGGTCTCCAGCAATGTGACCACTAAGTGACTACAGAGGCCAATTCAGAAAATAATGGAATTATTGGGATAATTTAAATACTGGAAGAGTGCTAGGAATGAGCAAAGGCCGTGGCTATGCATCGCATGGCCATGCTACTTAAGGTCATATAGAAACAAGAACAAAAAGTTTTTGTGACTCACAGTAAGCAAACACCACTGTTTAAGCAAAAAGTCAAGTCTTAATGAGAATGGCTGAAGACCTTAAAATGTCAGTCTGTCACATGGAATAGACCGAGATCCCTACTTGATGTGTTCTAATAGGAGTCACCCTGTCGATAATCATCCTCTGTACCCTGGGAGTAATTTTTACAGTTCTGACACTATGTGAGTATTCAAATATAAAATAGAATTTACTTATTATGATCTCATTTGTGAGAGTAATGTAACCTGGAAACTAAGGAAAGTGAATACAAATTTCTGGCCAGTGCTACGTGGTTCTCATCTCCTGTATGTACCTATTTTTCATATAATACATATAATTCTCCTTTCAAGAAAAGTTTTTTTGAAATTATACTCTTCATAATATAAGGTAAGATAAATCCATGATATTATCTTGGAAGCAACATGTTTGTGTTCTAACTCAAGTTGAGCTAAATTTTTCAGTCATTCAAATGACTTTATTTCAAGAAACATTTTTTATGCTTCTCTTGTAGAAGCTAACTAGATGTTTGTAAAACTTCCTGACAGATATGTGTCCATAGCTGTAGAAAGTATGCAGAAAATACTTGTTTGATTACTGGCTGGTTTAAACAGACTATAATCTGAACCACAAGTGAAAATGCATAAAATCATATTTTTTTTTCTTTTTCATCAAATTTTGAATAGATTTAGAACAATAAAGAAAATAGCATGGAAAGCAGTATATATGTCTGCAGGGAGGAACCGTCATGCACACACGCATACATCTGCTTTGGTTTTATCTTCTTTTGGGCTTAGAGTCAACATACCAGTTTTTAGCTGTAAAATGGTAGGTGTGTCTTGCTTCAGTAGTTATCTAGGAATTTTGAGTAGTTAATGAATGAAGAGAGGCAGATTTCTCCTAGGATGGCTCATCTCAACTGACAACTGTTTGGAGTGAGATGAATCACGTCCCTCAGGTACCCTTCCTTCACTTATGGTTAGAAAAAGAGCCCATAATACAAGTTGAGGTAAGATATTTACTTTTCAGACACCTAACAATATGTGTATTGATTCCCTCCTTTGTTATGTAAAGTGATAAGTCTGTCCTAGAAACTGAAAGGGGCTTTTTTTCTCTCAGGTTAGCAAATGGGCAGCTGTACCTTATCAGTGAGACGAAGGACCTGAAAGACAGTGAACCTCAGGTGAAGGGGATTAATGGGGCACCATCAGAGACTGAGCTGTTAGTTCTGTTTCTGCTGCAACCAGCCAGGTGAGCAGCACAAGCACACCAATTAGTCTCTGTGCCTCAGTTTCTTTATGTGTTAAAAAGGCACAGTGGAAAGATAATGTCATTGTATATAAACTTTGGGATGTCCAAGTGATAAGCGCTATTAGTAAAGCTAAGTGCATCAGTAATCTTACTAACAATAGAGTTGCAGGAGATAGTACTTGTGAAGTATTAAGTGCTGGGTATAAACTTTCCAACTTTTCCTATATCCCTATAATTCATTTGATACAGAGGGGTTTAGGATTTAAGGGTTAATTGCTTATTGTGGGCATTACTGGTATTGCTAAATTTTGCATCTGCTTGTTAGACAATGTCTATTGCTTGCTCGATACTTATTATGCTTGCCAAGCAGAAGGGGGAGGATGTAGGGCCATTGATGAGGGGTAGAGACCATGACTACAGGCCCTGGTTTCGGATCCTGGAACCAGCTAGAACCAGCCCTGGAGTTTGGACTTGGACCAGGAACTTAGAGAGCATGTGCAAGGAAGTGGGGTAAAAAGTTCAAGCCTGAGGAAGACCTTTACTTCATCCCAGAGACCCCGGCCCATGACCACCATGCAGCAGTGTGCAGGTGCATTAAAATGCTAATGGAATTTGAGCTAATTATAATATGAAGCGGGGACAGATAATAAATATGTATAGGTGTATTGTGTAATTTAATGCACATGTAACTTGTAACTCGATAAATACCAAGCTGAGCATTGCCGTGGTACGCAATCCGAGGTCTTTGGAGGACGACCTCCTGTGCGTCTGCCGTTGTAATTAATCCATTAAAAGCGAACCTACTCTACAACTTTATTTAGTTGTGGAGTCTCTCTGCACATCACATTTATAATGGAATTTAGTGATAAATGATAGGATTATTCAGCTTTAAGAAGTACAGTTTCCATACGTGCTAGAAAAATGAGAGACACTCATAGTTACCTGTTAGAACTGACCATCATTCTAACAGAAAGTTGAAAAACAGCAAGATTTCAGTTTCCAATAATTATTTGTTCTTCCAAGTTTATTGATAAAAGTAGGCACAAACCCCTTTTTTTAGGAACATCTGATTAGTTACATTAATGATAGTCCAGTTTCAGTGCTGGGTTCAGAGCAAAAAAGTTCCCTCATGATGCTAAGGCTGCTCAACTCAGCCAAGACTGAAGACCCCAAAGTAGCCTTTCCTGGAAGCTCAAGCGCTGTCTTGGCACAATCTTCGTTAGGAACTAAGAATCAAAAAAATCCGATCTGGTTAAATGTGGTTTGCAAGTAGATTTTATGAGTAGAATCAGAGATCTAACCAATCTAGGGGTGAAAACTTGTGCATGGTCATATTTAAAGCATGCAGTTCAACTGGTTGTACTGGTTTTGAAGTAATAGAGTGATCTCTTCCCACCTCACTGCAGGGGAGTGAGAGAGAAGCTGAGTGAGGGGTAGCTGCCTACCAGGGTAAAACCTCATTTATAGAACTGCAACACCAATCAGAGAAAGGAAACTGAGCCCCTGCAATGAATGTGAGAATGGTAGTACATCCCAGTGGGAATGGTCCACGATATGCAAGTAAAATTGTCTTAAAAATAATAACATAAAATTGTCTTAAAAATAATAACATAAAATATTTAAATTTAATTTCAAATTAAATTATTTAAAAATACTTAATATCCTTCTCACTGCCTTAGAATCTAATTCTGCTGATGTTTACACATCTTCAACATACTTGTTACTGTCAGCTGAATTTTTTTATCATCTCTGTATACAAATTTGATCTGCAATACTTGATCAAAGAAGTAGCATTATTCTTCCAAATAAGCCCATTTTAATAAATGTAGAAATTGTGCATGACAAAAGAGCATTGCAAATAAATGATGCAGGATTACGCCCATAGTTTTGTCATTCTCTGAAGGGTTTTTTAAAAGAAATTTGAATGCACAATTACTGAATCTATTCTGCACATGCAAGATCGGATGGTGATTATCTGGCAGCTACACACCTAATCAACTTCTATGAATACTCACAGGAATACTGATTAGCAGCAGCTGCTATTTCTTCTCATTATCTACACTAAAACAAATGATCTCTTACCAGCCAGTCCCTGTGTATTTATGTGACTCTTACGATCACAATTAATGTTCTGAATTCACCGTGTTAGCATCAGGAAGACAAGCAAAACAAACTTATGATACCACGTTCCTTTACTGATAGCTATAGCTGTAGAAACACAATTTGTGCCCTTCCAAGGAAAGCACTTTCCTCATGGGAGAATTTGCTGTTACTCCAAGCATGATCACAACCACAAGAAGGCCCTGCAAGGCCCTGCTTGCAGATGATGACCAGAAAAAGGAGGACAGGGCTGGTAGTTCAGGGCTCACTTTCAAGCCTCCTGAAGACACATACGAGCTTTTCTGCTGAAGCAACAGGGTACCTCAAAACTCATAAGGAATAGGACAGCCCACAAGATGTGGTTTCTGGTTTTGACACGGATCAAAAGATGAGAGTTGGGCTTGATGGAACTGTGGCAGGCACAGGTAAGAAAGGTGCGGGAAGGATGTGTCCCCCGCCCGAGTGCTCCATGACAATGGTGTGGTGCAGGTCCTTGACCCACTGTTCCTCCTGCTGCACAGCAACCCGAAACTGATGCCCCTACAGGCAACCCCTTGTCCAGTAACAACAGCAGCAATAAGCCTGTCTACTTTGATGCTTCCATAGCTTCCACTTAGCAGCTACACACTAGCCCTAGGGCAAACTCTGCCCCTATTTCTTCAAGTTTGGGTGTTTTAATTACACATTAAAATCACATTCAAACACCGAGCTGTTACCAAATTCTCAGCACTGCATCCTCACCTTAACTTCACTGGGTATTGCAGCGGCTTATTCTCCCTCAAAAATACGCTCAAGTGAGATATCAAGCATTATTTTTTAAACTGCCAAATATAAATGTTAAACTGACATTTCATCTGTAGACTCAAGATCAAATGCATATTATGGGTCAACAAGGACAAAGGAGTTTGATCACTTCACTACCTAATCTTTTAAGACTTCTTTCATTTCACCAAAGCTATCGAACATGTCTGAGTCTTTTTCCCAGGTGTCAAATATTAAAATTATTAGTGTCAAACAATGTAAGAGAGTAAAACAATCATCTCTGCTTTTTTTACATCAAACCACTAAATAATCTTTCCCAGGCACTAGGAGGAAAAATAGGTGCTGTAGTTAACAGAATAAAAATTACATATGTTCTTTATTCCACAGAAAATTTAAGTAAAAGGACCCTCTACTCAAAGCTGAGCAACTGCATATGTGAATTATTGTGAATCAGTTATGCAACAACAGGTAAAAATATGGCAAAAATATATGCGAGAAATAAAAAATGCCAACTGAAACTGCAAATCCCCCAAACATACTGAGTACAATAAAAGAGTGAATCACAAATTATATCATATCCTTTAGGGAAGAAAGTCTTTGAACAATTCTCCTTTGGCAAAAACTATCCAAGGAATTGCTAAATTGCCTATGAACTCATCCCATTTCAAAGACATTTCTTTATCTTCACCAAAACTAATAATTATTTTCTCTGAAACTAAGAAACAGATTCATTTAATTAGATTTTTTTAAGTAGATGATAATAAATACTGTATTGAATCACTGAATTATAACATCATAGAATGGGTTGGGTTGGAAGGGACCTTGAAGATAATCTAGTTCCCACCTCCCTGCCATGGGAAGGGACACCTTCCACTAGGCCATGTTGCTCAAAGCCCCATCCAACCTGACCTTAAAACATAAACAATAAATTCTAAAGAAAATAATAGAAAGTCCAATCCCTTTTCCCAGTTCATTCCAGTGAACGGAAGCAATAGAAATACATTTTTCAATTTTTTTCCTTCTTTGTCTTTTGTTTGGAAGCCCTCAGGAATACTCCTAATCCTACTGTATCTCTATTCACTGGTAAATGAAAAAAAACAGACCATAATGCATCCTGACAATCTATAAATGTAAACTGCAGATGGAAAATTGGTTTCATCCACAAATGCACGTCTTCAAAGCATGTACTTTTACAAATTGAAAGTCATCAAACTGATCATGATTTTACTTGTACCACTGAATTCAGTGACAACTGAGAACAGAGCATGATGTTCAAATTGCAATTCCAGTACTAATGCTCTCGTTCCAGCTAGAGATGATGCTACTGGGAGGGCAGGCTCAAACAAGAAAGAGGAGATATTGCATCTTACAATATATAAAAACATATATACACATACATGCATACCTCTATACAGATATCACAGATAGATATGTTTAATTTATGGTATCTGGTGGTTCATCTGATCAAACAGAGATACTCTTATATTTTCTTACCTGTTTCGCTTCCTGAAGTACAGGACATGCAATCAGGTGATCATTAACAGCTTTTTCAGGAATAACAATGAGCAGTATTGCTCTTTATGACAGTCATTGTAATGATAGTGGCATAGTCCAACTCCTTTTTGCTAATATACTCTGCAAGTGTACACATGCTGATATAAACCCCTTGAGCTAAATATTTTGTTGACATAGTCATGATTTCTACTGGAAGAGATAGCTATGACCATGCAGCTGTAGCAGTAAACTTGTTTAAGGATGGTCTAGAATAATTTATATGAGTTTGGCAGAATATCTAGTTAAATTTCACCCGTAAACAGATTAGAAAACTTAGGTGCAATAATTTAGTTTTATGTGTTGCTATATTTCTGCAATTGAGGAAGCTGTGAGACGACCCCAGTTCATAAATTTAAAGCCAGCAAATACAGAAATCTTTGTATTACCCATGGGGCTTATTAAGCCTTCACCTTTAAACAATGCATATTACATCCAAAGATATGCGATTAAGGATACTGAATGAGAAGTTCTTCATATGAAGCATTAACAAATATAGATAAATCCCTTTTTAGATGCCTTGCAAAAGCATTCCTGTAAAACACATTCAGAATTCGGGAGCTGGGGGTTGTCCATTAGGTGGCACCAAATTTTTCCATATCTATGAAAACTGTAGGAACAGAGAAGCATTTATCTGCTGTAGCTGTCAGGTGCTCTCCCAGCTAGTCCCCATTCAGCGACAGAACCTCTGAGGTGGCATTGCAGCCCATCCATGTGCACCACTGAAGGGTATTTATCCAGCTACAGATGTGTGTGCTTCATGCTCATCTGCTGTAAAGCTGTTTTTATCATATCTACCAGTCTGTCTGCATCGTACTTAACAAGGATCACTGTCATGCTTGAATGTATTTTCAGTTCCTTCTTTGGACCTTCACTCCTTCCAAAACAGTGGAAGGTGTTTCTCTTGCCTCATGTTCTCTACAACTATTTAATCAGAAGAAAGCCCATGCTTTGCAACTAATCAGTCAGCTTCTACTGTGTGAATTACAGAAGTATTACTATCACTGAGATAGGCTCATACTTCTAAGAATATTACAGTGGTCTGTGAATAAGATGATGAAAGATTTATCTTTTCTTTCTTTAGTACTGTCTAAGACTAAAACACTTTCTACTCCCCCATTAACACCACTCATGAAAGTACTTTCCTAGAATTTTGATTCCTTTTATCCTTTCTTTCACACACATCTCAGGAGCTCTCAGTTCTTTCTATTCAGTTACTTCAGACCCATCTGAAAAGTATAATCAGTTAATGTAATACATAACTTTGCTTTAGATAGACATAAGTCAATGCTTATTTCTACTTAGCAGTTCCAAAGCTGTCTGTATGAGCAGCAAATGTATGAATTATATGGATTGATTCCACTTCACCCACACTATGACAGAACTCATTTAGCAAGCGTAGAGCTCACACCATGATGAGCATTGCCTGGAATGACTCATTTCCTTTTGCTGTCATCTTAAAGGTTAATTTCATGGGGTGCTGTTCAGCACATTATCTAGTAACTAAGAAATAATGAAACCTTCTATTCATTGGGGTGACTGGTCAGCACCTGTAAATGGCCCTGTCATTGCACGTGGGCAGGTTAATGGCACTCATCTTTCCCATGAAAATAGATTCTAATATTGAACATATATCATGAATATAAACGATGAACATGGGAGTTTGTTTTTCACCACACTGCTTTCCTCTGTTCTAGTACTAAACAGATCATTACAACGTCCTTTTTGCCTCCTGCCTGCTTTTTTTCACCTTGTGCCTGCCATGACATGCAGCCTAACCTTCCAACACAGGGCTGTCTCATATTTATTGTGCATTTGTAATGCAGTCTGACTGCACATGGGCAGTGCACAAGGTCACAGGCCTGGGCTAAGGCAACTTGGGTGCTGCTGTGCAACACAGCAGTTAGCAGTCTTCTGGCTCTGGTGAGAAGTGCTCAGAAAGATGAATTCCTTCTGAAAGTTGAACCCTCATAGAACAGAGCTTGTGGGAAGTACCAAAACTAACCCTGCTTGTCTGGATATTTTTAAAGGCTATTCCAGACATACCTCCTCCTGACATGAGCTGTTTTGGAATGGGAAGGGAGCAGAAATGTAGCACATGAGCAAGCAAAAAGATTCCAAACCTCTTCCCTGTGTCTTTAATTTGAGTTTCTTTTTGTAGATGTACATCACTGTGTCTATCCTGTCCTTACTGGCCTCTAAGGAAAAAATTTATGAAAAGGAAAGAAAAACAAACCAAGCCAACAGAAAATCCTTTACTCTTCCAAAGGCTAAGGAACCAGTCTAATAAAAGCACTACTACAGGATAATAGTTCTTTCTCATCAAATTACGTGTATCATCTTTAAGGCTGTCTTGGGGTGATCTTATGGACTTTTTAAGATTTAATACTTCTTGGTTATTAGCATGCCCTTTTGGTTTGGCAGCAATGAGTCCCCAGGGAAAGGTCCCTTACAGTCCAAATTGATAGGTATATTCATAATATTACATAGGTAAGTGGATCTCCAATGGAATTCTTCTTGGCATTCAGAAGTTGACATAGAGCTGTAGACTCATTATTCCGTATCTTTGTACAAAATTCACCAAAATTGCAAATTATTTTTTTTTTACTTCCATAGCATCAGAAGGCAAACACTTTTCCCCCACCTTTTCCATGTGAAGGTGGGAATATCTTACTATTACTCAAATTGTTAAAATCCAATTTAAGATCTAAAAGAAAGTACAGAGTCCTTCTGCACATTTTATTTTGGACTGACAGTGCCCAGATCCAAAGAGAAGAAAGATTAACATATTATAAACATAGGAATAAGGTACTTACTAAACATAAAAGGTTTGTGACATAGCAATGCACTAATGAATAATCCCTTTTGTTAAAGTCAATGTAATACATCAAACAAAGAAAAATCAGTTGGAATGGGGATCACAGTACTATGACTGGAGCATTTTATGGTTCATTGGAAATAATTCTTAAGAAAGCTCCTGTTTCATAACTAGATGGTTTGGGGAACAACAGGAACATGTGCAATAATGCCAGGGAAAAATGTACATAAGATCAAGAAAAAGTAACTGTGTTGCACTTCTTCATTCTATTAAGACAGCTTTCCCAGAAAGTACCTGAATTACCAGACTAAATAATAATTTAGCTTTAAAATTTGGAAGATTGACGAGCTGAAAATCAGAAATCAAGATCCAAGTAAAAACAAAATGGTCCCAACCACTTGTTTTTAATGAAATTCAATAGTAAGCAGCATCATTTCAAACACAGCTCTCCTTAGAAGCAGAAGTATCTGAGCAACTCAACATCTGGGGAAGGCCCAGAACTGAGGTTTCTTGTTCCCTTCCACTGCATTTTCACATAAAAGCAGTCAGGATCAGCTACACCGTACATATGATGACTTGGAAATATTCTGTATGTTTCAAATGCAGTGTGAACAACTTCGCAGGTGCTGAGTCCTTTCAGAGACTTAAGCAGAGCTCAGACCCTGGAGGATGTAGCTGCTACCTGCCCATGTCTGCCAGACACCAAGGCTGGCTGTCTGAAATCTCTTTGCCTTCAAGTGTTTTGCATTTTACATTCTAGTTTGATTCTGTGAAAGAAAATGTCAGTACATGCTGACCTAAAAATGTTCATTCTACCACATATCATTCAGGAAATCTGATCTCCAATATCCAGAGGAAATAGCTATTCTATAAGATTATTGCCATCTTACTGAGTGGAATGGAGCTGTCTGCAAATCCCAACATTTTCTAATAAAGTAGATCCGCCACAACCACCCAAATCATGACTAATTAAGTTTTTTCAGAACTGATAATATTTAAGTACCTTGAAAAAAGTTTGAAAAGTTGCCTAGAACATATTAATGTACCTATAAGGTAATTTCGTAAGTTTTCAAATGGACCATAAAACCCAAAGATCTTAATAGAATTCTGCTTGTTGTAGTTAGAGAGATATCAAACTGTTCTATGTCTCTTTTGGATCTGAGTGACTCCCTTACAATCAGGGAGAAATAATATAGATTTCAATGAGTTTTAGCTCAAACATTTTAGGATCTGTACAGGAAAAAAACAATGCACACCTTCCTAATTTCCAAGCAGTATTTCAGGCAACAAATCATTATTTTTTTTTAAATTTAGAAACAGTTCAAATAGGTCTGTTATAAGTTACTTCTAACAAGGTTTAAAGGAATTACAAAAAAAACTATTTTGATTCTTTAATAGGGTTTGGTTTTTTTTCCAAAAGGTTTTTATTCTGTTGGAACATGGAGCAAAGATAAGGATTTAAGACTCAGTTTCTGCTTGATGAAATGTTTTCAAGCTTTACTCATTAATAAATTAGATAATTTGCAATTCAATATCTTCAATTTCAGTTGAATTTTAAGTTGGATTTTTACAGGACAAGTACACTTAATGTAGGTTTTTTTCAGACTTTTCATACAGAAATGTGAAGTCATATTTACCTAATTTTACATGGTAAACCTCAACCATCAGAATTATAAACCTGGATAAAGAGTAATCATTTTTAATCAACTTTTTTTTCTGTTTACTGCCAAATTATACAATCATCCGCTTATCTTTTCTCAAAGAAACCTGAATATTCCCATATGTGTTTTTCCCAATCATACCTTATGGATGATCTAATTAAGTGTTTGAAACAGAACGTGTTTCAAGAAATTTGAAATAAAGACCTTATGCAGTTTTTGAGAGTTCTCATAGGGGTTTTCTTTCTTTAAGCTGACATCTAAAGCATTTTCTGTATTAATTTACATAATATTCATATTTTTAATGTACTATATTGCAAAAATAATTGCAGAAAGTTATTGTTTTGTTCTTTGAGTTCCTTTACCCTTTCAATTGAATAAGAAAATCAGTCAGGTCAGATTAGGTCAGAGCAAAGTAAAACCCAGTTCAGTATCTCCTCTGAAAACAGTTGATACCAGATGCTACAGAAGTTGTTTAGAAAACCTTAGAAAATCTGGAATAATTTGATTACACAACTATATTTTTTACCTAAGTACCTCAAGAGGCTGGTTGATTTAAGTAATTTAGGAAATATGGTTTTTACCTCTATTTCCTCTTCCTGTTTTACCCAATACATGGAGAAAGCAGGGCTTTATCTAATTGCCCATGTCACTTTTTAAACTACTGAAATGAAGCTCTCTGACAAACCATTTCAAATTTGGGTTCAAGCCATCTAAAAGACAGATAATGTTCTACTGTGAGAAAGCCCACTTCCATCAGTTCATCTTTTCAAAAGTAAATTGTTAACAATTGTTCATGTTTCTTATTGTCTTGGAAAAATCAAATTTGCATACACCTATCTATAAAATACTTTGAAATAGCAAGTGACTAAAGAAATGCTGCTTGCTGCAGTATCCAGGTTCATAGGCAGAAAAATGTGCTGTCTGTAATCCTCTTTGCTGCTGAGAACCGTGGCTTGCAAACAACCCACATCCCGCCCCCAGGAGTCACTGACAGGGCCTATCCATTCACCTGACTTCCAGCAGAACAAGCCCTGAGTGGGGAAAATTCACCTTGGACCCTGAATCTTTGCTGTGTTTTACCTCAATACAGCATTTCATAGAGTGGCCAGGCTGGCCTAATATTCCTGGAGATCCACATTTCAGGAATGGGATTATAGGTTAAAAGTTTTCATGTAAACACAAAGTGTTTCAATACACTTTTTGTAAACCAGTGGCAGGGAAAATTGTCCATAAAAGCACAGCTTTAAATTGTGCTTCAAGATGACCCTCACTTTGATTTCACTAGATTTTTTTCACTACAATCACATCAAACTGCTAGTCTTCAAGTTTCAGCCCACATTAATCTGTACAATAGGAAATGGAACTAGAGTATTTTTAGCTTCCCAGTTCACTGGGAAGTCACTATCAAACAACACAGTTCAGTGGTTATGCAAAAGGCTTTTTCACACTGTAGTAAGATGTTTTTCTGGAATGCCCATGTTATGTGAGCCCAAACAGATGTTGTTCCTTAAAAACATCAGATGAAAATGTCCCAATTTTGTTTTATGAGATGTGGCCCAGCATGCCTAACATAAGCCTGTAGCATCTGCATTTTAGGTTGTTAGCGAAACAGTTCCCCTAAAAGAAATACCTAAGCTCCCTACACAGTGAATGGAGACAGGTGGGTGAATTTGATGACTTCCACTGGTAAGACAAATTTGCCTCAGTTTAGGCACCAAAGGATTTACATTTTTCTGGTTTCTTGGTAAATCTGCTGTACAGAAGACAGTCCATGAAAAAAAAAAAAAGACAAGAACCAGAGCAATACAGGCACATATCTTTGATGCTTCAAGCTGAAATTCAAGTCCCTCTCATCAGTCACAGTGAGCAGCTATGCAAAGGGGGCAGGCACAGTGTCTGTGTCTCTCTGCTTGTGCTATCTGCCTGTGTATCAGGTATAACATGATCTAGAGAATATTTCTTAGAATCCCAGACAAACTGCCTATGTTTGACTAGAGATGTAGCTTTATCCCTGAACATCTTGGAAGCAGTAACTAAACCCACCTTCTCTCCAGCACTGCCCAAACCAGAAAAGTCACAGACCTCTCTTGTCACCTCTGCCAATGGGAATACTGACACAGGAAACATACCCACCCGCATCTTCTGACAAATGCACATCCACTTGGTTTTAATACAGTATCTTAAAAATAGAGATAGAAGGAATTAAACTCTTCCATGGAGACAAATGAGCCTTAAAAGTACTCACAGTGTCAGAATACAGCAGAAGAAGAGTAAGTATTCAAGAGTAAGACAAGAAGACTGGGACCACATCGATGGGTAGTATCTGTCAATGCCAGAGGAAGAATCACAAAGCGCCTGTGATGTGTGTGATCCCAGAGGACAGGAGAGAGCTGCATGGTGCCAGCAGGACCCAAGACAGCTTTGTGGGCAGCTGGATGACAACGCTGCCTGATGCTGTTCCTGCTGTGCTCAGAGAAACAGGGCTTCAGGCACATTCTCTGGAACCGTGGAGAGTTCTTTCCAAGAAGTACCTGGAGATTCTTTCTGACAGGAAATGTTCATCAAGGTCCTGAAAAGTAACTTCTGCCAAAAGCTGTGCATCTGAAAATTACTAATTGCATAGCTCCACGTAAGTACTTTACAATAGCTAGTAGTACTTTCTAATGTGATTTTAGTGGAAGCTAGTTATGACACCAGTGACATTTACCAGTGATGTTCCACAATTTGTTTCATAAACTATTTGATGAATGTTTTTCTCATGACCTTTGTGATGGTTCTTCACTTCATTAACTGGAACATCTAGTGACTGTATTGGCCTCTTCCCTCTGACTGAAGCACCTAGTTTATTTTTCTTGTTTCCGTAAATCAGACTTATCCATTTAAGACTTTTAAAAAACCCCTCCCCATAGGGAGGTTTTGATAAAATTATTTCTTTGTTATTAAGAATCCAAGTTCCTGGTGCAATTTGTATGATATGCCTTTTCTAGAAAAATTTATTTTCATCAATAATTAATTGTTCAGGTTATTTTCAGAGTTCTTGATCATAAAGAAGGTATAAACTACAGTAGTTTATGTGGCACATAAGACAAAAGGCAGGAGTGAAAAAATCGGTAGCTGGTATTATGTAAGGGACCATATTTTTACTGGTCATAATATGTTTACATTTAATGCTTCTTTCCCATAGCTTTACAAAATTTATATGTGCATCTTAAGTTTTCCCTTCTCCTTTAGATTAAACAAAAAGATCCTAAAAGCTCAGTCTTTACAGCTGCTCAACTACTTCCTAGATGCAAATTACTCTCTAACACCTCTTTTAAGTGCTGATTTTTATTGCAGGGAAATTAAATATACAGCAATTACATAACGGGAAGAAACATTACAAACTCATATTACCTGGTTTACCTCATTGAAACTGATATTTTAGGTATACAAGAAGTTTTCTAATCAAGTACCCTTGTAAAACCCCAGTGATATCATTCTGACATCATAAGATTAAACTAAAATTCCTTAAACTAAATGTTCTATATTTTCCAAAGCAGGAAAAAGTGTTATTTTCTAAGGGTGTTTCAACCACCACAAAAAAGATTTAGTAAATAAAGTTCTGTACAGTGTTATAGTAACCAGCTTACAATAAATTTTCAAGTCAATTGTTTATACTGCAAGTATTTCTACTTCTATTTCTTTCTAAAAGTGCCACACAAGCGCTGAAATTATTTTCATTCCTTCTGATAATTCTTACTTCTTTCTCATATCTTAGCAAAAGGCCAAACTAAACTCTCAGAACAACTCAACTCCTGTCATATCAAGAATGGAATTGAGACCACTGTCGGTGGGACAGCTTATGGAATGGCTAAACGAGCATGAGAAAGATTTCTGCCTTTCTTTTTTTCTTTGTAACAAATATTAGGTTAATTCCAACATATAAAGTGATACACGTTGGCTGGGTGTCCTTTCTAATAACTTAATTTCCTTTAAAAGTTAATTTAAAAATATTTTAAGGCTTTTTTTAATATATTGAATATCCATTGCCACACTTAACAAGAATAATCCTATACTTTTGATTGTTACTTATGTAAAAGAAGTACAAGGCAGAACAAAATACATGGACGAGAGGAGCACAACTATGCAAGTTAAGATTTACTGCTGATGGGGGGTATTTAGGGGTTTGTTTAGATTAGGCCCTTTCTAAAGAGCTTTAGGGCAAAGCTTACAACCAAACAATAGCACTGCCCATTATTTTATGCACATTGTCTTTGATAAAGCCAATTTCTGCTGGGACAGACAAACCTGAGCCTGTAGCCCAGGGGATATGTTGAGAGCAAGCTCTCTTCTCTTCTGACCCAATAGAATAAGCATGGACAACAAAATAAATCATGAAGACTAATACTCAGAGAACAGGGTAAAGTTAATTCTTTGTTTTTTCCACTGAAGTAATAAATTAAGGCAGCCAAACTGCAAAATAGAAGTGCAGGATGAAAGATTATTACTGTTGATTTAAGACCTGATCCACAGTTTGTTGAGAATTTTTCCTTCCCTTCTTGTGTTTCTTTTAATTTAGTTTCATCATTTTCCAGCTTCATCATGCTATCTACTTTCTGCCAGAAGTGTAATTATCAGAGGGACTCAGGAAAGGATGATGCTTCTTCACTATCTCTGCTTCATGGGGACTGGAAGATCTCTTTTAATTGTGATGACCCAATCAATGTTTCCAATTTTAGCTGTCTAAACAGCAAGCAGTGCTCACTACAGTATTTTAAAACTCAGAAAGACCTGGTGCCTATTGCACTTCCCACCAATAAATGACCAGCCAGTGACTGATAAAAGATCAGCCAGTGTTACACTTCTGCCCATCTATAACTCAGGGATAAGAGAGAAGTGTGACAAGAGTAGGGAGAATGACAGTGACTTAGCGCTTCTGTTCTGCTTTTCCAACTATTTAGGTGCCCATGACCATTCCAGTCACACAGCCTTTCCCAAGCAACATGCAAAGCATGTCTGTGATAGGACAAGAGATAGCTTTGATAAGATGGACAGCCATTACACCTCTAATGCCTTTGCAAAAGACCTTCTGAAACAGTCTGGCCTTGTTTTTCAGCACTTAGCGCTAATCAAAGTAGCCCAAAAATGTATTCAACAACTTACAGAAAAACTGTTAACATTTTCTTTATAAACCCTTCATGGACTGGTCAGTAATCCAGCTCCATCCCACTGTCCTGAGAGGACTTGAAAGAAATCATGTGTTTCCAGTGCCAGTAAATAACATGCTTTAGGATGACAAGGACTTAAAAACTTGAAAAGCTATGACTGAAAACTTACGATCCGAAAACATATGAAGGGACACATTCCCAGGGCATGGCTGAAGTGAAACAGATTCTGGAAGCTACCTAGTTGGCACCTTTAACTGGAGGAGTGAGAAAGCTACCTGTATTCAAAGGTTACATCGCCCAGAACTCAGGAAAACCTTTAAATATTAAACAGTGATTCTGATATTCCAACAGCCTCTACCCCATATTGCTTATGGCGAGATTCATCTTATTTATACTAGACAACCAAAGTACAGTTAATCATCTCCCCACATTGGCCATCTCCTCTCCAGTTTTCTCATTAGACTTATTTAAATTCTCCTCAGAGAAAGACGTGTATAATTTTTTTCTCCATTTTTCTCCAGTTAATGCAGACTTTGTGCATGAGGGATTGCTTACACACCATGAACATGTTGGCTGTCTTTCAGCTTTCATTTGCAGTCTTCCCTAGACTCAAAATTGCTGCCGAGGCCTCTCATATTTCTTAGTCTCTCATATTTCAGTCTCATTTCTAGGTGGTCAACTGATTGGTATTTTGTAGTAGATTTTCACCTAACAATGCTGCTGCCCTATTTATCATCATATATAAATCCTTATGCCTTTATCATAATTTCCCTTTTGATTAACTGCCTGTTCTGGAAATAATTAAGACTTGTGCTAACCATACTTGGATGCATATAGATAAGAGTCCCACTGAGCCCTGAATTTTTCTTCCCTGCCTTTGAAGAATCTCTTCAGGATATATTCTTCCATTATGAATCCTGTGGCTTTGGGATGCTTGAAGTGAACTATGTCAGAAGCCAAAGTCCACACCATGGGTGACAGCTGTAGAGCATTCTGGTTAAGACAGAATTCTGACAGGGCTTCCTGGATCTGCCTTCTTCTTCCATGAACTGAAGGTGGGGAGATAGACTGCTCTCTGATGGAGGCAATACCGATCACCCATTTCTCCTTTCCCCTATCATATTGTGCTTTGGGTGGAAATCACTTTGCACTGGTCTAGATATGGCCCTCTTTTGCCAGTTACAGCATATGGTTTGGCACACCCTCTTCATTATGCATGCCAGTTTGGTGTGGAAAGCTGCTTGGTGACAAGCACTGAACATGTTCTCCCTACTGGCTCTAGATTTGTGAGAAAGTATTCTCATTGACACTGCAGCCATGGTCTGTGGACCAAGAGGTCATAAGCTGAGCCAGTCCAAAGGAAGGCTCTGAGTCTCAATCTGAGGAATAATTCGAGTGTTATTTGACCCTGTATTAGGGCATTAGAGAGAGTGAGCTGTGCATCAAAAGTCTTCTTACAGAAGAAAACTGTGACAATTGAATGTATCGGAATATGCAAGACTTTATAGATGAGGGTAAAAGAAACATGAATAAATAGGAATAAGAGGAATAGGGATACCTCAATTTTATTTCCTGAAGGCATCTTAGAATTCCGAGATTGCAGTTTTCTGAAGATGGAAGAGACCTCTGACATTCCCAAAGTCCCACTCATTCAAAATACTCTCCTGAGGGAAACTGGCCACGTGGCCTGGAGAACTTTCAGCACAACTAAAAGCAACCAACCAATTTGGAAATACCAACCATCTGTTTCTTAGCAGATGAATCAATGTCTAAAATGTACTGAGTGTATTTAAGAACTTATTGTCAATCTTTAGACTTTGATGCTGAGCACATTGGATGTGCTTTTACCTGCTCTTGAGGGCAGGTGGCTCTGAGAGGACCCTCACAGTGTTTTCAAAAGCAATGTTTCCTGCATCCTGAGAAGAGTAATTATTTATCTAAATCAAAACAACTGGTGAAGGACTGGACTGAGGGGAGGACACCATCAACTAAGAGAGGGGAGGGCACCCTTAACTAAGATAGAACTCTCCAAGAGCAGTGCATTTGCTCCTCTCTGACCTACTTAACAGCTTTATCAGGTGTCATTATCTTACAGTGTCTGTACGTAAATCAGGTAGTTTTTCTTATAATATTATTGAACCAGATTCAGGATGTGGAAGTTTAAAATCTCACTGTATCACAAATATTTTTATTAAATTATAAACCACAAAATTCCACTGAATTGAATTCAATAGCATGTCTCTTTGCTACAATGGACTCTTTATATTCTAAAATTTTACAGTAAAGTTCTGTGACTCATAAGTTAGTTGACATCCCTCCAAATTATGCTAGAAATGTTACATTGTTATATTTGCTATAAAAGAGAAGCTGGAAGTTCTATTTCAGTATTTTTCGTTATAGTTTTTGCCTTCACTATATATGATTTTCCTGTTTTTAAGCTTGGGGAGATATCATTTATATGGTGCATACATATTAAAAATATACACGCACACATAAGGGCTCAGAACAGGTTAACAGAAGTCTGACCAGCATCAGGGTTGCTGTTGAGTAGAGTAACAGCAAAGGCAGTTAAGATCACCACAAATCAAGTTCACCATTAGCTTTTAGACCATGCTGGTTTACTAGAATTTCTAGGAGACTGGAAAGTCACGGAATATCTTCATCTCAGTGAACATCAGATGACCTAACCATTGCAACACAGCTTGTCTGGCTGATCAAAAACTTGTAACAATGACACCTGTTGTTCATCAGTTCCCAGGCTCTCCAGTCAGCCTGTTGAAATGGCTCAATAAGAAAACTGGAATGCTGAGGGCACCCAGCAAATTTGTAAGAGTAGGTAACTCACATAAACATTTTATTTCTGCTCTTTACTCTATGTTCTTCCGTTTCTGAAAAATGCTGGCTGAAATGCCACTCACTCAGTAGATTTTCCAGGTGGAATGTAACTGAACTGTTTCTGTCAACACGAGGGGGAGCACAGACACATCTATCAAACTGACACAGTCCTTGCGCTTGATGAGCTTGGTGGAATGAGTCTTCCACCTCCAGTTTTTGTTACGCCAATGAGTGATGAATCAGAGATATTTTTGACGTTTGAAAGCAATTCAAGGTGAGAGAACTGAGAAGACTGGTATTTGCCAGTCAGAACTATAAATAAAATTTTCAGCACTAAGACTCCTCCAAAGCTTTTCAAATAGGCTAAAATTTTATGTTATTCCCTAAGGATAGGAATGCTATCTGTGTGTCATTACTTTATATGCAGTCCTACAGAGAGCAGGTAGGAGTTTGTCTTCCTTCATAACCACAATAAATCCATCCTTTTTTTTTTATGCTATTAGTAGGATTTTCAGACCTGACCCAGTGTTTTTAGAATTAGAGGAATTAATTAAGTTGATGGGATTTTTCACAGTGATTCATGTTCTTAGAAAGGCTAATGAGTCAAGATATTAACTTGTAATGACATTAGTATACGTTTACTTGGTGATTCAGTATATACTCTAACTTGTAGTCACACAGGATTTCATCAGGAAAAGTGACTCATGATTACTGCACAAAAAAAAAAAAGTAATTACATTTACAGATAATGACATACAAAGTTTTCTTTACGCTTTCTCTCTGTGTCATGAGAGACTGCAAATAACTTGAAAAAGAAAAGAAAGCGAGCCTCTATTTTTGGAGATAACAATATCAGCCATGTTGGTATGGTTAGAAGCCTGGCTGGATTTACATAGATCAATATGAGAATGATTGAAGACCACAGTGGATTTTAGCACTTCTGAAGGGTAGAGGTTAAATGGGCACCAGCCATATTTCCACTAAGCCAACCACAACTCACAGTGAAGTAGCAAAATATTCTTTTTTGATCTTGACAACCATCTATAAAAACATAAAAAGTAAACTAGATAGAAAGACAAGACCTAAAGGTAAATGACAGTGAGAGGAAATGTTTGTCCTTTATGTCATAGTCAAAGTGCATTCTGCAGGAAGCATTTTTTCTCTCTGACAGAACATTTAACACATCAATACTAAAACATATTCTGAGACATTGTGTGGACAAATTCTACAGATGAAATATAGGGATTTGGATGGAGTTGATTTATGCCAACATATCCAAGTCTAGGATACTTTTATAACGATTGGATTGGAAACACAACAGAACATATGATGGGAAAATGAAACAAAGGAATAAATATTTTACTGTCATATTCATCTTCCTATAAAATATGAATAAACCTTCAAAATATATTACGTGAACAGATTAAAAAGTAAATTTCTATGTCAGATTTCTCCTGTAGTTCCTGTAAATCCAAGATGTTCTTGATCGCTGCGGAAATGAACCTATATGGTGAGTAGAAAACTTTTTAAAACTTTAATTTCCAAAAAAATTCCTGGCAAAATAAATCGAAAGATCGCAGATAATTCCAAGCTGTAACTGCTCATTCTCTCTCTTGAAATGTCCAGTCTTGGGGAAATGCTGAATTACAACATTTTCCTCTCTACTTGCTTGGTACTGAAACAATGCATGCATGGTCTAGCACAGTTATGAAAGACCTACTTATTTGAATGGAGGGAGCCAAAACAAATACTTGCTTCAAAACATAATAAATTAAGGTCAATTCTTTTATCATTCATGCACAAAAAATAACACTATTCTATCACTTGATGAGTGAGATACTACCCATTAAATATGAATATCAGAATCAACTCCACAGGCCAAAAAGAAATATATTTTTGTTTATACATAATTTCATTGACATTGGGGTTTGTGTGCCTTTTTTGTTTTTTTTAATATCATTAAAATATTGGCAAAGAAAACACCAAGAATGTAAAAAGCTCCAGGGTGAATGCAGGTGACACCGTTTTGTAATACCCACAGAATAATTAAACTATTCCTGGTAAGTACATTCTTTAATCAATTTACTCAGTTTTTCTGCCTGCAAAGTGCTTTTGATTTAGTCATGACATTTTTGCATGTTTATCATTCAGAAAACTTATGTGAATTGAATTCTGCTTGGAAGAACTATTCTTCCTGCTTAGCTTCTTTTGTTATTTTTCCCTGTATACATGCTTTTATTTAAGAAATTAAAATCAGTTGAATGATTTGGAAACAAATACATTCTATTTTTGCCCATGGATAGACTGACATTTCAGGTGCATCCAGATACGTAAAAGGGAACTAGAAAATAGCTATAAAAAAAGAAAGTTTTAAAAGAAGGTGACATTCATGTCATCACAGAAATAAAATATTAGACAGAATGATCACATTGTAATAATCCTAGAAAATGTATTGATAATGAAGTCAAATTCATTCTACCTAGCTTTGGTTGCCTAAATGATGATGTGAAGTTTAAAGACGTTTTCTTAAAACCAATTAAAGGAGGAAGATCCTTTCAATTCTTGAAACAGAGGTCTAAGTTAGATGAAATAATTGCTTTTCTGTGGATACCTCTTTTTCTCTGTTGTCTGTGAGGCAGGTTGGATAGTTACCTTAAACTGGAAAACTGACATTAGGTATGACTTTAGGGAACTATGAAAAAAGTTAGTGCATGTAACTGGGAGACAACTGGATCTGTTTTACCTGTGCAACTAAGAACTGTGATTTAAAACATGGATATGTAGATGATCAAGACAGGTTAAAGATCTTCAAAACAGCATGTCCATGATATATACTGATGATATACGACCATGCAGACAGCATGTTGGCACATATAACTGAAGACATGCCATAATAATGCTCATCATGGCAACTCTCTTTGGCCATAAAAATCATAAAATTACTTTCTATCAGGCCTTTTTTGCTTTAATCGTCATGGAGGTTTAGCCCTCATTCCTTGCACAAGATTGCATCCATATTGCAAGAGAAAATCTGTTATAAATAATTCTAACAAACTCCCAACACTCCCACGGCTCCATTTTTTAATAATGCATTTATCTTACCTTCTATAAGCTTCCCTGTCTGCTCTGCATTGCCCCCAGGCAAGATCTTGGCAATGTAAGCTCCAATTTCCCCACTGCTTCCTGGAATTTCTTTCCCACCTACAACTCGGATTCCCAGTCCATTGCCTGTGATCAAAAGAAAGAGAAAACTTTAAACAGAGATGAAGCAATGAATAATTCACTGGAAAGAAAGGAAGAGAGCAAGTCATCAGAGGTTACTGAAAATGTCCCCAGTAACATCTCGCTGTTCTTGGAAGATCAGGGTTAGCTGCAGTCACATCTGTTGCTCTCCTAAAGACTTAAATTTGGGAAGATCTTCTTGAGCAGCTACTGTATGACTGACACAACACAAACAACTGAGTCACTAAAATTACACTGAAGTTAATCCTATCTTCTTCTGACAATCTACTTGCGGTATTATTAAATTGAATTAAATTGCTAGAAATCCACATGAAGTGCAGATTCAAAGGATAGCTTTATTCTGTGCCCAAAACATGCACGCAATTTAGCTGAGAAATTATAATAGCTGAGCTTTTAGAATCACATAATTATGGAGAAATTGACAGAGATCCTTGCGCATGTTCTTTTGAGCAGCAAAGCATGTACATTTACATGAACCTATACTTGGCAGATGCTATTATTTTTCTTAAATATTTGCTTTTAATTGACATCTTTTACATCAAAGGATGTGCAAATTAAAAATTGGAAAAGCATACAATAATTCTGTGTAAAGTATCATTAAACCAGATATTTTCTCCCTTTTTAAAAAAGTACAGAGATAAAAACATTTTCACCACTCATTATTTTAGCCAGAGAGAAGCAGATCACTAACCTCCCTTATGTACAAAATAATGAGAGCAAAATGTAAAGTTAATCTCATGCACTGCCAATTCTTCATGCTACGTTGCTTTTTAAAAAAAAAAAAAAATTCCTATCCTAGTGAAACAATTTTTTCTTTGAAGAAAATTCCATTTGAGATGATTCACACCTTGATATGGGAATATAAAGGCTGATTTACCCACCTTCATTGTAATGGTTAAATAATTATTTTTCAATTCATTAATTTCATAACTCAAACCTGCTGAGTGATTAGACTAATCAGCTGTAGGAAGGTCACCACATCACCTCTTTGCAAAGCTTTATCTTTTTAGATTAAGGACTTTCCTCATAATGCTATTAGTGTTTTGTAAGTCAGCTATGAGTTTGTCTCAGAAGCAAGATTCCCACATTGCGTTTCTGACCAAAGATGTTTCCACTAGTTTTTCTATCCCAGTTTACCTAAATCTATATCCTTTTTAACTCAGCTTTCCTCATAATTAGACATTTTCCAAGTAATTTTTTTGAGGAGAGTGATTTTTCAGTGTAATTGGAACAAACTGCATTAATACTTTAATTAATTATTTCATGAAATTTTGCCCTGGTAAAGTTTATTTTTCCTAATATGGTAGGGAAAGCAAAACCACTATACTATGGATGAGTCTAAATACACTTTTAAAATATTTAAAAACACAGTTTTTTAAAAAATAATTACTTCATTGCATAAAGTGAATGTGTACACCTATAAAAGCATTTAAACATAAGTACATTCTGAGGACTTAGGAATTCATGTGGGCTGCTCTGCACAGAGAACTTCTGATCAAGCAGTATGGAAAGAGTAATTAATATTTTTATAGATCTGAAGCTCACAACTGGGAACTATTAAGTTCAGCAAATCCAATAAACAACTATTTTTAGTATACAACACACACAAACAAGGACACAGTATCTTACTCTTAACTCACACAGTCAACACACAGAACTTTCAATATATCTGTAGGATTGGCTGCTTTTCATCACAGAGGGGAGGAACTCCTTGCAGTCAGGATTTTATCATGACACACAGTACTAGGATCTCTACCTCTCCTAGTTTATTTGTGACAGAATGGCAGAGAAGTAGTTTGTCATATAAATGAGCGTACACTTGATTTCAGAGGCATTTGCATGGATACCTATGCTAGGGAACTGAAAATCTTGGCTGACATATTTGTTTAGTTTTTGCAGGGTTTTTTCCATACTACTGCTAGTAAAATAAAGCATTTTCCATGCTAATATATGAATATTTTTATTCCTAGACACTTTGAAAAGGTTTGTAGCTTTATGTTTGCAGGTTTTAGAGCCAAATGTATGACTGACATTATGTATTAAGTAGAGGTATGCTTGCTAAGGGACAATCACAGGAGTTGGTGAGTGTGTGTATGTGTGTGTTTGTTGGAAAAACACTACTAGAAAAACGTTTAAATTACAATTGAAATTTAAATTAAGGTTAACTACAAAACATTCATTCCTGGCAGTCAGAATGAACGAGCTACTTTTCACCCAATGAGCTCTAAGTTCTCTGTTCTGGCTGACAAAGAAATATTGCTTGGGTCTTGCTGTATTTTCTCATGTGAAGATGGGATTTCAAGTCTATTTATACTTTATCTATTAAAAATATTGAGCTTATTACTTTTGTTTGGAATGACGTTGCCCAGTTTGTAACCTTGAATGCACATAGTTTAAAAATACCCATCATATGCTCTCTCAGATCTCTTTTCCCCTTGTTTTTGTTTGTTTTGGTTTTTTTTTTTGTTTGTTTGTTTGGTTTTTTTTTTTGTTTTGTTTTTTGATTTTTGTTTTTTGATTTTTGAGGCTTAATTTCCATCTCTCAGGTTATTTTGATATAACCAGACATTCATCTTTCTCATTTAGATTTTCAGAATAATGAACTACTGTTTTCTTTAGAAGACATAGGACCAGTTAACCATCAGAAAGCAAATCACCGTGATTTGAATAAGAGAGGGCACCTTTCTGAATTATGAGCATTGATTTCCATGGAAAATATCTTCAGGAAAACATCTTTCTTCAAAGAGAATTTTACACATTTAAGATGCAATCCTTTTTAGGATGCTTCAAAGCCAGAAGACTGGTAATTAATTAAAACTGTTTTTACTGATTTCCCAAGGCTGTGATCCTATTCTCCCATCTAATCTTAACTAAAGCTTTAAGATGGAGCATGCCAAGCTAAAAAAACCCCCAAAACCCTACCCCCCCCCACCAAACCATATTATATAATAAAAATATATAATAAAATAGATAATAGAATATATAATGGTAAACATTGTCAAGGTTGGTCATGCAACTAAACTGCATTTATACTTTGATAAACAAACAAAAAAAAATGGATACTAAATCACTACAGTTAGCTTGTAAGCCACTGATTTATACAGCTGACCATATGAACAATCAGACTTTGAAGCTTTGGGTCACCTGCCCAGTGGCTGGCGGGAAGGTTCTGAATGAAGTCTTTCTGGATTTTACTATGCCTTTTGATGCTGGCTGTCTGGATGAGCTGTCCAGCTGTGGGATGAATGGGTTCACTTTGTTCTTGGGAAAGAACTGGCTGAAGGGCAGAGCTGAAAGGGTTACAGTGAATGGAATGACATCTGGCTGGGGACTGGACACCAGCAGTGCTCCTCAGGGCTCAATTCTAGGGCCAGGTTTGTTCAATGTGTGTCAGAAGTCTGGATGCAGGAGTTGAATGCACCATTAACACATGTGCTCATGACAAAAACTGGGAGGTGCTGTTGACTCCCTTGATGAACAAACGGCCTTTCAGAGGAATCTAGATAGATTTGATCATGGGGCTATGATTAATGGGTGGAATTCGACACTCGGCACAAGTATAAGTGGGGAGAGCAATGTCTGTAAATCAGAGAGGGATCTGGGGGTGCTGGTCAGCAGCAACTCGATGTGAGTCAGCAGTATCAGCCAAGGGGACAAACCCCGTCCTGGTGGCATCAAACACAGCATCACCAGACAGTGAAAAGAGGTGACTGTCCCACCATGTTCAGCACTGGAGCAGCCTCACCCTGAGTACCATGTACAGGTCTGGGCCCAACGATTTGAGGATTGTCAAGGTTCTTGAATGCATCCAATGGAGGGTAAAAAGGCTGGTGAAAGGGCTGGAAGGAATGTCCTGTGAGGAGCGTCTGAGGACTTTGGGTTTGTCAAGTTTGGAGAAAAGGCTGTGAGAGGCAATCTCATTGCTCTCTACAGCTTCCTGAGGCAGGGAAGTGGAGAGGGAAGTGCTGAGTTCTTCTCCCGGGTATCCAGTAACAGAACTTGTGGGAATAATTCAAAGCTGTACCAGGGGAGGTTTAGACTGAGAAGGTGGTCAAAAACTGGAATAGACTTCCTTGAGAGGTGGTCAAAGCCTGCCAGGGTTTAAGAGGCTTTTGAACAATGCCCTTAACTACATGCTTTTATTTTTCTTCCGCCCTGAATTGGTCAGTAGCTGGACTATATGATTTCTGTAGGTACCTTCTGACTGAAATACTGTGTTTTGTATTCTGTTGTATTGTATTTTATTGTATTGTATTGTATTCTACTCTATTCTATTCTATGCTATTGTATTCCATGCTAGCAAAGATTTCAAGTGCTTAATAACTGCAGAGTTATTTTTGTGAGAAATCCACGTTTGAAGGAAAAATACTGAATGGCCGTTTTTGATTTTTAGCAACTAACCAACTCTGTGACTTTCAAAGGGACATTTCACTTGTCATTTCATATGCTTTCAGACACCACAAACTGTTTTAGTGATGCATATTCATTATATGTATACATATATGTATTTATATATATATATATATATATATATATAAAAACACATATAAAAATTATATATGGTCAGTAACCAACAACCTGACACTAATAAGTTCTGTCACTGGTGACCTGGCAAGAATCACTGCAAATGTTTTTTCAAAATCCATCACTTTTTTTCCTTATTTCCACCATGAGGTAGATTCATTTATTCTGAATTTCTGTAGCTCAATGTGTCTTAGACACTATGAAATCCTATCTCCTTGTATACTTCATTGTGTCGCAGTAGCAACACAGCAGAAAGACTGCAATTTACTTTGCTGAAATATGCCGACCATAACCTGAGCTCTGCAATTACAATTTAGTCTTTTTTGTCCCTTATGGAGATAATAAAGATCAGACTGTTGCCAGTCTGTTGCTGTTGCTCTCAGGTCACAGGGAAGACCATAAAATCTTAACCATCTTTTCACTGCTTTGCTGAGCAGCTCCATTATAGCCATTAGAGTACAAACAGCCTAGACTTCCTGGAACTATTTCAGCATTGAAGCAATTACCAGACTTGCCTTTCCAAACAAACACTGATAACCCCTTACATAAGTTAAAGGTTAAAGGAAAGAAAGAAAAAAAGAGCAGAGAAAAACTGAACAACTCTAGGCCCAGCAGGCTTTTGCTGGTGTTGGTGGTCCTGATTTCACACAAAAGTGAAAATTAATTTTCCAGGGATGTTTTCTCTCATGAAAGTAAATAGCATTCCAGCAGCAAATGCAAGGATTGATTATGTTTAATCATCATATAGGTCCTATGCAGTAGCAACAACTTCAACACGTGCAGGAGAATGCTGCCACGTGACCCAGAAGCTCTGTGCAAACATTGTTCATGTGTTAACTCAAGCAAATATTTCCTCTGGGCTAATTTTTGAAAGTATGAAATCATTTGTCTGTCTAATTATATGAGCAAGGAAAGTAAAGAAGCAATTAGAATGTATAACAGATTTTCAGTAATCACACGCGTTTGTGCAAATTGGCATAGGAAACTGTAAGTATGAGTGTCAGCAGCAATCTGACTTTTGCCACAGTTAGAAATAGAGCTATATGAATTTTTAATAGACTTTTAGGTGACTGAACTTTTAAGAAAGACATTAAAACATGCTACTGCTTTTGATTTCTAAGAGCCTTAAAGTATGCCCTTCAAGATGGTAGCTGAAACTCACTATTTCTGTAAACCCAGGGTCATTTTAACACCTTCAGATATTGCATGCTTTGAAGTTGAAACTATACAGAAGTAAAATGGGAAGACTTGAAATGGGCTTAAACTTCAAAATGCAGGGCTACAACACCTATCTCTGAGTAGTTTGAAATGGGAGATATGCTTAAATCTCAAAATAGAGATGAAGTGTTATGGTTCAGATCCAGGAGCCAATGCACAGACTTCTCAAAACATGTTTTTCATCACTTTCTAATAATATAAAAAATCCCCCAAACCAGAACAAAACCAGAATGGTGAATTATGGCGAGAAAGCACAAGAGTGATCCTTTTTTGGGCAAGGAGGTTCAAAGGTAGAAAATGCATGGGGAGAAAGCATGAAAATGAAACATTAGGCACAAAAGATTTTGTAATGTGCCAATGTACCATGTTATAGCAATGAGAACATATCCATCAAATCAAACAATATGAAGCCTTTCAATGCTATTTGTCTGTGAATGGAGACAGAACATACCTTTCTCCTGTGTTCATTTACTAGACATTATCTCCTCATTCCTCCTCCAGCCTTATCTAGGCCAGACATATGCTGGGTGCTGGTTGGCCCTTAACTGCTGGAACAATTTTACACCCTGTTCCATTGTCTGTATGGAACAGAAGGCTCAAACACAGAGAAAACATCAATGACTTCTCTTGGAGATGTCAGAGTTAAAAGTACCATGAAGAAATGCAAGCTATTTATTTAGAGATTGTAGTTGTGATAAAGCAATCGCTAAGGTCTGGAGAACAGAGAGAAAGGAAACATGACACAGCAATAAAAAACAAGTTAACACAGGAACTTGAAAAAAAACAGGAAAAATAATGTGTATAACAGAATCCAGCCTAAATATTTATTTGCATTGTTATGCACTTCTCTGGAATACATAACATGATGATCCATATCAGAGGCTGGTTGTCTGTATAGGTACAACATTTTCAAGATTGTCCTCGGGAGAATTGTTTTGGTGCTTCTAACAAAATTGGCTTAAATGACGTTGTTTCCTAGAAACATGATTATACCTACTCAGCTATTGCATTTCTTGGCCATTGGCAATTAAGGCATAAAATACACATGAAGTCAAATAATGAGCTAATGAAATTCAGATATATTGCAGTTGTTTTAACAGCACAGCATTGATTTATATGAGCTGCAAATCTGCTTCATGCTGATTTGCACACTGGTTATCATCCTGAAGGATCATAGAGTGTTTTATGAATTAGCATCTTGAAGCATTTATCACATCTACTTGAAAACAAGATAAAGGTCTCCTTTTTGGATGACCTGTCACATCAGAATCTGTGGTGTCATCTGTGGTAGACTGTAGCTTTAAATCTATAAAATCCCTTGTAGGCACTGAGTTTCATCTGTGTTTACTGATAGACACCAATGGCTCAATGCCCCTGACTGACAGCTGAACCTCCATGGAAATCTGGGGGCTTGACTGAACTCTAGCATTCAGTGTTGCAGTGATCTGTTTCTGCAGCCTTTTCTGCATGACAGCTCTGAAAGCAAATTGAACCTTTCTAGCCAGCAGACACATCGCCCTCTCAGTTACCTCCACTCAAGATCTTCAACAAATATTCATATACTGAAAAATGCATAAACAACTGAGCTGCCAAAAAGGTTTCATGGAAAGTATTTTAAGTACACACACTAGTGCTTTCCAAATTAAAATAATTTGGTGACAAGAGACATAGAATATATGGTCTGTTTCTCTACAAAATGTTTCTAACACACAGAAAAGTTTGTTTGTTTGTTTGGGTTTTTTTATTTAGAAAAGTTTAATGGTACTGAGTTATTTCTAAAATTGATATTAAGGCAAAACCAGATATCTCTCTCCTTTTATTTCCAGTCCTGTCCTCGTCTACTACCATATGACTTCCCAGGAAAATCTCTGATGTAGCCTGACTGTAACAGCTCAGTCCCTTTCTGTTTACGGTTTTTACATTCTGTGCCAAGTCTCTGGTAACGGGTGAGTGTTTGAGGGAATGATGGCCATTAATTAGGGATTAAGTCCTTCCCCAGTGACAAGGGAATGTTAGAGGAGGGTATTGCTTTTTTTGTGCAAAGTATTATCTCAGTTCTTCACAACATTAAATGAAAGGAGTAGGATAAGTAATCCTCTAAGAGTATGAGGACAGGAGGTGGTTGCAGTTCCCACTCTCTGACTTCTCACATTGAACACAGACTGTGACTATATTTAACATGTTTTTAATTGAACAGTAATCACATATTCATTGCACTTTAGTATTTTGCTGTAAGAACTAATTTTGCTGAACGTGCAGGTGAAAGATTCCTAAATATACAGGGTTGCTTATTTAGAGACTGACTGTAGCAGTGAGGTCTTGATATAGGAAAACTCTTTGAATTCCCTTCCCCTCTATCTCTGCGTGAGTTGGCAGAAGTGTAGTGTTGTTTGCAGGAATTAGTAATCCTTATGGAGAGTATGAGGCATGTCTGACGTGTGTAAAGCATTACAGCTACCCTGTCATTCTCCTTGCAGTTTCACTGACATCACTGCTGAGGTGGAGAGTAGGGATGCAGTCTTCTGCCCACCATCTATTTCACTTCTTCACTCCACTACAAAGCTTACAGATTTTTCTGAATCATTTCTCTGCCTCTTTCTTTTTTTTTTAACCAGAATTGAAGAGGATGTTCTCCAACACAGACAGTCTGGCTGCTCAAAGGTACATTTTTTTCCTGGAAACACAGAACATTTCAAAATGTTTGAATGAAATGCCTCCTTTCAAAAAGGAAGAATTACTTCTGACTCAGTCTATGTGAGGTAAAGGAGTAAAAGTTACCTTTGACTGAGTGCACTCATTGTACCTAGAGACATACTGAGATATATCTGCCTTGTTGGATTTTCCCCCTGAGTGTGCCTAGACAGCTTCCTGATCAGGAATAACACAATCTAAGTTATCTTTGCAACCTTTCCAAAGGTATTGCCAGTGCTTTCATTACCTTCAGTAGCTATATCCTTAATTCACTTTTTCAAATAGAATGATGGCATGATAAAAAACAGAAGAGAAAATTCTGGCAGTATAAAGCAGCACTTATACTGCTCTGCTAAAGGATCCAAAAGGAACAAGGGACTCTCAGTGAAAACAAACAGTGAGTTTCCGGAGCGTTAAACATTGCTGTATTATCATTTACCGATCGTTGCCGTCATTGCTTTGGCACCTCAGCATAACCATGATGCCAATCTTTTTTTTTTTTTTTTTTTTAAGCAAATTATTAATCAGTCTTCGCAGAGTAAATTCTTGGAAATTCCTTCACGCCTCTCTGCATTGTCTGAGGAGGGGACACTGCATGTCTTGAAAAGTAGATCTGTGTGCTCTAGATTATGGCGTATAATAAAGAAATAAGAACCGTCAAGAGAGAGGCCAGTAAGCAAGTATACATTTATTTTCTATTCAACGCTGCTATTATCTTGCCATCCCAATTTTGCCTTGGTTCCTCAATCCTTAAACACCTCATTCACATGCCAAAATTCACATTATATGCTTCTGTGTGCAAAATTATGCCCGGTTATGTAAGAGGCATCAAAGGCATCTGTACCTCAGAGTCAGTTTTCATTAATCAAGAAAGCAAATAAAGCAAATGCATGTGCACATAATATGTAGTGAAAAAGCCTGAATTTTAAAATATTTGGGACTGCTCTTATTACTGATATTCAGAGTGTGACAATTTTTGGATTCACAATAGGCAGTAACTTCTACTGTGGTAAGATTTTGATGAGACCTGTGGAATTCAAATTATAATGAGGATATTAGGACGAAATTCAAGCTTGTCCCACACTTATAGCTGCTGTGGTAGAGTTGGATATCTGGGCTGACCCAGCACACTGAATCATTAATGCCCAGGCTGGCCCAAGAACTCCAGTGAGATGAGATAATGGGCTGAAGCACTGGCCAGTTTCCCAGCAAAGCAGCTGGTCAACAGTCACAGGAATTCTCCAAGTGGGAATTGTGTACAGTTTGGGACAGTTCCCTATGTAACTCCTGCTGTGCACACTCCAGTTAAGATACACTAATTGTATGCTGAAGATGTGTTCATTAGTTGCCTGAGAGGAGAACCTGTCAGCCTCAGGCATCTGCCCAGGCAGCTTCTGCTTCAGAACTGACCAAACTGCACGTAGGTAATTTAAAACATCAGTAGAAACTGTTCTTGCATGTGCAGAAATGATCACATAGGAGAGGCTTTTGTGCAGAGCCAAGACAGAGGATGTTTTGTACATACTGTGAGGAAATAGGAGACAGTAGATGGTGCATATTCTGTTGTGGTCACCCAGGACCACAGGCCTGCTGGTTTGTAAGAATCCAGCAACACAAAAGTTCAGCTGAAGATGCTACCAAAAGGGTGGTTTCAACAGTGACTCTTGGAAAGATCTGACTCCTCATGTGAGCTTTACTGATGGTTGTGGTTTTTGAACATACACTTTTCCTGTGTTTATGCAACAAGTATAAAGGTTGCAAAATGAGTCAACACCTCGTTTTGGTACTTTAGATAAGGAAGAAGGGCAGGGAGAAAGGGAGAGCAGAAAGGGACAAAGGGAATAAATAAAAACAAAGAGAAAGAAACCAGCCAGTGAAGCAATCAAACATGGAATCTTGACGAATACCAAAAACTCTTGTAGTGAGATAGCTGTGATAGTATAAAAGTATTTACTGTTTTATTTACCAATATTTAAAGTAACTTTTGCTGCATAATAGACTTCTATGTCTTCCTCTGGTTAATAGTCATTGTCTGCATAGTAAGCACATAGATGCTTACTATTAGTTTGCAGATTATGTTTAATCAATATTAATTTTTTTAAAAACCATGTGTTTATCTCTGGGAGACGTCATTTGGAAAGCTGAAGGCTAAGAATAAAGCGCTGAACATTTGAAGAGAATTTTCATGTACTTAAATCATTCAGACACTTGAGAGAAGGGAAGGAAGGGAGGAACATAGGGAGTTACGGTACTTCAAAGATGTATAAGGAGTGAAAACTACAACCAGTTCTTCTGTTTCAGGGCCACCCTATTCTACCTTTGGCTCTTTTCTGTACAATTTGCATTTAAGCCTCTAAATATTTGTAGAGAAATCTATGTGTACATCATACAGAGATATGTATGTGCAGGTCTCCAAGCATGTATGAAAACACAACAGTATGACTGCAGCTTGTAGAGCCAAGCTTGCTTTCTCCAATGAGAATTCAAGCACAGTATTATATAGCTATAGCACCAAGCAATCCCAGTGTGGGCTATACGACCTTAGCAAGACCCTGGCTAAATTTTTGATTCTATGTGACCTCATTTGTGCTGGGCATTAGTAAATGAGCTGCCTTTCGCCCATCACTGCTCACAAGGCATTTTCCCTGATGCAAAACGTGTTGCTGTGATTGCCAGCAGAGAGTTAGTTGAGAATTTGGAATGGGCGTTTCCCACTGTGTGAGGGTAAGTAACTTTACATAGGAGAGCAGGCTTCAGCAACACTAAATCATGAGCTTTACAGTTGTGTGGTTGTAATTCCACTTATTTTTCAGTAAGAGAGCAGCTTGGATCACAGCATTACTCATCAGCCTGCAGGGCAAAGATCCCTACAAGGATGCCAAGGAGTTCCTGTGGACAGGGAGGGCCTGGAGCAGCACAGGCTGACACACAGCAGAGCTGGCAGCTCCTTTCAGACTGCGCTGTGTGGGTGGAGGGGTCTTTCTGCAGCCTGAAATCATCAGTGGGTGTTACGCTGACTAACAAGAAAATACCTCATAATACATGCAGAACATTCACTTAACACCCTAAATATAAGGTGGGTACTGAGGATGGAAATTATCAAGACTTTACTGCCAGAAACCCTGTGAAAACAATATTTAGCAATTTAAGTAAGTTCATGCCACTTTCTACTTAATGCTTGAGGGAACACCAGGGTAGGCAGTCAGTAATTACGTCTGTGCAGAAACAGTTTCACACACACTATTAGAATTTTTAAAGCAAGTTAAAAGAAAGTCTGATGGTTTCACGACAAAACTGCTTAAAGCATCTACCTCTGAAAGAACAAAAACAGTGTATTAAAATAACTTTGAGTTCCATATCACTATTAGATGTGAGAACGTGCAATTCCAAAAGCTCAGACAGACAGGCCTTACCTGTGCCTGCTCTTGTAACTGGCAGCCTTTTACAGTTTGATACATGAAAATATCACACTGCGTTCCAGCTCTCAGCCTGGGAGGTGAATGAATATCACCTCTGCCACTTTCATCTCCTTGGCAAGCACACTCTGACTTACACGAACATTTGTGTCAGTGTTAGGGAAAAAGAGAATAAATCTGAAGTCCAGTGATAAATGTCTCCATGCAAAGATATCACAGAAAAATGGGATCTGATTGTTCTTCTAACCCCCTCTATGCGAGGTAGAGTTCCAGAACAGAAAGAAAAAAATTCTCAGTTCTGTAGATGTTGAACACCTACACAAGCTTATTTTACAGTAACTCATGCAGAGAATAGAGAGAATGTAAAAAGCAACAGCAAAACAGGCTGTTCATATGGATAACACAACAGATTTTCCTCTGTTTTTTTACGTCTGTGTAGCTTATGTATCTTGAACAGATGTTGTGACCTTTTTTATGCACTGCTGCTTTCTGTTCTAGCCAATGAGCAAGATTTAAAATGACCACTGAATTTCCTGCTGCAAAGACACAGGAACTATTTTTAATACTGGAAATCTTTTGTATAATTCATGCTAATCAAATTAATTATCATGTCTGGTAGAGAGTTCTTTACCTGAAATTGTGTGGTCCTTTGGGTCTCTCAGGAGTTTGAGCCTTGTATGAGGAAAAATGTACTGCAGGGGCTTCCCATTTATCTAAGGAACACAAATACGCATGTCACAAAAAGATAAAGCAACAACAATTGCACCCATAATTTTAGACAGTTGAAACAGAAACAAGCAGACAAACTTATTTCATCCAGGGAAATATCACAACTTCATAATTCAAAAACTCCCCCAAGTTTGACGACATTTGTCAGACTGCAAATTCCTTCTGCGGGGTAATGAATATTTGCTTCCATAACTCCAGATTAATTTCAAACATGGCTTTAGTTCTGATTTTTCCTAATGACTAGAAGGTGGTCACTCTCTTCTGTATCTTCTTTTAACCTTAATCCTCTATTCAAGCAACGATTAAGATAAGAATGAAATGAAACATAATTCCTGTATTTTTTTATAAAATTCTTTTCTTAGACACCTAAACAAAATGTTAGTTTAATGTGTTACCATCCATGAGTTACTGCTTTAGTCTCAGCAAAACCACATGGTTCAATGTACCTCTTTCTTCAAATTCCAAAAGCCATTTGAAAGGTGTGGGGAGAGATAACATCAGAAAGACCCAAACTAAAACTTGTAAGACTACATTTTGTACAAAAATGGACAACATATACCTGGGTTGATCCTAGACCGTGTCAAAACAGAAAGCAATGCACCCTATGACAGACTCTAAAGAGCCAGTTTTCCTGCTGAAATGATCCCACCTGCCCCATGGTTTGGGCATACAAGGGGCCAAGCTGCAGGGACTGACCCACCTGCCAGGGATGATCACCCCAAGCCCACACCAAAATGCTTCTGCAGAGTGTTGGTTGCAACACTCCCCTCGCAGCCCTGACAGCCCCTCTTCGCCTGCAGTTTTGGTCTTTTGGTAGCAAAGCTGAACCCATCACTTCTCTGCCCCTGACATGTCGATTCCAAGCCTGGGCACTGCACCCAGACCAAGAGGAGGGAGCATGACTGTGCCTGCTCCAGGATGGGACCTCAGGGAGCAGCCTCAAGGAGCCAAGGGGACAGTACTATTCAGCATGGCAATGCAGCAGCCTGAGTGTATCAGCAGCCTGCTGCCAAGAGCTTATTATTATTATTTATACTTAAGTAGTATTTAAAGGGATTAAGCTCCTTCTGAGCCAAGCATTTGAAACCTAGTTTCTGCCCTGGAGAGTTTATGGGTTAATGGATAGCACACATAAATGATGGGAAGGGAAACAGGGAAGTCAAGGGACTTGCTTAGCTCAATCCCACAGTAAGCAGAAGAGTTTATATATCTGTTGTTGTAATTCAGCTTCTTATCCAGTGAAATTGTATCTAGAAGGCTCAAATCTTCCCATAACACAGTGAGAGTAATACTGACTGTAATTAATGTCAGACATGAAGTAGATCATGGATTTGGTAGTGGACAAGTACTCCAGAATAAATCAGAACATGAGATCAGGCAGACGTTTGAATTTGTCACGGGATTTTGTCAGAACATAGAGTCTAATACTACCAGAAGTGTTTAAGGTTCCAAGAGGCTTCCACACTTATTAATGGTAGAGAGAGTGTTATGTTTTTTTTATGATACTATCAGAAATTCAGGAAGTTTTATATAACAATAAAAGTGATGTATTTGCCACATGTAACTTACATAAAATCGTAAAAAATCTGAAAGAATGCATCTAATTTTATTTTGAATTAAATAAAAAAAAGAAATATTGCTGTTTACAGGAAGTGCATGAACACATTTGAGTAGATCCTTAGCTGGGATCCATTTTGGTGGGAGCAATTCAATTTAACTGAGGAACACTGCAGCTCTTAAACTTCATATTATTTTATTTGCTCTATCTTTTTTCATTTTTTTAAAATAAATAAAAATCCAAGAATATTCAATTCCATATTATACATGACTGCTGACAAATACATCAGAAAATAAAGGCTGTCTCCTTCTTTAGCCTATTACTTCCTTATTACTTTAACTTGTGGAATTTTATGAGAAGAATAAATCTTTGTGATTCATATAGGTCTGTATAAAAATCATTGAAGTTTATTAGCATCCAGGGTAGTATATTATTCTTTTATTGTTGGTGGGAATCAGTACTTAAATGGAACATGTCATTAGGCTTTTACTTTCAGACCAGTATATTTCCAAAAGTGGCAGAATAAATAGGAAAAAACAGTGGTTGCTGTTAATAGATAATACAGACAACAGTTACATTGTTCTTGATCTTTGCTTTAACCATTAATGAGCGTATTTATCTGAAATTTGCTACAATATTTGAAAACCTGTAATACACAAATTATCCTGAAATGTATCTGAAAAGTTACAGAAAATTTACTAGAATATTTGAAAACCTGTAAAACACAAATTGTTTTGTGTTTCCAATTGTTCATATCTTCTAACTTCCACTAAAATTGGTTTCCTTTCACCTGAATATATGCCAGGAGTCCCTTCTAGCTGACTCTTCCCCCAGTTTCCCCAGTGAAGATAGAGAGGGACCCCACTGAAGCCACACAACCTTGACAGTGTAAATACAAACTTGTGCAGAGCGGCCATCCTTCTACTTCATGGCTGGAGAACATGTAAGTCCCCAAGCCCAGACTTAGGTCACAGGACAAAAGTGACTTGATCTCACTTCTTTGCTACAAACCCCAGAGATTTCTGCCATCTGTTCCTGTCATGATGATCCCTCCTGACCTCTTTGGGAGCATTCAGTACACTCAGCTTGCAGTTCAGCACTGGTATAGCATCCCCTTCCTCAGGAAATGTAAGCCCTGCTCATGTGTTTCATGTTATTAGTCAGCTAAAGGCCCTCCAAAAATGGAATCAATGGCAAAAAATTGTGCTGAGGTTTTCTAAGACTGTTACAGAAGATCAGTTTAAAAATGCACTTCATTTTCTGTTTGTTGTCTTTAAGTGTTTTGTCTGATAAAGAAACGCTAGGGAACCCACATAAAGGGGAATATTATAAGGCAAAGAGGATAATCAAGAATAATAAATTTCTCTAGTCCTATATTTAAGAAATAAAATTCATGAAGTATATTTCAATATTTCAGTCCATAGCCACACCTATAATATATCCACTGGTCTTTGTATCAGATCACCAAAGTCATGGTAGTTCCTCGTTTTAAATGTTGCAGTTCCTCTGGGATAACACCATTTTCAAGGGAAACGTTACCTGAGGTAGGTATCCAGGAACAAGATGGCACATGCTCAAGGTGGTGTGTTAGGCAGTATCCATCCTAACTTCTGAATTCCACAGGTACTTGCATGAGAACACGAGGCCTGTGCAAGCTGGCACCAAGAATTTCTCCAGCTGTGGTAATTCTGCCCTTTTGAACTGCTACATCCCCTCTGTGCAGAGCACAAATGTCAAGTTCTCTAGAAATCCTCAAGGTGGAAAGATCTTTCTGCTGATAGATCCCCAGTGATGGAGATAATTTGCAAAAGATGCACTGAATAAAAACTTAAAAAATACAATGTTTCTTCTCATTAATAAATTGCAAAGTGAGTTGCTTTTTCTTCTGTGATTTGGTGAGTTCAACACTGACCTTTGCTCTAGAAGTCATTCTGACATGCAGACAGAAAAACATTTCTGAGCGACTAAGAAATGAGGCACTGCCAGCTAAATTCCTTTGTGAATTACAGTGAGGGGGTGGCTAACAATTCACTCTATAGATTAAATATTTTAACAATTACACTGAAGTTGGAAATGTCCCATTTCTCATCATATTTCCAGAGAATCTTAATCACAAAATGCCCCTCAAACTAAGTCTCTTAACAGAAAACAATTTACTACAATTTAAAATAAATTCTCCTTGTTAGTTGGAAAACAATCAAAACTAAGTAAATGAACCTCAAAAATGTGGAACAAAAGTTTCCAGGCAGTCTTCTGTATCTCTGTCACAAATTGTATTTTCTCATTTTAGCCCCAATGCTTACCTTATGACCCATTTTTTCATAATTTCTAAATCTTCAAGTCCCCCTAAAAAGGCTTGACAGAAATTTAAAGAGAATGTCAGTGACCCATGAACAAAGGGAGAAGCATGTAATTTTTAGGGTGTTTAGAAATAGGGGATTTCATTCAAAAAGTTCCATGTTCAAGAACTCTTGCCTTCTTTTTGTGATTAGAAAACTTTTGCTTAAGTGAATTGATGACAATTTACTGGTACATGATAAGTTTAGGATTTTACTGTTCACTTAGAGCTTAAAAAGACCCACCTATGATGACAGGAAGT
Source organism: Machaerirhynchus nigripectus (assembly GCA_013397975.1). Classification (NCBI taxonomy): domain Eukaryota; kingdom Metazoa; phylum Chordata; class Aves; order Passeriformes; family Dicruridae; genus Machaerirhynchus; species Machaerirhynchus nigripectus. The sequence goes on along the minus strand of VZRQ01006372.1, from coordinate 1,141,575 downwards.
ATTTAAAGCCCCTCACTGAAAAACTACTTATTGCCTGTTGAAATACTCTCATGGTCCATGCCCTTGTCATGAAGTTTTACTGCCCTGGCACCTCCTCCTACTGTTCTTTCCCAAACTGTTTGTAACAGCCAGTTTAGTTCAGAATATGCAAATAATTTTCACAGAAAATAACAGGAAAAAAACCCTTCATGTCTGGAGGTTTAGAGCAGGTGCTGGTGAACTGGCAGTGACTAAGCAAACTGTTGATGTCAACAGGGATCAGTCATAAGTCTACAATAGATTATGTATTGATCAGGTTTTAACCTCCTCAGGGGACCAGTCCAGAATCAATACACTGGGAAATGCCTACTGAGACATCCAACTGAACTGCAATTTAATGTGATTTCAGAACACTATATAGCACCACAGAAGTTGCTATAGAAACAAATATATTTTAATATTTATAGAGCATATGAGCTTAATCTGCTAGGTTATAAGAAATCCATGAAAACCTGGAGGTTCGGGGTTGTCACTCCACTGTATTCTTGCTTCAAAAGCTCGGGGTTGTGCTTTATTTATTACCTTCAATTGTACAGGCTCTGTGGGATGTAATCAAGCAGTTCTGATTTCATCTAGTAAGGAAATTGATATTTCACACGTGTGAAACAAAATTGTCTGGAATATGCATATTGTAGTGATCATTAAAATATTCCTATTTTTTAACAAAGAAGATCATAAAAATAGCAAATTTAGAGCCAGTTAAGTGTATTTGGAAACACTGATTGATACATTACAAACAGGTTAGTGCTATTGATGCAAAATATTTTTTCTGTGGCTGGTTTGAGCTCAGTAAGGGATATTAAAGGAGTTGCAATGGCCTAATTCCTGTGCTCACCAAAAAACTTTCCTCCTAACTGATTTCAGGAAATCATCTGCAGCTCTGGGTGAAGGTGCATATGTTCAGATGGTTCAGGATGGAGAATGACTTGCCATTTTTGTCTCCAGAGTACATTATACTTGGACACTACAGGTCCCTGTGCATAATAGAGTTGTGGATGCAGGAAATAGCTTCACAACAGCACGGCACAATGAATTCAGTAATCCTTTTGTTACACACAGGGCTGAAAAAGCCTCTAGGGAGTGGTTACTTTGCCTCACCACTCTCACTGGCCTGATATGGTTTATTTGCTTTCATAGTTTTAAAATATCATACAAATACTAAAAAATAGAGATGTTAATACTGATTTACTTGCTTCTATTGCTAAGCATTTCACAATTCAGTGTGGAGCTAATGAAACTTTTCTTAAAATATCTCTGACCCTTTTTGTCTTGTCACAAAGTCTGAAAATATATTTGTTTTTAAGTTATCTCAAACAAATGTTCACAGAAGACTCTTAACATACACAAGCTCTGAGTAACATTTTGATAAGGTAGATGATGTGGAGTTGGTGAGAACTGGCATTTCTCCCTTCTGCAGAGTCATTGACAATATTTTGTTCTGGTGTGGGACTGACAGTAGCTAACCTGGATGGAAACAGAAGAAGAATGAACTGTTTAAAGATTCTCCTCACACATCACTTTTCTGCAGTGGCTTTCCATGGCATCAGACAGAATTATTTAGAATATGTTCACTCTCCAATTTTCATACTGGATTTTACAAAACCTTAAAAAATGCCTTTGGCAAGATTTTAATGCTGTACCTCTATTTCCATATAAGAATGGAGATATCACTACAGCTTGAGAGAGTAAAAAAATATGCATTTTCTTCCTGGAAATATCCAGGAAAACAACTCTTAGGCCCTTTAACCTTCTGGCTGAAAAAATTTGAACAAAGCTTTTCAACCCGTCCTAGCATAGCACTATTTAGATGAGAGAAAAAAGCAAAAATCAGATCTCTGTGACTAAGACCTTGCCTTGGAACTGTTTCCCAGGACAAAAGCTCCGGAGCTCTAGAAGTTAAATGCATCTTACTAACCACCTCCTCATCACAGAGCTCAGGGTTAGCAGTAATCCTTTTGGACAAACCTGATTTTCACAGAAAATTTTCAATTTTACCTCAGAAAGCTGTAGTGGTAAAATACAATTATGTATACTTAAAATAATAAATGTTTCTCACAAGGATTAAAGTGCTCAGGGAGACAGTTTTTTAACTATTGCCAGTGATATTAAGATCTGTGAATACTCAAAAACATCTTTTATCTTTCAATTAGGTTGATTCATAGAATCATAGATCTATTTGAATAGATTCCTGTGAGAGTTATATATTGTAAAGCCCCTTTTCTCAACAAGAAATGGGTAGGCCCAGTACAGCCTAGGGTGTGTCATATATGCTAGGGATAGGAAAGGAGGGAAAAATAAATTGCAGCTTGTATTGTAAGATATTTTAACACTTACTTCATAAAATCTACACCGTTGCTTCATAAAACCTACATTGATTGTCAAATGTCAGTGAAAATTGTCACCAGCACAAAAGTTTCAAAGGCTGCATGGCAGTGGGATATTCCTGTTTTGTATATTATCTGAGGAATTAACATAAGCAATATAAGCTACTAAGTATCACAAAGGGGCCGTGTAATCCCTTTTCCCAGAATCACAGAATTTTTAAGGTTGGAAAAGACCTCTAAGATGATCAAGTCCAGCTGTCAACCCAGTGCCACCACCATGTTCACCACAAACCATGTCCTCGTGTCGTATCTACGTGCTTTTGAACACTTCCAGGGATGGTGACTCCACCATTTCCCTGGGCAGCCTGTTCCAATGCTTGACCACCCTTTCCATGAAGACATTTTTCCTAATATCTAATCTAAACCTCCCCTGGCACAATTTGAGGTTATTTCCTCTTGTCTTGAGGAAACACACTTATTGCATTCATTTGATCTCATGTAAAAATGTAATCTATATCAATACATAAGAATATATCAGGATCTAATCTAAATCAATCAGTAAAATTGACAACTGAAACAAGCAATTGAAGACCTTAGAGATTTGAAATACATAAACTTTGTTAATAAAAAGTGGAAATGGAATGGTACACTATGGTAAACTAGATTTCAAAGTTGGCGAGCTTGAAAAGCAGACTATGGTTTTTTTTTTTCTCTCTAATAAATGAAATATTCTAATTATTAGATTGATAAAATCTTGCTGATTTATTCAATAATTAATCACAGACTGTTGGGACTATACTCACCAACTGAAAGGGGAAAAATTTGTCAACAAGATAAAGTAAATCTTTTACTTCAACTACTGAAAGAAGGGACTTCAACTGGGATGGGATAAAGCTGGTAAGAGAAAATGAGACTAATTGTTTTATTTATTTTTTTTTCCCCAGTAGGAATACTTAAGGTATAGATATTTTCAGTTATATTTCAAAAGTCAAAAGACAACCTGCAAAATTAATACTGAATTCTAGAGGAAAGTTAATCTACTTGCATCATCCAATGTTGATGATGAATACAGGTTCAACAGTACTTCAGCTGAATGTAGCTGGATTTTGAGTAATCCTGTAGCCCTTACGGGAATCATTGGACAGTTTGATTAAACTATCAATCATTTATAAAACTAAAGGCACATCTTACTTGACAGCTTACTTGATCTTGGTGTTGACTTAGTGGTCGAGAGTGTGACAACTTCTCTGGCAGCCTTCTGTCAAGGATGTGTCCATTCTCCAAACGAGGCTCTCTGGGTTTGTCAAACCAATCTGTTTCTTCCCGACGGAGATGATAGGCTTTGAAAACCAAGGACAGGTCAAATGCTCTGATCCAGTGCTGGGCACAGGGCAAGAATGTGCATTGTGCATAGCAAACATGCAGAGTGGTTACTAACTGGCCATGCAGCTAAAGCAAAGTTAGAGGTGAGACTTGAGACATTGAACTTGAGCATTATTTAGCTGTGAGGCAGCAAAGGGAGAAGATTCTGTTTACGTCAGAACCATGGATATTAAATACAGAAGAAATCTACCAAGTGCTATAGCTACTGTTTCCCTCTGGGAGCTAAGAAATACACCGCAGATTTCACATACCTCTAAAATGTTTGTTGAAATAAATTATTCATATTAGTAATTTTGCAGCAGACTAAGAAAAAAAACCCTAACAAACTAAGAAAATCCAAATCAAAACCCTAAATAACCAACCCTCAAAAATGCAAACTCCACTAATTCCCAAATTTCTGAACTGAATATTGTTAAAAATGTTTTTGGAAATAATCTAGAACTAGATATAGGAAAATAGTGAAATCAGTATCAACCCAAATCAAAAAAGATAGGAAACCAATCTATGTAACCACAAGTCTAAGCAGAAATATTGCAGGTGTTCTCATTTTGAATTCCATTTTGCAGTATGAACCTTTGTGTTTGGATTGTTAATGTTTTCTCTGCAAAAAATCTACATGACTATTCTGTTTGCAACAGTTTTAAATCTGTATAAAACATGTTGTGTAAAGCATCATTTGGGAATCAAATAGCACCATTTGACTGAAATCAGTTTTGCAAATGCATATATTTATGCTTACTGACTATTGGGTCAACTGACATAGGTGTCACTCCATTGGGATCAGAATCATGTCCTGTTTTCTTCTATGTTGCCAATCACTGTAAACCAAAATACTGTGCAGGTAATGCAAGGAGGAATGTAAGGCAAGTTTGAATTTAATGTTTAATTAAGCAAGATAAATTTGAAAATCAAATGAAGAAAATATTTGTTTCAGCAAAACTACAAGGATTTGCAAAACTTAAATAAGGTCAGTTTTTGCTATAGTAACAAGAGTGAATGCCAGTGAATGTCAGAGAAAAGAATTTAAAAGGAAGAATAGTAGTGCACCTAATCTTTCTTATTTAGTTGTGAAAGTAAAAATTGTTTATTTGGTTTAAGAAATAATTTGGAAAAAAATATTATTTGGAAAAAGGAAGTTGTGTTTTTTCATTACTATTTTCTTAAAACTTTCTAAAAAGAGGAATAATATAAATGCATGATTTTTTGAAAAATAATAATCTGTATGTGGTAAAACCAACATTCTATATTATATTAAGACTTCAGAAAATTCTTAATCTTGATTCAGATATTGTGCAGTCTCTTCCTTCATAACTATGCACAAAATTAATCTGACATGAAATGGTTTATTAATATTATTTAGATAAGCATATATGAATTACCAGAAACATTATTAGAGGTTGATGCTTATCTGGCACTAATGATTAGCTATTGATTAACTGATATCAAGAAACCGTTATGATCTGGCATGCAAATCCTTCATGCTTTACACATTTATGCCAGTTGACCAGTGCCTGTACAAAGCAGGCTTCATTCATAACTCATCCTGACAGAACTTTCTGAAGCTTGCATGAAGAGTCTGATGCATATTCCTGAACCCAGATGCTAATGCTGACTTTCACAATCTGTGTCATCATCTGAGCAGATGAAAGAATGATTTTTTTTTCCCTCCTGCCTCAGTTGAAATAACTTTTCCTGGATTGCTTCTCTTGAAAATGTAGAATTCCATGCTGCAGTTCAGACCAGCCTACCTTCTTTTTTATCAAACTGTGATGAATCTGTGAATTTTATTGAAATTTAAGAAATTATAAATGTATGTGTATACAGACACACACCCACCACACTCACATGTACATACACACACCATCGGATTTGGCTTGCACAGCTGGGATTTGTCACAGCACAGCTGGGATTTGTCACAGCTGGAAACCTGAGAACAACCAAGATGAACCATTGACGGTCTTAGAGAAGTAATCCTTTTATTCTAAGACTAACAGAAGGCAGCCAGATGGTTCCACCCAAACAGACTAACCAGGTGAGATTGAACTCCAGGCCATGGGGTCCAAGAAACTCAATCAGAGAGGTAACAGTGATCACTCTAAATCCCATGGATGAAAAATTACAAGGAATGGGCTGTGCTGATATCTTGATGTCTTGATATCTCAAATTTAATCTTCTAAACTCTGTTGAAGAATTGCCAAATTAGCATATAAGAGAAAAAAATACTTGAGGTGAGAAAAGGTACATTTTATATCTTCTGAACAGCAAGGACCATTTATATTCATAAAATTGAGTACTGGCTTCAGTGTTCTTGAAAATTAAGTATCTTCAGCATACTTAATAGCGTGTGGAAAGTGGCAGCTGTGGGGTTGACAGAGACCTATTTGCTGGATCAGAGTTTTCATGGTACTGGGAACCCTGAGAAAATTCCAAATGTTTCAAGAGCTCAAAATGCTGTTTATTTTCAATGGGCAGCTCTGGACATTGTGCTCTTTTGACACTAAGCCTCCTTTTTTAACCTGTTTGAAGTTTGGAATCCCAGTGGAAGCACTACTTATGTACTGAAGCATGGTTTAAAATTTGTTACAGTATGTACTTAGTGAAAAACAGAAGGTTTGGACTCAAAGTCCTATTTGTATTCTCTTCGACAATTTATGGCGTGTCACTTATTAAAAATGAACAGAAAGTTAAGCATGTCTCTGAGTTTGAACCAAAGAAAAACTATTTAAATTTAGTATTTTAAGTTAAATTTAATTTTGAAAAGTCTGTTAAGATGATAAATCAAGCTGTAGCACAAGAAGAGTTTTCCTAAGACAGTGCTTAAGACTGATTTCTTTTAATGAAATCTTGTCACGACCATGCAGCAGTTGCTTAAAATAAGGAGAAGCTGCAAAGCAAATTGTGTTAAAAGGTTGGAAGAAACATACCAGAATAGCTGTCCACTGTCACGGCATGAATGCACTACAGAGAAGAGTGCAGTCCCGAAAAAAGAAGGCCATAACTTTCTATAGAAATGTAATTGCTTCCTTTGAACAGTTTTTATCTTACATCCAAATTATATGAATTATTTTCAATACAGGTTTCTTGCTGTTAGACAACATATTTGAAAACAATGTCATAAAATATTTTGGTTTCCCAAGAAATAAGCTATTTGTGAAGACAAAAGTTTGATAGAAATTAGAAAAAGACTGTTGAAAGGGGAAGCCCTGAATGACATATCAATCTAATATAGAATATGTGAATTGAGTTAGAATTCTAACACTGAAAGGGTCTAACAAATCAGAGACTAATTTAAAACTGAAACATGTTAAACTTGAAGTGCTACATATAAGTCTTGCACAAATATATACGAGAAACATAATGCACTGTAGGGCACATTTTTAATTCCCTATGACCTGTTCATATGAGGTAGAATAGCACCAAATTGGATTTTTTTGTTCCAGGTTCTCCTTAGTTTTCAGGAGGAAAATTCTTGTATCTTTCACAATGTGACTCTAGAATGACCTATAAAAGTCACAAGCTGAGAGGAGACAAGACAGCATCTGCTTATTTAGGAAGAATGATATGAGTTGCAACTTGGGGAGTTCCTCTCAACTGCTTTCATATTTAATTATAGGACTCTGTGTGCTAAGAATCGAAGGACAATGAAAACAGTTAAACTTCTGATAAATATCAAAAAAGCTAATGACTCTGAGTCTCTCCTGAAACACAGAGTTCATGAGGGGGTTATAAATATCTAAGAAATATGAAGAGAAACTTACGAAACAAAGCCCTTAGTATGAAGTATGAGGAAGGCAAATAGATCAATTTTTCTAATGCTTATGAAAGATTCAGCATGTGTAAAAAACCAATAATGCAATAATGAACGGAGGTTAGTAGAAATGTGAAAAATAAACCATACTACTTCATAATCATGCAAATGTGTCTTCTGAGACAATCATTGCCATTTTCAGACAATAGAGCGCATGCAAAGTCTCTTTTATTGTGCAGTAAATACACATAAGAAAAAGTTAAGGGAGCGCATACAATTTCGAACATATTCATTTCATTTGCTTTTAAACTGTCTTTATGATTTTTAAACAATTTAGAATATATTAAGTCTGAACTGACTCAAACAAAACTGATACATAATTTGCAATTATTAAGTACTCAACATCAGCTTTAACATTCTGCTGTACTTATTCAGAAGCAGCATTTTTAATTGCACTATTTATAGTACATCACAAAGGTTTCTTTCCTGAACTTAAGTGAGATAAACTCTTGTGCTTATTTGGCAGACGTGTATGGGGTGCATATAAAACCAGCTACGCTGCATAACCCATCAACAGAGGTAAAATAATTTATGCAAGTTTATTGAAGGATGAGATTGTCTTGCACCATCCAAATGACAAATTATCTTACATAATCACAATTCTGAATGCACAGAAGTCCACATGACAGGATGCTTCCAACAAACCATATGTCGAATGTTATTTTGCTATCACGTTAAGCTCTATATGGTTCTAACATATAATATGTATTTAATGAACAGACTATTTCTATATAAACACAGATCTAAATTGGTGCATCGGGAGATGGAATTATCATTTTTTGAGTTCTATCATGAAATTTCATGCACATAAAATTACTGGAGTTTTTTAGAGATTTGGGAGATTATTTCCAAATCCCACCAGAAACTATTGTAAGTAAGTTCAATGATTCACAGTCACTGAAGAGAGCTGCACATAAAGACCGATGGCAGAGTCTGTATCATACATGGAATGTTCTACACATTATCATCGAAAAGTAGACATAAACAAGTGAAAAGGAAAGTGCACAAGCAAACCAAAAGGAAAGCAAATCAACAACAATATAGTAGCATGCTATAGTAGTTCAACACCATCCAGAAATTGTTAGGGTAAAATAAAAAATATCAAATAAGACAAAAAAAATCAACCTCCAAAAATGTAAATACACAGAAGATGCACCAAGGAACAGAAAAAGAACAAGTCTTTGAAGTGCAACAAAAATCAGACACATGCATAGAAATGAGGATTTGCGTTGTGATAGTAAGATACCAGTCTGAGGCCTAATTTACCTTCACTGTCTGACATGGCATGCTGGAAGTCATCCATGATGAAGGCTATATCTCGATCATAGCCTCGAGTCCGTGACTCCTCCCTCATATGCTGCTGGACCTCAGGTAACGAATGGCTCGATCCAAACTGGTCCCTGGTATCTGCAGATATTGGTGGCAAGGGTCCAGCTGCTGCTCTTGCCATTCCCATTGGCTGTCCAACAGGACTGAGTGGGCTCTCCTCCTCTGAGTTCTGCGCTACTATTGGGATCCTTCCCCTGCTTTGGCTAATAGGTAGACTGGTGGGTTTAGTTCTTCCAGAAGGTGCTGCATGGCTAAAGGAAACATCTAAAGGTTCAGCTTCTTGGGCTTTCAGTCTTAAAGAAGAACTGGAAGAATCCCTTTTCAATGACAAATCGAGCCCATACACTGAGGAGGGCCTAGATGAAGGCCTAGATCTACTACCACTGCTATAAGACTTGTCTGCTTCTTCTTGTAGTGTGGATCGCATTGTTGGACCTAGTGCAGTCCCAAGGCCTGCTCCAATGGATGACGTCAGTGGTGGCCCCATGTACTTCTGTTGGTCACTGATGTTTTTTCTAAGGCCATAAGTGATATCATCCTGAAGAAGCCTTGCCCTAGTAGTAATTCCCCCAAGTGTTGAAGTGCTAGAAGTCATATAGCTTGAATAGTCAGGCTCAAGGTCTCTGCTTTCTTGGATAGGTGAAAACTTTGTTAGCTTGGGGTCTATCAAGGCTTTCTTGTGTTTTGACTGCTTCTGGTAAAGGAGGGCTGCTGGGAGCTGCTTAGCAGCCTGTTTCTCAAGAGTAAGCCTACCTATGCTGTATTTCTCAGATTTTGGAAAATGCCTGTAGCTGCCCTCTCCATGGTAATACTGTGACAGGCCAGCCAGATGATCAAGACTTTCCGCACCTCTACGGAATTCTTGCTTTATCTGGTGTTTCAGAAGTTTGAGCTCATAAGGATCCTCCATTGGGTCTTCATCAGCTTTTACATAGGAATGTAACCTAGAGGAAGTCTGCAGTGGTGCCAGGAAGTCTGACACTTCTTGTGCTCTCCTGGCCTCTGTTGTGCGAAGCAGTCGATCTGTTTTGGTTAGATCTTTCTCATGGAGGCTAAAACTGGAACCAAGAGCTCCTGTTCCTTTAGTAAGTTCTCCTATATCATCAATCAGCACATAATTTCGGGGTGTATGGTGGTGGTCTATATCTGCATAGAATGAATCTGCAGATATGCTTGATATAGGGCTGCTTGCTATGCTGTTTCTCTCATCTAGTCCTATCCTTAAGTCCAAGGTAGAGTATTTACTGCCCAGCTGGGAAACTGCATAACTACTGTCAGTTGAAACTGGTGCTATCATGAGAGGCTGATTGCGAATTACATCATAGTTTGTTGTTATCTTAGGCTCCAAATATAATGTGGTCTGTCTTGGCTTTGGCTGTATCACCATCATCTGTGATGGGAGTTGATATGATTGCTGTTGAGATGGTGGAGGTTGAGCCTGTGGGGTAAAGGACATAGTAGCTCCTGTTTGGAATGCTGACTGGGTCTGATAGGGTGAAACCTGCTGGTGATACAAAGGCTGCTGTTGTTGGTAATGTGACTGCTGTGTGAACTGAGTTGGTGCTTGAGTAGGCAGGGCAGGAGATGAATACTGATATTGAGCATATGGGCTTGTAGCAGGGGCAAACTGTGTTTCTGGCTGGGTTTGTGGTGGCATAAACTGGTTAAATTCTGTCTGGGGTGCAGTGCGTGGTCTTTCCAAGCCATGCTGAGTTTCTATTCTGGTTGACCTGGTATTATTAACTTCACTGTCTGACATATAATCACGTTCTTCTGCTACTCCTTGGAGATAGGCACGCTCTCTCTTTTCTCTTTCTTTTAGCAGGGCTTCTTTCCTCCTATTAATGCCCATTTCTAAGTATCTCAACTTGGCATCTATTTCTTTTTCCTCCTCATCTAGCTCTGCTTGCTTCTTCCTAAGCTTGGCTGATTCACGTTCAACCAGATCCAATTCCCTGTCTATATCCTGAAGAATTTTGGCTCTGGCCATAGTGGTGGTCCTACAAATCCTTCTCCGTGAAACTGATCCCACAGAAGTATATGGGGACTGAGTTCCTGCTGTTGCTTCCTCTGGAGGTGGATTGGGCAGAGTCCTCTTCACCTTCTTCTGAGTGCTGGATGGAGTCAGGCTTGAAGAACCTTTTGACTGCAATAGAAGAAACAAGACTGAATCACTGTTCTGGAGGGAAATTAATCACAAGTTCTTTAAATTTTTTCAGGGTGTGGCTTTATAACTTAACCACATACTTTCCTTTAGACAGAGGAAATTTTTTATCTGTGATTAAGCAGCAGAACATGGCAAGTAAAAGGGCTGTCAGTCTGCTAAAGATGAGAAATCTAATGCAAAAAAAGGGTGACACTCACTAAGACTTTGTTTAGTCTAAGATTAAAAAATCCACCTTATATTCTTAAAATTGAATCAATGGTAACTTAAAAATTTTTTAAAAAATTTCTGCATGCTTATACATAAACATGTTCAACGCATATGTGTGTGGAAGGGGAATATATATATATATACATACACCTCCCTTACATATAACATTTAATTTAATAAAAAATTTGTGTAAGTGTACTTATATACACATTCATATCTAAATTTATGTATAATCTGTACAGTTGAATAGATGACTGAGCCAGACACTGAGTGCATACCCATAAGCTATAACTTGTACTGAAATGCAGACAACAAAGCAGAACTTTCTAGTGACGAGACAGGTAGTTCTTACATGATCTTGTAATTTGTGCCTCATATCTGATGCTAAATATATATTTTTTCAGGGGATTTTCTTGTGTCTTACAAAACTGGTATGAGCTTTCTTCAGTTAACTGAAGACTTTCATAAATGAAATTTGTTCCAGTTAGAAAGCTACAGTGTAAAACTTAAAAGAAGTTAAGCAGTATAAAATTATAGCAATGTAATTCTGTCCAGATGTCCAGACTTCCTCACAGTTAATGGTAGAAGAGTGAATCATTTTGATGTAGAACTATCTACCTTAGTCTGATAAGTAATTCTTTCTGAGGTGCCAATCTCTCTTGATCAGCTAGGACAAGTAGACAATGCAACTGGTTATATGCAATTTATTTTGCACCTTAAAGTGCTAATGTTTTTGCAATTTTTTTTAGTTTTGAAGTTTAGGCCCCCATGCAATGTAGACGGATTAAAATGCGGGACCTGAATGATTTTGAAATTGTATTCTCTCTCCCTAATAACTTCTTACAAATTTTGCCTTAGCAAAAGAAAAGAGATTGATCTACATACTTACACTGAAACAAAAGAAAAATCAGCTCAGCCATTACAAAATGCAGACATATTAATACCAACATATGGAAACATTTTAGCCCTGTTTAATAAGAGAAGAATAAAAACCAGTATTCATCAAACTGACTCTCCTGCCTCTGCAGGCAAGGACAGCATTCCTGCAAGCATTAACTACTTTTAACTAAAAATCTCATTTCTTTTGAAATAAATGCTACTTCATTCAGATAAGGTATCAATAAGATAAATTTTAAGTAGGAGTTTATAAATCAGTAGTCTCTCAGTTTATTTTAATATGGCATCAACAAACTGTACAAGTTTTTAAGAAGTGCTGACAATCCCCTTTTGCTGCTCCCCTCTTATCTAGCTTTAACAAATTACAATACTCAACACATGGTTTGCCATGGATCTTTAAGGAAACATTCACCAACTTTTCAAGTGCCATTTAAGCTCTTTTATTTTCTTCATCTAAATTCCATCAACTTTTGCATGTTTCAGATTTCAATAAAAGCAATTTAATATTTTCAGCTTCCCATGGCCATTTCACAAAACCATGTTGTGCCAACAAATCAAAGGAACTAATTTTCTCTTGCTCAGTGTGTACTTAACAAGCAAAGACAAATTAATCATCTACAGTAGGCCTAGTTGGCTAATGATTTAGATTGTAAAATCAGTGTAATACCACTGTTATTTCCCCCTCCTGAACTGAAATAGGAATCACAGATGGTGAAGAAGTCACAGATGGTCACTGGTTTTGGGAAGCGCTATTAATAACACAGTCATTAAAAGGTCTACAATACTTTATGGAATTAATATTTTAGATGATAGTTAAGTTGCTGATGCATAAATCTCAGTGTCATTTTATCAAAAAAATCCCATATTTTGTTTATAGATCTCTCTGTATATGAATAAACATAAACTAAGAGATGATATAGGAAGAAGTACCACTTGCTTTTAAAAAAGTATTGAAAACCACTAGTTCTCAGCTACTACTCTCACAAAAGGCAAGTCTTAATAACTTTTACTTGATATTTATATTGGGACAAGAAAAAAATTATTTTAGTACTGTGATAAAATGTGTGCCTTTTTCTTCTTCCTGGATATTTTGATCATCACTTGTATTAGCATGCTCCCTGGGAACTGTCTTAGTATATTGAAGGGAAGTATAGTATATTAGTATATTAGTATATTAGTATAGTTAGTATATTCACCTGCAGTACTTTGACAGATAACTTTAAAGTGGCTGTTATTAGTTTTTGCATTTCCTTTAAATTTGTTAAATAGCATGGAAAAAAGAAAGAAAAGCTAGGGCTGATCTTTGCCAAATTCTAATCTCTTCATCAAAAAGAATTGGGAGTGGAAAGGAGTAGTTCTGCTGTCTAGTCCTATCCCTGTATCTTTGCTCCTTGTCTCACATTTATAATGTTACACTCATTTTACATTTGAAGGACCCAAAGGAAAGATGGGGCAGAAACCTTCATGATACCACTCTGGAGCCACATAAACCTGTCAAATACAAGCAGGCATTTTTAGACCTTAAAACCACTAGTTAAAGTTAGATGTCAGACAAAAGACCTTAGCAAGCTCTCTGAATGAATAAAAAATGAAATTTTCTGCTATATTTTATCATGTTTTCCATCTTAATTCTAGTCAGTTTACTTCTAGGTATGTATTAGCATCCTCACTAATTTTTAAAAATAATTTTTTGTCTAGCAAATGATCACTCTAAATGTTGACTGTAACTTCCAAAAACCAGAATTAAATTTTTCTGGTTTTTTTGTTTTTTTTTTCATGATGTTCATATAAATGTTATTACTTTATTGCTGACCCTTGTATAATTTTACATTAGTCTGGGATATCCCTTCAGGATGGACTTAATGGTAATCAGATCTGCTTCTCAGGCAAAGCTGACCTTGTTAAAATAAGGCCAAAGCTCATGCTTGGAATAAAGCTACAAAGATATTCTCCCCAATACTACAAACTAATGAGGAACAATCTTTCCCTTCTACCACCACTCCTTAGGCCTAAGAAAGTTTTGAAATCAAGATAGGAGAAAGTCTTCTCAGTCTTGCAGTTCAGTGACAAGATAAGATCACAGTAAGGAAGTGAAAACACTGAGCTGAAGGTTGCACTCAAACAGAGTTAGCAAAACCTTCCTTTTCTGCCTTGCCAGTACACATTAGTCTTGACGTGAGTTATCGTCTAAGTTTGAATTTATAGAGGCCGTCTGGACAAAGGTTTGTGAACCCTGTTAACTTGTGTGGTGATTTCAGGGTAACTCCTTTGCAATGACCACCCTGTTCCTTGTGATCTTTCTAAAAATACCTTTTTCTATCTATTTTTGTCTCTTTTAATTTGATGTCATTGTTGACAAAGCCAGCAAGACTCTGACCCACAAGAATCAGTCAAGCACTAGGAAATACTAATATGTTCTGCTGCTTTTTATCTGTTTTAAAGAGATAGTTTACTTTGGGGGACAGAATGGCTCAGGATACCTGGGGTGAATTTCTACCTCTAAACACTGTGTTTGATTCTAGCTATGCAACCTTTCTTGTCCTCTTCTCAAATGAGTTTTTGAACATGATATGCTGCTCTCCATTCAGGTACCCATGTTTGGATATTAGCTTCGTTTGCTTAGAAACTCAGCTTTCACACTTGAGCATAAAACTCTTGCATACTTCTTGCATGTTTTGAATTTTACTAGTAAAAATGAAATCCTTATTATTCATTTCTCTTTTAAAATTTTCTGTGATCACAACACAAACAGACTTCAACTTCTTCTTGGGTTCTCTTTAGAGCTGACGAAACAGACCTGCACTTGTATATTCTTTTGTATAAGTAGGGAAAAATCCTGGAAATAATGTATACAGCATGAGTACATATATGCACTTGCAGAAGCCAATTAGAATTGTGATGATGGCATCTTATTAGTTTTCCATCACCAGACTCTCTATGTAATAGACATGGTGATGTAAGACTATTACAGCCTGTGGTGCTGTGAAAAGCAAAGGTAAAGTGGATTATAGATGAGGCTACTCCTCTGCCACAGTCCCCAGAAGACTCAATAGCATGGTGAAAATCCCATTCTATACTGTAAAAGAACAAAAAATCACTCTCTGCAGGGCTAGGTCTCCTGAAAAATTTAATGCTGATTTGCAACAGACTTGAAATGTCAGGAGAAATTTGGCTGTATCTTGAATTTTCTGCTACCAGAAAAACAATGGAAATAATACTTCTTGTCTTCAAACAAGGACCATGCAGTCAATAAACTTGCTCAGAAAACTTATGACTAGCATCAGGTTGAGAGATAAATAATGATGTGTTAAATGAAATTACTGGGAATAAACTGTTTCCATCGGGTAAGATGTCAGGTACTGGAGGGATGGAAATTACCCTCCCATTCAGAAAAAAAATCACCTAAGGTTGGGAGCAATGCATATTGTTAAGGTGAAGCTTGTGCTGAAGCTTTCAGCTCTCACATCTTGGATTTTTTCATGTAACAAAAACCTTCTCAATTCAACCCCTGCAAAGACCCAAAATGCACAGTTAAAATTGCAATTGTAACACAGCTGTTCTACTTATAAAGGGTTGGAATGTGTTACTCAGTATTACAGCATGTGCTCTTCATTGTTAGAAATGTATCAGAAGGAAGAGTCAGAAATTTTGGCAATTCATTATTTTAAACATTTAATTTACTACAAAGAATCCATGAAAATCTGTTCTCATTCATTAAGGATTTCTTGGTAATTTAACAGTATCTTTAAAATTGCTTGCAAATGAGACCTGACTCCTAAAGATACCAACATAATACACTAGTATTAGATTACTTCATTTTAAGTATGGAATCCTTAACTACATCTTCTTGTAGGTGCAGAGGTTCTGAATGATGTTTGTTAACTTGTCCTGTGCAAAGAAAGTTTCTCATGTAAGGTTTTATGGACATTTCTGGGCTTATTATCTAATATGCGGTAACTGCTGATGAGAAGGGATTAACAAACATCAGAGCAAGAATATTGAGAAGCTTCTCTGCACTGTCTAAGGCTGACATAGGGGCACTTGACATAGGGGCTGGCATGAAGAACCACAGAGGGTGGGAACCCTCCAACGAAGCCATCAGATTAAGGGAAGCAGATGAGTTGTGTATGGTAAGGAAAATATATCGAAACATGTATTTAATAAAAGCTGGTCTCATCAGCAGTGCTGAAAATGGAGAAATACATGCTCTGAACAAAGTCTAATCAATAGTAAAACCTTATCATCCAACCAGTACTGCCTTAGTGTGCCATTGCTGGCAAGGGGAGTGGAAGATTAATTTGATGAGGTGATTTGGCCTTGTATCTGGGAGTGAAATACCCTGCTTCATGAGTAATATACTAGCGCTTTCCTTTAATGTAACTCTGGTCTTTTTCTTTTCTGAAAGTATGTTGCTCTGGGGACTGAGCACTCAGGCAGAAAACTAGTTTCTAAATCACTACACAGCAGCACTGAGATGCCAGTCAGTCTGATTTTCTGTCTTTTTTTTTTTTTCAATCCTTTGGAGGCCTCTAAAGATAATTTTTTTTCTGTTAACACCAATATACAATTCTTTAGAAATAGTCTATTCCAAAACAATTACGAATTTTTCAGTTTTTTTGCTTTCCTTCGTGTCAGTCAGAGTCATACATTTCTCAGATAAGCACTTTTGTATTTTCCATCCCCTCACCCCTTTCATTTTCTCTGTGAAATTGTTTGAAATTGCCATTTCCACTTCAAATGCAAGAGGGACAGCACCGTGCACTTCCTAACAGCTGACGTGACGTGAGATATCAACTTCTTTCCTCCATTAAACACATAAAAGCCCATATGCTTCTTTGATCTTGAGGGGAGAAGGGAGAAATTCAAAGGAAATTTGATATGCAAACTACAGACAGATGTGGCTCTTACACTGTGATTTTCAAAGGGATCTAAATCTACATTTCATCTACTTTATGAGAGCACATGTAATAGTTGTTCCCAGTTGTTTGCACAGAAGACAGTTTTACACAGACTAACAGATTTGTGATTCATTTGGAACAGGACTGACAAATTTGCCTGTAAAGGGTAATGGGGCAATTCCCTTCTCAATTTCTAAAAATTAGGAATAGCAGTTTAAATCGGCAGTAATACATTACTGAAAAATCAGTTTGTGAGAAAAAATTAAATCCAGTGTTTTGAAACTTTGATCTAAATAACGTAATTGGAACAACATTCCATGTATGTGCATTCAAAAGGTTTTAGACAACATACACATTATTCACAAGCTTACATTTTAATTCCCTTACATGTACAGATCATATCTATACTGTTTGCTTTTTCTGCTCACCAGACAGTCCTTTTTCCCAATTACCTAAGACAGTCCTTTTTCCCAATTACCTAAGTACAATTCACCACTTTTTGTAATTTCTTTTCTTTCATAGCTTAAGCCTTACGCAAAAAGGGAAACATTTCTGGTTAACTTCACCGTTACCTTCAAAACTCATTATTTTCTTTTTCATTCTTAATTTCTTGTCCCCTCTGCTATCATTTGCTATTTATCTTTGCAACCATACTGGTTGTCTTTGCAAGGTGTACTGGGATAGGAGTTTATGTGAAAGATTCACTGTTCAATTATAATAAATGTATACAGAAGTACAGGTTACTTTGTAACAGGAAAAAGTCTCTGGCAAATGGATTCAGACAATGGGCATCTGCAAGCCAACAGAAATAGTAAAATTGTCAGAGTTGAGTACTGCTTCTCCACTGAAATCTCTTTACCACATGGGCTCAATATTTTCCCCACTATTCAATCTCTGAAAAAGAAGAGAAGGAAAAATAAGGAAAAGGAGGGGAAAGGGGGGAAGGAGAGGAGAAGGGGGAAAACCTGTCCTCAAACCAGAGGAACATGGTCAGAATTTCTTTTCTGAATGACAAATACAGATTTCATACTTCGCTATAAAAGGCTTGAAAACATTGCAGGAAATATACAGCTGCTATGTAGGCAATACCTGCCAATGCTTCCTAAATGTTTGTCTTTATATGCTTTGTACTAAGATATGTTAAATATGCTCAAATATTTTATTTATATATTACTGTACTAAAAACTATTGAGGCACTTCACAGAGAAAATACTATTCTACCTTTGTTGCAATACTGTGTTTTCGGTATCAACTCCAGCTCAAACACCAACAGCTAAAGTACTACAGCCATAGCCTAGGGCCAAAGCCTGAGAAAGAATTTAAAGCAAATCCCTTTGTCTGTGAATTAAAATCTTTCCTCATTTGCTAATTACTTTTAAGAAAATATCCAATTTTGTTTAAAAAGAAAAGAGGAACAAAATGGTGGATGTTTCTATACACCATCTTCGATATGACTCAGGAAAGTTTCTGAAGAGGAGATTTTTTAAGCATATTCTACTTTGACAACCCAAAAGATTATGATATAAATGACAAAAGAGAGGACAACATATAAAGGCGTCCATATATTGCATAACGTAACTTGAACATGAGAAAGATTCACTATAAGGAGAAATAAAAATGGCAAAACTAGATTTCCTCTGAGGTAGGTGCTTACCAAGACAAAGCCTGTAGATTCATGGTGACTATGCAGTATACTATAACATAGTATACTATGCTACAACATAATTAGTGTTTCTTATCAGTCATCACTTCTTTTTCTCCCCTCTGTATTTTCACTGACAGTTTAAAAGGCATTTTACATAAATACAGCAAATGCTCAGAACTTCTCTGCCTTATCAAAAGTTATCAAAAGTTCTATGATGTGGATGGACAGCTTGATGCCTGTGATAGATTAAGATACAGATATTGTTTGTACTTGATGAGCCCTGTCTCCAACACACCCCATTTTTGGATTTAACTAACTAATATCAAAGAACTGTACCTTAGTAATGTGTTTCAGTACAGAGGCAATGTGATTCTGCCACTGGTAATTCAAACAAGTAATATTAATGGGTATTGTACCAAAATATAAACTGTTAGCCACAAAACTACTTGTGGCAGTAGAGAAAGGCAACTGTATCTTCAAATAAGAAAATCCTTGAAATAAATATTTCTGCATTTAGTGAAATAGCCTTAGCATGGGCTCATTCACTATTAGTAATCAATACTACACTGTTTCTCATCATGTAACACACAAATCATTATGTGTCATAGCCCTCAGTCAGAATAATACTTTTTTTTTGAAACTCAGATCTCATCTATGGAAAATTTTACTGGATTATAAGGAATATTTTCCCAGTAAACGAGAATATACTTAATTTTTGTTCCTTTGCAATCCAACAGAGAATCCTGGCCAGAAAATACTCATAAGAAAAATTCAGAATAGTTTATACTTATCAGTATGATATACATATGCTGAATTAGCACCATCTGTTTTCAACAGATATGAGGCTACTTTGCAAACTTTCAGCTACAATTAAAAAAAAAAACCCAACCTGAAACAATCAACACAAAACCCCCTTTTATCTCTGAAAGAAAGGAAATATCAGTCTTGTTTAACAGGGGAAAAAAAAACCCAAACAAAAATGGTGTAAGAAAATCTTGGCTTTTTCTGCCTCTCCTTCACTACAGACTTCCTCCAAAGGATGGTAGCTGACGAGACACCACATGCTGTGCCACAGCCCTTGTTTGTTCACAAGAGTGAGGATTCATCTGCCCAAGAACAGGCATCATGTGCAGAGTTAATCTGAGCTAGTCCTTGAGACTACTGAACTGAAAGAAAGTGCAATTTTTCTTCAGCTCACTCCATAATCACACCTGTTTCCCTTGCCAGCTGTGGAAACAGCTGCATGTAACACAGATGTCACCTATAAATGTCTCAAGACAGGAGGTCATTCCCACTCACCACAACTAGAGCAATTTCGATTCCTGATTTTGGCTTCTCACGAAATATCTGCTTGAAGCAGAGTTTTAACCCTTTTTTTCAGGAGTCTCACCACTTCTTCAGTTCTTCAGAAATGAACCTCTCCTCAGCAATCAAAGGTTCTGGGTTTGGCTCAGTTTGATTGTTCAGGCATTATTTGTTCTATTCTGTACTCATGATGCTTTACTTCCCCAATCTAAGATTAAAAGTGGTAGACTGAGCAGAGCCCTGATTAACCACTTTCTCTATAATGTGGTTCATGCTGGGGAACGATGGCCATGTAGCTGTTGCTGTAAGGCACAGATTAGACAAACTCACCAAGTGCCCACCTGTCTAATTCAGGCCTTTCCATATCCATCAGCGCTAAGCCTTCAGTTGTTTTTCTTGCTCAGCCCTGGATTCATCCCTACTGCTGTGCACCTGCAGAATGGTCTGCATCAAACTCCTCCCCCTCTTTCTAGAAGTGCCTTAAAATTACAGATGCAACACATTCTGCTGTAGGAAAGCATATTTCTTATTCGGCTCTGGTACTGTATACGATGGTTCCAATATTACACACTATTAGTATGGAATAGAAACAAAAGGAAGTTTGAAAAACTCTCCTTGGTTGCTGATACTTGTCTTCCAGGCTTCATTCCATGCCAACAACTCACCAGCTTTCAGGTCTTGCAGCAAACTCTGCATAACCCCCTTTGCCTCAACTGGACAAGTAGGTTTCTCCTTCAGTTCAGGTTGCAAGCATATTTCTCTCTCTTCTCTGCAGTTTCTCAGTGTCTCCTTTAAACTTCCTTCTGCCTGAAACTTCTTTCCTCTCTGCCTCCATCCCTCATTTTCTGAAGCATAAGAATTCCCCCTAAAATACACTCAGCTGATCCCAGGGCAGACGTAATCCTCACACCTTTTAAAGAAATGTAGCTGAACTTGACAACAAACACACAGAGTAGATCATCTGCCACAGATGGCTAAACTTATGAGGTGTGAAAACTACTCACAGTATGTCCGGATTTTCCATTACACTTTTTCTACAGTGAGAACATGTACTAGCCAGACCACACAAAACTCCATATTCCTACTCTTATTCTCATATAAAAATGGCATTTCCACTTTTATACAAATCCATTTCCAAGTGACACAAATTAAACAAAACCAAATTAACCTCTCTTCCCAACCCACCCCTAGCCTTCAAAAAGTCAACTTTTAAAAGAAAGCATTAACACTTGAATAAGCACATACATAAATCTGCTATACTGATACAACACAGACCATCTTCTCATGGAGGAAAACCAGCTTTCATTGTGTTATCTGTTAAACAGATAAAGTGAAACAGATTACCTGTCTTTTTCTTTCCCCAAACAAAAGTATTTTAAAAGATATTAAAACATTTTTTCAGAGTTTACTTTTGGTGTGTTTGTTTTGGCATTTTGTTTTTGTTTACTTTTACATATATTCTACTCTCTGTGGATTCTGCACCAGATTTAATCCATGGAGCTGGGAAACAGAAGTGGAAAATTCTTCAACATTTGTATTTAAAACTAGATTGGACATCAACTCCATCTCTTCACGAAGAAATCCAGACAAGGCACTCAGCTCAGTCGTGATCAGCTCAACTGAATAAAATTAAAAGTCCTGATTTTTAGAACATCCTCTATCTCCTCTTTTTAAGCATAAATGGAGATAGTATTTATATTTTATTATTTTACTAATTATGAAATAGAATTTATATTACTAGCACTTAAATCTACATTCATTTTCAGAGGAGGAAGTATTCCACTCCTGGATAAATTGCATCAGATGACAACCTCGTATGCAATGTGATATTTAATCCAACTGTGTAGGGCTGAGGAAGAAGAAAGCAGTAACCTTTAATGAGTTTTCTTCCTACTATTTTAATAGCAATTATACTATTTTAGAATCATGGCCTTCCTCTTCCCATTTCTGCTTATTGTGACAAGCAGGACAGGAAGATAGAAAGTTGGCAAAGACTACTTTTAAACACTAATGAAGCTAAAAATAAAGGGAAGGCAGCAGAAAAATCAGAAGTTAACGTGAAAGATGTGCCATTTGCAGTTTCTAAACCTACATATGCAACAAAATAAAAAAAAAAANAAAAAAAAAAAAAAAAAAAAAAAGGAGAAACAGAATTTAATGCAACAGCAATATTTCAAGACAAAAAATAAAAATGAAAATTCTTGTAGTTGGCCTGGAATTTAGGATATATATTCACTGCATATACAAAAGGAAAAAGGCTGTTTTCTTCCCCCTCATTTTCAGGTCTCCTATTATTCTTGTTCCAAACCATTCTTTGTCCATTGATGCCATAGGTCAAAAAACATCCAGGTAAATTACTACTAGATTATATGTCTGTGGACTATACCAATCACCCTAAACTGGCAGTGTAACATTTCTTACTACAGACACACAGGGAATTTTCAGGAAAAGATGTTCACAGGATAATCACAGATTTGGCTTGGTTCCCTTCACCATTGTTTTTATGTGTTTTATTCACGGTTTTAAAATTTCTAGCAAATCTGGAATTTACAAAGAAAAGAAAATTAATGAAACCCTGAAATGTCTGTAATCATCCAAATGCACATTCTAGACCAGCAGAAGAGCAAGAGCTGAAAAATTAGTCTAAACCATTCAAAACTAATGGCTACTGAATACATTAGTGACATCTTATCTTCACAAAGTATCAGGCTTTGCAGCCATGTCATTCAGTATTTTTTGGGTCCAGAGATGTTACAGAAAGTCAGATGATTGCTCTGAAGTCTCCAATAGTCTGATGTTTACTGGGACCTATAGCAGCCTGAGGCACAGTGAGATGATACATCCCCTTACAGATAAGAAATGACATTATTTATGGGTTGAAAGCAAAACTGTTGGATGCAAGTGTGATTTTTCAGAGATGTGCTCCCAAACACTGAAAAAGGCAGAAGTGAATAATGGGTTTTACCTGGTGAGGATATCAGAAGAAAATTTTTCTGGAGACACAGATCTCCAACACAAAATAAGTTTAAGAAAAGAGTATTACACAAATGAAGAACAAGTGAGGGCTGTAGAGTATCAGGATAAACAAGACAAGAACACTTATTAGTTAATATTTAGATGGAAAACAAGAAAAAATGGCTAAGCATGAAAAAGGTTCTCCTAAACATTCATTGCACAATGCTACCACTGAGAACTTCAGCTAGGTTTGTAAAATTCAGGTGGGGATGCACTCCTTTATCCCCAAGGTAAGAACCACTGCGGAAAGAGATCTTGATTTTAAAAAACAGGAAGTCAAAGGATGGAAAGAAGTACAAACTTTAAACAGTTGAATTCTGAAAGTCACCATCCAGTAACAGGCCATAATGGTATGTTCAACAGCACTGTAGAGATTAGGAATGCCTACTTGAAACACTAAATGTATGTTAGACAGTGTCTGATGTAGGAAAATAGTTTTGGTCATTAGTTCACCTATATAAAATCAATGGGTGCAGAGACATGGTTTAAATTTGTCTCTTTTTGAGTCAAATCTGATTTTCTAGGCATCGTAATATTATTAGCCTTTAGGAGCACCTAGATCTAAATGGGAAAATAAAAAAAAAATTCTATTTCGTATTTTGCAAATTGTGAATAGTTTTAGTATTAATTTGGTGTTATTTATGAATATTGTATATTATTTAAGAAAAGCAACATGTATTAGCTGAAATATTTTGATCCTACAAAAACGACAATGTTTAAAGGGTCTCAGCTTTATTAGCCATGTATTTATTTGCCTCTGAGCTAAGACTGACAAAAAGTGATTGTTTAGCATCAATCATGCACTGATTTTAGAGACTTGGACAGACTAGGATAGTGAACATTGAGTCATCTTCCATGATGAACATTGCTGTTATATAATTTCTAAGTCATCAAGTCAAGTACCTAAACGGTTTTACTTCATTTTCAGGTGACATTTTCATGTTCATAGATCTTTGATAAGACTATAAACAAAAGAGCCTTTCTATAAACATTACAGAACTCATGCAACTTACAGCACCAGCTGTTTGTATTTCATCAGGAAATATGAAATATTTTAATTTTTAGCTCTCCCTCTGGAAGGCACAGCAATCATTCTAATACCTTGCTGTACTTACAGCAGCCAGGAACCAGGCTGCTGAATAGTGACGAAGATTATCTCAAATGGTGAGGCACTGATGGCATTTACCTCATAATGCATCAGCTAGGAGCTCTGTGTGTTAGTGTGCAATACTTTATTGTGTTGTTTGAAGATCATTTTACACATAAAGACTAAGTATTGAATTCATGATAAAACATTTTTCTTTATCTGCTCTGCTCTCTTTCTGGAAAACACTAAATCACTTTGTATCAGTTGATGATCTCATTTTTTACTGAAAGTACATGACTTACTGAATGTCATGGAAGAATGGCTGAATTACATAGATTTTGATCTGAAATATGTGCTGATTCTATCCTCATGAAACTGATTGCCAATTGTTGAACTGCATGTGAAAAAAACAAAACATTTGAAAACCTTCAACTTGTTCTTAAGTATATTCTTCCATCTGTATAACCAGCTCAGGAGGAACTATAAAACACAGATTTCAATTTGCTTATTCTCAGTCTGCCATTAAATTTCCAAACTGTGCTTAATCGTTGAATATCCTGAACTGTTGCAAAAGCATTTCTAACATACTTCTTTAAAAAGGCTTTGAAGTTTAATACTAAATTATTGGTAATCCTATACTTTCAGCAGAAAACTCGCAACTGATGACAAAGTCTTTCAGAAATAAGGATCAGAAATATACAGAAATATTTGAAAGCATTTACATGTTTCTCCCCATTACATAAGTACAAAATGTTTAGGACAATGAAGTTAAAACATACTTTATTTCAAATTTCTACTTTTTGTGAGCAGGACACCTTTCTTGATTCACCTTATTTCTTAATTTATTACTAATTCCAATATGTGTAATATAACCTATCAGCATGGTTAAGATACACATCAAAAGTTACTAGAGACTGATAAAAACAGAATCAGAAATTTGATGCAAAAATGAGACTTACAGAGTCTCAGCTATTCTATTGATATCTCCAGCTCAATGCACACTTTCAGAGCTTTTCTATGTATCAAACTCCTTCTGGGCTTTGAAGCAAATGGAGCTGATTATCACCATCTGTCACTTTCCCCATTTGACCATTTACTTTATTGACTGTATTGTCCATACTTCCAGAACATCTCAGACAGTTGAAAATCCTTCTCCATTAATAAAAATATTCTTTTGGTTTGGTTTTTTTTGTTTTGTTTTTAAAATATTTCCAGTGGGAATGGGAATTAGAGGAAACAACAACCCATGGTTGTCGGGTTTTGGTTTTGGTGGGGTTTTGATTGTTTCTTGTTTTTTCTTTTTTCTTTTAAATAAGATAGGAAAAAATGG
Source organism: Machaerirhynchus nigripectus (assembly GCA_013397975.1). Taxonomy (NCBI): domain Eukaryota; kingdom Metazoa; phylum Chordata; class Aves; order Passeriformes; family Dicruridae; genus Machaerirhynchus; species Machaerirhynchus nigripectus. The sequence continues at coordinate 1,116,141 of VZRQ01006372.1, read as the reverse complement.
GTTTCAAGAGAATCACTACCTATTTTTTCAGCTTGAGAATGACCTTATTTTTACTTTCTCTCCATAGGCAGCTGAAAAACTATCACTGTATTTTTTTTTCTCTACCATACAAAACTCCTTTCTTTCTTCCTGTGCAAACTTTGAACTTCTTCAATATAAAATTCAGCTTTAAAGGTTATTTTCTACCAGAAAATTTCCAGCAGTACTATTTCAATCATTTAAATAAATAGTTAAATAGTCTTCCTTTCTGTTCCCCACATTCTATCAATTTAGGGGTTCCGTTTTTTATAATAATCAGAACCGAGAAATTTTGTTTTAAAGAAAGTGCAAAAAAGCCTCCTCATCTTTGAAATAGTAGAATAACCAATTCAAAGAAAAAAAAAACTGATTTCCTCAAGTATGATCCACAGCTGACTAAATTAACAGAGTGTATAATTAACTAGTAACACGAGTAAAAGATAGTAAAAGTCATGTTCTAAGAAATTCCAAAATAAAAATGCATTAATGAGTGCCAACTAGAATTTGGGATTCTGATGTAACTTACAAATGTTTTGGCAGTGCTCCATCACTTATCCTTCAATTGCAGCTTCTTATTATATTTGTATAAAACATGGAAATATTTTTATGACATATTCTTTAAAGAAGTATTTCAGAGAGATATTTTATAGAATACTATCACTGGATTTTGGGGAATTTTTTTCAAGTCTATTTACCCATAACATGAGAAGGAAAGAGACATTTTCTAATCTGTGAGTTAAAAATCTAAAATACATTTATAAAACACTTTCTCTCTATAATGATGACAGACATTGAGATATTAGTATCTTAGAATTTATGTATCACCTATGAATTGCATGTACCCAAAAAAATGCTAGTTTTTATTATGAAACAATGATTTCTTTAAACTTAAGTGTATAAAAAAAAAATCTAGAAAAAATGGAGGAGGTTCTAGCAGAAAAAACCCAACAACCCAAAACGCAAAACCCAGAAATTTTCCAAATTACTCTAGCCTAATTAAAGGGTTTGAGAGCTTAATGGGAGGGCATAGACTAGTGTTTCCTGAACTGTACTGTGTATTTCTCCATAAAGCTGCACAGGAAGTGCTTGAGAAAATGTAATTTGCTTCTGAAGTGAAGCAGCACAGCGGTTTGAGTGTGTCTGCGCTCGAGCTCCTGAGAAGAACAATGCTAACTGGAAGAGAAGGACTCAGATGGGAGAGTTTCCCAACTCTTCCCACCCTGTTTTATATCCACACAAAGCATTAAAAATGTCATTTAGAGAGCCCACTTTAGGCCCAGTAAGATGGTAGGGCTTGAGGGAGAGTGTCTGTCGGAAGAAGTGAGGTTAAGGGAACTGAGCTTGGAAAAAACACTGACTTCAACTCTCAAATGAAGCAGTGCTGAAAAGACAGTCAGACTCTTCTAAGGGATGCACAATGAAGGACAAAAGGCACAAGTTGCACAAGGGAAGTGAAGCACTCTTTGACATGAGAGCAGTGAATTCTCAGAACAGAATGCACAGAGGGACAGTAAATTCTCCATCCTTGGAGATCTTCAAAATTCAACTTGCCAAGTCCTCTAGACACCCGATCTAACTTAGAAATTAGCCTAGCTTTGAGGTCAAAGTGGGACCACATGACCTCCACAGCACCTTTCTAACCTGATTTATTGGTGATCTGTGATGAATGAGGAATTTAAATAGGCAGTGTTTTCAAAATATTATACAGGCACCAACATCTTGATGGATACAGTGCCAAGAGACCCTGTAAGGAGTGAAAGATTAGGGACTTCGGTATTTATTTTAATTAAGTAAAAGCTTTGATGTTCCCTAACTGCAGAGTCTCTGAGGTAAAAAAATAATATTAGTCACATGTGCAAAACACCCTCCAGAAAAGCCATTTGCTTTTTTAAATAGATGTGTGTATGTGTGTGTGTGTGTGTACACACATATAGTACTTCTCTAACATTGTCAAAACTTCTTGTTTTCCTTGGTGAGTTTTTGGGCCAAATGATGAAGAAACAGGAAGAAAAGAGATAAAATCTGCTCCTCTGACTAGGTTATTTCTCAGACAAGCGATGCTCAAACAGGCTGTAAGAACATAAGGACTCAGAGCAGTCTCCATTACCACTGTCACAAGAATTACTTTTATTGCCTAAAGAAATATCTGAAGGCATTACAATAAAATTCTCTATGCTACAGTGTGCCTGATCAAATGGGCAAAGGACAAACTCACTGATTCCATTCCATTGTTCCTAGAAGACCCCAATATTTCTGCTCTTGTTTATAATTTAGTAATCATAAAAGGAGCATCAATATGATGCAAGTGATTAACCCAGACAGTAAAATTTTGGAAAAAAGACAGTCATTGCTCCTAACATCAACTTAGACAAGGAGCATAATTTCATTTCGCTGTCGCCCTCTTACATCATATATATACAGCAAAAACACAACTATGAAGGAGGGTACAGAAAACGTGTTGCAGAAAATAATGAAGTAATTATTACTTCCAAACTACCTTATGACTTCCTGAATCTTACGTCACTGTGTTTTAATAATGTTATACAGTCGTTGAAAATAAACATTCAGTCTTGAAATAGTCTTCCCCACACTAAACTTAACTTTTAGGTGGATAACTCTCATTCTGATTCACTCCATCCATCACCCTTCCTGACTATCTTTTCAGCTCTGGCAACTGCTGACTGTCTAAATCAAGGAGTTATCCAGATTTAGAGAACTCAAACCTGTTAAACTTCTCATCCCACACACACACTAAAGAAATCCTCAGCATATAATCCTCCTTCAGACCTTCTCCCATACAAGTTATTAAGTTTCAAACCCTGCCTTCACTCGCAGTCAATGGCTGGCCCATTTAGCCTGCTTGGCCACAATGCCCCAGGGAAAAGGCTTGCCAGGCAGTGTAAGAGTACCAGCACACTCGATGCTTGAGCTGGAGTTGGCAGCAGCAAACAGCTTGCAAAGTGAGTAAGGTGAGATAATCAAAGCTGTATTTTGATAGGAACCACTTAGATTGGATGAGAGAGACAGCGTCAGAGAAAGACCAGCTGGGAAACAGAAGTAGGGTTTAGCAAGGAGATTAGAGGGAAGACATGGACAGATGGAGAATGTGAACAGAAATTGAACTGAGACCTGAACTCATGATGTACAAAATGCAAGAAGTTCTGAAGGAGAGCCAAAAGGCAGGCTTCCTCTGCAGTCTCACACCAAGGGAGAAATTTCAGGTTCTGCATCAAAATTTCACAGAGATGTCTAAGCCATATCTTGTGATAGACTTACCCCTGTATTTGGAGTTTTAAACAGTTGACTTAGGCAGCACAGCACTAACCAAAGTGGGTACTGTTAATTCCTCTCTCATATCTTCATCCTAAATGCAGAAACTGCAAGCACTTACCATGCCATTATGGATTCCACTCCCTGAGCTGAACTTTGCAGCAGGTAAATCACTTTTTTTACCAGAGTTCGGCACCTTCTTGGTAACAAAATTGGAAATTATTTGGAGAAATTGAACTGGGAAGATAAGGACAAATTAAAAACTTGCTCTCTCCCAGGGAGATTTGAGAACTGTTGACAGGATAGCTTTTTAAAGTCTGAATTGGTGTCAGCAGAGCCAACCTTGTCCTGTAAATAAGAAGCTTGCCTGCACTACGATGCCCATCTGTCATCAGCCATTCATCTTAAAAGCATGATGGAGAGACCAGAAAAAGTGGACAGACTTTTTTATAATGATGTTTCAGTGAATTAAATGAAAGTTATTTTAAATTAATATTCTTTATTGTTTTTCTTTTGGCACCTAGAAAACAATTTATAAGCCTAACTTTAACTGAATCGTAACTTTTGCTCCACAGAATTGATAAAAGGAAGTTAGTACATAATTTAAAAATCCACTGTTTTGAGAGAATAAAACAGGAAATAAGAACATAGAAGACTCAGAAGACATGCTTTTTTAGTGACTGTGGGACCAAAAACAGTCTCAGCCATCTAAGACCTTATTGTAGTCATTTGAGAAAGTAATCATATTCTAAAGTAAAACTGTAAAATAAGTGGATTAACTACTGTTCCCTTGGAATACTTCTGCCTGCAGATTACAACAGGAATACAGTGACCAGATCAGGTGGGATTTTTCATCACCAATATCTAATGATAAATATGCTATTTCCGATCCTTCATACCTTAGCTAGGTAGACTATGTTCTTGTGTCAGCCAAGGAAGACAAGAGACTTCCAGGCTTCTGAAGAGAAACGGAAAGAGGAAAGTAAAATAGTGACTAAAGATCACTTCAGGTAAGGGATGGAAGGAACAAGACGGGACATTTAGGCGATTTGATTATGCCTGCTCAGCTTCCTATATTTTAAATGAAGACTGCATCACTGCAGTCGCTCATGTTATAGAAAGGGCCATACATATCTGAGTGGTTTGTTTACTCAGCAGTCTGGGACAAATGCTGTATCGATACAAATTAACAGCAAAGATGTTCATGATACTGTGTAAAAAGAGCCATGAATATTAAAAAAAGTTGCATTTAATTTTAAAATTCAATTTTTAAGCATACTTCTATTGCTCATAGTGCTCAAGATATTCTTGGCTTGGAAAGGAAAACAGTCATGTAGGCTATCAATCCCTTTCTGTTATTCCCAATATTCAGATGTAATACAGTTTCACTAAACTATATAAATTCTAAGGCAGCTGAGCTATTGCCGTTATAAAGTTCATATATACTAAATATCCCAGGCCACAGATTGAGATAACCCATCCTGTGCCTTCACTGGATGTGAAGAGTGGTTAATATTTGTCCTATTTAAAATAATGTTTAAGTGAAAGACTCTTGTCCAGTTTTGGTCTTCTTTCCATATCAACACATCTAGATCCTTCAGCTTTCTAACCAACGTTGTCTAAATCTTTTATCCTTTTTCTTTTGCTCAACTTTGAAACATCTCATTGTCTCTAGCTCTTCAGTGGTGCTCAGCTACACTGCATTTAGTATTAAAGCGGAAGTCTCACCAGCCACTGATCAGGGTAAACAACTGCAACATGTATCCTACACAGGCACCTGTTGTCAGTATTTCCCAAGAACACCACTACCTTTCATGCAAGCACTTGATATTTTTAATTCATATTAAATCTGAACTTTTGCTACTATACTGGAGCATTTTCACTACTGCTGTTCCCTAATCAGCAATATTCCAGGTTTTGTTTTGTTTTGTTTTCCTCTGTACCTGTAGTGCCTGTATCATTATTGAAATTTTGGAACATTGCTCTGAATTGCAACTCTGCTTTCCAAAGTAATTGCATTTCCTGTATCATTCTAAAAATGCTATATGAGTAATTTCTTCATAATTTAAATTGCAATTGAATTATTAAAGCCTGGGACAAGCCCTTGTTTGATCCACTTAAAACTGCTTTCCCATCTGACAGGGACCATCTTGACCTAAGACATTCACTTCCATCTGGCAGATGGAGAGAAAACTTCCATTTAAAAATCACCATTGATAAAAAATTAGCTTAGCAATAATGTGTTGGAGCTATAATGTAAAGAAGTACAGTAGAAGGGACTATTTTTCTTAATATTTCAAAATAAAATTTGATCTTGCAACAACAATATGCAAAACCTTATGTCTATCTGAACTAATTATTTTTAATATGAAATCACCGTCTCAGAAACGCTATGCCTGATTAGAAGGATTTTGAGGACCAGAACCAAACTAAAGTAAGTTCTAACAAAGGTAAACCTGATTAATTTAAAAACAAACAAGCAAACGAACAACCTGTTATAGGTTATTAGCCCACACTGCATTTTGAAACACTGATAGTACAAGAGAATCTGGTCTAGCCAGTATTTCTACAGATAAGAAGCAAACCTTCAGAGCTCTGGTATACAATTTATGAAGCTAATTATGCTGTGATGAGTATTACAAACACACACGCATCTAGCTCAAAGATTACTGGGCTACCTTTATGTTATCCTTTCATTATTTTTACTTTTTGGGGTGATTATATGGGGTATATCTAGGTCTGCAAATATTTTTCATATTTTTCCTAAGGGAATAATGTAGAGTTTTGAACTTTTTAGTATCTCATATGCTAAAAATAAAATAGGGATAATTATTATAAACAAATTAACCTTCCTCTGGAGAAAAATCAGTAGGAAGCTCTGTCCTAAGTGTATCTCAAACAGGCTCAAATCCCAGTAGGGAAAACCAGTCCAAACCAATGACTGGACGACAACAGAGTACACTTGCAGATAGTTTACATCAGCTAATTTGATCTATTTTTCAGCTTTTACTGTACCAAACAACTTGCTAAAAAAGCACAGACAGCACTTTCTAGTAAAGATTTTATAGACGTTCTTCTGCTCCTTTTGGAGAATGTACATTCATTTTCTCAGTATGGCTTTCAGAGCTTCAGTCAAAGATGCTCATAAAACTATAGCCAGAATAAAATGCAGAAAGCCAGAATTATCAGCACAACACGTGAAAGAAACCCTCCTTTGATGTCAGTCTGACATCAGGTAGAATTTTCACCCTCCTATTCACACTAACTGCAGTAATCTGTGGCTTGAGAGAAGGTGAAGATCTCAAGCAAAACAGAGCTGAAGTAGGCCAAAATTTCCTCACCAGCCTTGTTGCCCTCCTCTGGATGCGTTCAAGTGTCTCAACGTCCTTCCTGAGCTGAGGGGCCCAGAACCGGACACAGCACTCGAGGTGCAGCCTCACCAGTGCCAAGTACAGGGGAAGAATGTCTTCCCTGGTCCTGCTGGCCACACCATTCTTGATCCAGGCCAGGATGCTGTTAGCCTTCTTGGCCACCAGGGCACACTGCTGGCTCATTTCAGTCGGCTGTCGACCAGCACCCCCAGGTCCCATTCTGCCTGGGCACTGTCCAGCCACACTGTGCCCTGCCTATAGCGTTGCAGGGGCTTATTGTGGCCAAAATGCAGGATTCGGCACTTGGACTTGTTAAACTTCATCTTATTGGACTCTGCCCATCCATCCAACCGTTCCAGGTCTCTCTGCAGAGCTCTCCTACTTTCCAACAGATCGACACACGCTCCCAGCTTAGTGTCATCTACAAATTTCTAATAGTAGACTCAATACCCTCATCCATGTCATCAGTAAAGATATTAAACAAAACTGGCTCCAGCAAAGATCCCTGAGGGACACCACTAGTGACTGGATGAACTTTAAAGTCCCTTCCAACTCACACCATTCTGTGAAATCATGAAGTCTTAACATTCCAGTTTTAAAGTTGAAAACTTCAGAATACCACAGAAGATTCACATTAATGTGTTAACAAAGCCATCTAAAAGAAATTCCACTCTTAAAATCAGTATGATTATGCTCTTAATATAGCAATAGAAGAAATCCTGCATTTCTTACCTAAATAAAGACACATTTTGGGGGGGATTTTGCTTAAAACAATTACTTTTTTTACTACATTATGAAGATTTGATTTATGTTTGCCTTACAATTATGGTAAATCACATCAGATAAAAATATCAAGAAAAGTCTCTCTTAATAAACATACTGATAGGATTTACTGTAAGTGTTAAAGCTTAAATGTACAGTTTCTACCCTAAAGCTGACAGGCTGTTGACAGATGTGTCTGCATTAGTTTAACAAATACAAACACTTGTGCTGAGTCTATGAACTGCTTAGCTGTAGATGTTTTATGTGTGTGACAGGTCATGTGCAAAATCTTCTGCAACTTGCCTCAGTTTAGCTGAACAGGCATTTTGCATCCAAAGGCAAAAGGAAGACAACTCCCATCTTTGATTACACATATGCAACCTGTACAAGTGCCAAAGATGACTGTGACTGGCATGTGACTTGATTCAGTAGCGCACTGGTGTAAAGCTATTTCTTTATTACATTAGACAGGTACTCACAATTTTTTTTGCTACTGTTGAATGGATGAATTTCAATCTTCACTTCCAGACTTTACTGACAGTTCCTGGTGCTCTCATGGAAACCATTCCTAGGGCTATTCACTCCACTGAACCCTACCATGCTGGACTAGTGGACAGTCTAAATAAATCAGAGCTGGGGAGCTCACTGCCACAGGGAGTTCAAGAGGCACAAAGCTCACAAAACAGAAAAATTTGGTGTATTTGCAAAATGTCAATTCCAATAGGTAGCTTTCACAACTTTTTTGGTGCTGACAGGCTACAATTCCTAATTTTTTCTTGGCTCAGCTACACTTGATTACTAATATGTATCAAAGAAATGGAAAGCACTTAAGAATTACAAAAGGGGACATAGTGGCCAGCAATACTTTTTCTTTGGATGAATAGGAAGCCACCATCTATGTTTATTCTAGTGTTCACATAGAGGCAACGACTATGACAGACAAGCAAGTGAAAATGTAATGTAACCACATAGCTCGTTGTCTGAAAATTAAATGTGCCACCACTGAAAGCAATGTTATCTGGATATTTTTTATTATGTGATTAGCTACCAGGTTACTTTTCAGCCTTTCACTTATACTAGATTAGATAAAACATTACAATAATTCCCTTTACAAGCTGCATTAAAGAAGAAAATTATATTTAAAGCAACAGTTCAAAGACATAGAGAGATAATTTAATCATCTTAGTCATAGTGTCCATAATATCTTTCCCTGAAATGTTGTAAAAAACCCATTTTCCATTGGAAGAAATGCATGAATGATGAAAGGGCACTGTATGAAGGACAAGGTGCCATTTAACTGTAAATCTTAGAAAGAGATTAATTTTATTTTTACCCTTTTAGTCCCACCAATTGCCTAAGGATCAACTTTTTTGCTCAGCTGTCATGAAAAAAAAAGCCTGTGAATCATACATGAACACATGAACACCCTTTTCACCTGCAATGTTTATGAATGCAGACAAAGACATAACCCTGATTCATGAACTATTAAAAAAGTGATGGGATCCATCCATCCATGCAAAAAATATTCATATACACATTCCATTTCCTCAAGGTAGTGAAAGATCAATCTTTCATTTTAATTTTATTCTTTTATGTTCAGCTCTAGTAAATTCTCTTTTCAAGAGTGAGATGTTTTGCAAGTTTTTCTGTCCTGAACTTCACTCTTTTGAATGACTTAACTGACCCTTTCTACCTTTCAATTTTTATAACTAGGAAATTAGATACTCTCCAGTCAGGAGGCACGAAAGTGTACACAGAGAATTAATAAAGACTGCTGCTGTTGTGGGCACTGTACATACACAGAATGAATAAAAAACAGTCCCATGCCAAAAATATTTCAAAGTTAAGGTAGCATCTTACTTTCACATTTAGAAGGATAATCCAAAAGTGATCCTGTATTTAAAATTAAGTATAACAACACCATGTGGCTCTAACAACAAAGATGTACAGTTGAAAAAAGTCAGCAAGGTTTACACTTTCCCAATAATGACACTGTGAGTATGCTTTCAGAGAACTTTTGAAAGTGATAAAATATACAAAAGAAATCACTGTGTAGTCTTTCTTGTGCTTCAAGATGATACAGTCCTAAACCCATGGTATAAACAAATGGACATGCTGGAGGGAATACTGTAAGTCATGTTGAAAACAGATAATTTAGATCTTGTGCTGTAGAACTCTCCTTCATAACATAACTGGACTGAGCAATTGAGAACTGAAACTGATACAGAAACTGCAAAAGCAATTTCTGCCCCTATTCCAGATGCTGGTGAGGTCAATCGATTACATTCTGCAAGGATCACTGTTAATATTTTCTCTTTTTATGGCCATATGCCTTTTCCTCCTTTAAACTTCATGTGCCTGATCTCAGCATAAGCTAACTGAACCTCAGACACACAATTATCAAAACTCTATCAGAGAGTATAACAAGCTTAATGTTTAACATAGCATCAAAGCTGAAGTCAGCCATGATGGTCAGGGGAGGTTTACAGAGCAGCTTTCTCACTTTCTGCTGCATAACCAAGTTAGTGCAGTCCACTTTGTATTCATGTAAGTTTTTAAATTTCCTTGTGTTTGTCTACTTGCACCCTACCTTCCATAAAAATGTTCCCCTCATTTATTTAGGCTGTAACTACTTTGAGACATGGGCTTTTTGCTGCCTGATGGCTGCACACTAGTGAAAACCGTATAGCTCATTGCTGTTTGGGTTCAAGGCAAAACTGTAAAGAGCACATTGGTAAAAAAAGAAACAATGGTGTATACAAGCTCTTTGTTTTCTTCTCTCATTAAAGAATAATGTGTGTTCAAACTCTACTGTACTTTTACTTTACTGTAAAATTTAAAATATGAGCTGTTTATAGAATTTATCATCCATCATAGAAGGATACAATTTATGTCATATATATATATATGTATCTGTGACATAAGTGAACTGAGTAATTTGTTCTCAGAAATAGTTTTACTATACTTTTACAATTATGCAATATTTTACAATATTATACCTACTCTCCGATATTAAGCAGAACCCAACACTTTCTTACAATCCATGAGCAATGTTCTTCACGATGCTGTTCCAAATTCTCTACTTTAGTGCCTGTGCTAGTTTCCCCCACTGTGCTTATCCTGCATTAGTGAATTATATTTATATGGAGTGCCAATGCCATAACTACATCTTTCCCTTGAAACTTCCAAGTACTGTTTTCCAAGCCGTAACAGCATGGAAAGCATTTAGTACAGCACAATTTTGAGAAGCTGCAGGAACTACTTACAGCGGAAGCCTTGGAGGGTATAACCAGATAATTCTGCATTTGAAAGACACCAAAAACTATCAAACAGAGAGAACAAACCTTCTTTATCATATCCAGTCTGTACTAATCACTCATATTCACAGATAACGGAACATAAAAGATAAATGTTGCTGAAAAAATTGAATGGCAACTCTTCCAGAGTTCTGACAAGATACTGACACATCAGCTGACAGAAGGGAATAGTCTCAGATGAAAGGACAGCCAAGAACATATCATATTATAAAGGCACATTTTTGATTCCCAAATATGAAATCTTACTTCTCAAGGAAAAGAAATACTGCAGAAATAAAAGTTTTTATCCTAATGATGTCAGCCTCCTCTGACCCCTATAAGAAACAGCCCTCAAAACTTGCATAACTTCCTGATAATCCTCCTTATCCAAAACAAATAAATTAAAAATGGATTTGTGATATGAGACTTTTTGGTCTGGGAAAGATAAAAGATGTGCACACTGGGACACAACATCATCCACAGAATCACACATGGCCAAGAAGCCTCATGAGGGTCAAAAAGGACAGCTAACTAAGGCAATTTTAAATCTGGTGTTATCTGTCTCTCAGAAGGCACATGCAGTAATTTCAAGGTAAATGCACTACAGACTGTGCCACAAGAGCTGGGTGTTGAATGATTAGAAAGGAAATGCTTTCTCTTTTCTGAAGAATTGTTAAGTAACACCTATACTAGCAATGAATAGCCATATAAAACACAAAGTGCCATCCAAACTCTGAAAATGACCTTGTTCTGTTATTTCCCGAATATTAGTAAGACTGTAATATGGAGTTCTCTGTTTCCAGGCAACGCGGTGAAGGAGGTAACCATGGCTTTAGACAGCAGATATTCCTCTGGACTTTTCAGCAAGGTGTGCAAAAAGACTGCATACACAAGTACTGGAAATGAGTGTGTCTGAACTCATGCTGTACTGACAGCTGTAGAGTTGCATATTAAAAAAAAAGAAAAAGCAAGCAAATACTTCTTACCATAAAACCCTCAGTGTACTGAAACTGAGCTCTGGAACTGTCTTCTGCTGTGGGACTCAGGGGCTTAGGATCAGACATAGAGCGTTGCATCATCTTTGCTGCCTTTGGGCTTGATGGAGGAACCTTGGCCATGTCAACATGCAGCATCTTCTGAGGGCTGATGTCATCAGTCATGGGTTTTTCATAAGGTACAAATGCTGACTCTATAACTTTGCTTGGTGAGACGGGTGAAATAGGTGAATAGAGAACTTTGGGGGATTTGGGAGGGGAAGGGACTACCTGTAATGTGGAGTCTGGATGAAGGTGGGATGAGTATCCTATCTCTAATGGTGTTGGACGTTTTTTATCTTTCTGAGGAGATGAAGCTGACAGATATTGGGAACTTGGAGTGTCTGACTCTGTCTCTGTTTGACATCCCAGACTTTCTCCTTTATATGTCTTTTCTGGAGCTGAAATGTGCTTTATGATTTCAACCTTAGCATCCCATCGGGCCCTGATTGAAGGTGTTCTTATTGTTCCTACAGGTTCTGTTTGCACCGAAATCTCTGCCACCGTCTGAACTGCAATACTAGATACCTTGGAGAATGGTTTAGCTTTGTCTGCCTCAGTGGTGCTCTCACTGTATTTCCCTACGCGGGGCTTCCTTCTGGATCTGCTGGAAAGGTCCCATTCATCTTGATCTTCATCATCTGTCTGAACACTTGTATCAACACTCTTCTTAGCTCTCCGTCTCCTGTTGGTGTAACCTCTTTCCGCTCCATCTTCATCATCAGTTTGCACTCCACTGTCCACTATTTTTTTGAAGCAGCGTGGCTCTTCTTCCAGGGTCTCCTCAAACTCCTCATAGGGACCACGTAACTTTGGCATAGAACTTCTCTTTTTTAATTGCTTCTCCTCTCTAACATCAATATCCTTAAGAGACATTTCTGAAACCGAGCTTAGGATACCAGACCTGGGTATGTATTGGGTAATGCCATCAGACTGAACGGTATACCATGCTTGGCTTTGTGGAATTTCAATACCCAGCACTCCTGAAGCTGTAGTGGTTGTGTCATCAGAAGGCCAAAATTGGCCATTTTCTGGGGTTGCATACTGTCCTTCCAAAAGTGTTTCATCTGTGGTGGTTTGTGGTGAGCCAGTTCCTGAAGGTTCATAACCATACTGATATATTTGACGAAGTTTTTGCTCCTCTAACTGTTGGTGGAGCTGTTGTTGAAGCTGTTGGAATTGTTCAAGCTGCAGCTGCTGCTGGGCTAATGTTTCTTGTCTCATCATAAACTGAGCTTGTCGTTCCTCCTCCTGCTGAAATAAGAGATGATGTTTCATGGATTGCAACTCCTCAAGCTTTTTTTGCACCATAAACTTTTCTTGTTCCCTAAATCTTTGAATTTCCTGACGTTCCCATTCCAGCTCTTCTGCAAAGCGCTGCTGCTTAATTTTCTCAAGCTCAAGAAGTTCCCGCTCCAAATCAAGCTGCTGCTGTTTGCCTTCTTCAGGGGCAATGAGAAGGGCAACATCATCGTCAATTACATCTCTATAAACTTCGGATGCTGTAGTTAAAGCAGGTATCAAGCTGGTTGGCTCAGTGGTAATAGTTTCTATAGTATGAGGTGGCAACCCTGTATCCATACCAATGGCAGTAATTGCATTATCTTTTTCAGCTGCCACAGTTGTCAAGAAACTGTATGATCTTGGGAGTGGTTGGGTCTGTTGCAAAGTTGATAAAGAGGGCACTGAGTCAATTGTTTGGAGAGTAGGTAAATCTCTGACACTTGTACTGAAAATAGAACCGGGTTGTGTGGTGATGGCAAATGTGGATGGGATTGGAGTCGCTACTGAAGAATAAACAACACCATTGGATGATCTTAAAACACTTCCAACACCAAACTGCGAACCCACAGATGCCACCATTCTTGCTTGGGAATACTGTGGTGTACTGAGCCCGAGGCCAGAAATCTGCCGAGTCTCTGGATATGGACCTGTAGTCTTGCTTGAGTAATCCATAACCTCACCTGAAATTACAGGGCAAAGTTACAGTCCAGTCCCACAAAAGAATGCTGCTTTGTGGATTCTGAAAGTCATCCCATCTTGATGAAATAAATGGGAAGGGGAAACTGCATGCAAATCTTCAGGTTAATGATCTACTTTAGATGTGAAGGAAACAGCATTTCTGAACATGCAGGCACATGCAGGCACCTCTGTGCAAACACATATGTAAAATGAAGAAACGAAAAACGTGTAATCCGGTATAATTTGTCACACTGTCCAAAAGAAAACAAAACAACAGAAGGAGGGGAAAAACAATAAAAAAATTATCCTGAAATGAGGTGAGGAACATCAAAATTATATTTCAAAGAAAGATCTGCTGCTGTGTCATACTGACCTGTAGTTACTCTTCCAGAAGTAAGATCTACTGCTGTATCAGTTGCCCCAACTCGATAATCAAAGCTATTCTTGCTTTTGTATGCAAATAGTCCAGCTTCTGATAAATTTGTGTCAGACATAGATGGTTTCATATCTCCCATTCCTCGGTAGCCATATGACCCTGATCGATCATACTGATAATGGTCATCTCTGTAGCCAAAGCGATCTTCAGGAAGTGTAGTAGAAGGCTGCTGTGCTGTGCAGCTCCTACCAAATGGCAATTTATAAACCATATCACAGCAGACAGCTCTTCTCCCTGCAGTCAGATCTACAGGCTTTTCATCATCTTCTATTACTGTTGTTATGATACCTGAAGAAGTTTCATCCACTGTTACTACTGTTCTGTGGGATTTTGTAGTGCTAAGGTCAACTGCTCCACTCTCTGCTGGCTCCTGAGAAGTGGAGAGATCAGTCCAACCATTTGTAACACCAACAGGTGGTACAGTAACAGGCTTTGTAGTAGCCCATGTCACTGCCTGTGTTGAAGTACCTAGGGATAAATTTATTGGCACTTCATCTCTACCTACAGAGAAGGCCTGGCTGCCTGTTACTCTGTATGCAGGCTCAAAATGTTTTGATGTTGTTAGCTGAAGCGGCGTTGTCATAGCATGTCCCAGATCCACAAGGCTGTCTGTGCTGGTGGTGTAGCTCACAGTGGCCGTGCAGGTCATTACAGTTACTGTCTCAGGGACTACAGGCAGAGAAGTATCAGCAACACATGCAGTGCTAAGATTTATTATGGATGGCTGGACAGTACTTACTGGCCGTCCACCTATGTCACTTGCTGGCATTTGCCTTCTTACATCCATGGGAACAGCAGAGAGATCCATGCAGCTGTCTCTCACTTCAATGTCCATCTTAGTTAAAGTGCGAAGATCTATGACATCGCCCAAAGGATGGAATCTTCCATTCTCTCTGTATCTGGGTTGATCTACAATATGCAGTGGCTCTGGAGGTATAGTAATAGCAACACTACCTAAACCATAACCAGGCACTGGACCCTTAAGCACAGACAATGTGGTCTTGGTTATGTCTGTTGTTACTACTTCTGATTTTGAACTAGGTATTTTTTCAAAAGTTGATTGTGTTGTCACAGGAATAGCTTGCAGTGCACCTGAAATATACATACTCTGACCTGCCATACTTTGAATATCCATAGTTTTCATGGATGTAGTAAAAACTGGTTGCATAGGTTGGGGAATCTGTTCTTTAGAAGGTGCTTCTAAAGGCCAGCTGGTAACAGCCTGAGTAGTTATAGCTTCTGTGGGAGTTCCAGGCTCAGAAGGCAATGTGATGACAACATAGGTTTCCTGTGAGGGTTTTGCCAACCTCGGTGAAGATTTGTTAGAGTGTGGAGACAAAGGGGAAGTGGGAGATGGTATTTTGTATTCAGCTGTGGAGACCAAGTTCAGAGTCATACTTGAAGTCAATGACAAACTTACTGGTTTGGGTTGTGTTTCTGCTGGCTTATGGACAGCTACTGGGAGCGGAGGAACTGCTGGTTTAGGAGCAATTGGAGGTTTAGTTACTTCAGGGGGCCTGTGACTGAAAACAAGCCCTGCTGGAATGGAGGACGGTTTGGGTGGTACAGGAGGTGGTGTTGGGGTATATGCTTTTGTGATAGGTACCACATGATTCTTTAATACAGCTGTGGACTCAAGTGTTGGAACGGTTGTGACTGGAGGGACCACTGTGGGAGCTGTTGCTGCTGGAGTCTTAATCTGTGACTTCTTTTTGGGATAAATGGCTGGCTTGGGTAAAATAGGTGGAGGTGGTAATGGTGGTGGAGGAGGTGGTGGAGGAGGAGGAGGAGGAGGAGGTGGGGGTGGAGAAGGATGTGCAGGAGAATCCAAAGAAGAGCTTCTAAAAAGAGAGAATACTTTGGCTGAAACAGCAGGAGCTGAGGAAGGCACAGAGACCATGCTGGTCTTACTTACAACACTGTGAGTGAGTACAGAAGATGTTTCTGATGCAGGCTCTGTAACTGGTACTGGTGCTATACATACAGGTGGTTGCTCAGATGCAACATTAGTCAAATCAATCCTTGTCATATCAACACCCAATTCTTTGTGTGGCTCTTCAGGATGAATTTTGACACTGCCAGCCTCTACTGTACTTTTAATTTTTTTAGCTGTTTCCTTCTCTGCTTTGGAGGTATCAAAGGTAATGGTATCAGCTGCATATTCCTTGGATTTTGTAACTGTAGTTGCCACTACTAAAGGTACAGTTTCAGGCAAACAAACTGCAGCTTGCTCCACACTCTCCATATCTGATTCTATAGATGGTTTTTTAGTGGCTCCAGCAATAGAGTCATAAGGCATGCTCACTTCAGAGTACTCTTTTGCAGATGTTAAGGGAACCTGTGTTACTACCCTGACACCTTCAGAATCTGCTGGTTTACTTAGACCCTCTGCTGGACCTACAAAACCTTTGGTTGCACTATCTATAGGTGAGGAACTATCTGTGGTACAAACTGAAGATGTAGATGATGTTAAGGAAGCTGCATCAGAAGGTAAAACTGATGCAGCACCTTCCGATGTCTCAGAGTATGTCAATATTGATGTTTCATGAGAAATTATTTCTTGAATTTCTCTGGCATAATCTGTTAAGTATTCATCTTCAATTTCCTCTGCTGTAAAATGCTGTGTTATTTTAACATCTGGAATGGAAAGTGCTGTGCTACTGACAGGTGATACATCTGAGATTGCTGATGTAGTGCTTGATGTTAAAGATGTACTATCCACTATTTCTCCACCACCAGCTACCTTTGTATCAGATGTGAGAATGAAATCTGAAGTTGGTTGTGTTGGACTAGACCCTGGGGTTAGCTGCATTTTCTGTCTTTTCATAAGCTCTTCATAAGCAGCTTCTGCATCTAACAAATGCTTTTCCTCAATGGTGGAAGTTACTGTGCTGTCTAATACAACTATTTCATGACTTTCTGGGATAATGTAAGAACTAGAGACAATATCTTCTTGAGGCACAATAGTATGTAAAGTCTCAACACTATAGTAGTCTTTCTCGAGATCACTAATTTTCTGTGGTTCATCATAGACCTGTTCTGAAGCTCTCGTTTTTTTCTCTTTTCCTCTCTGTTGCATATATTCACTGCTCTCATCTTGTCTCATGACAAGATTAGTATCAATAGTTCCATTGTAAGTATCCTCTACTAAAGATTCATAAATATAATCCTCTATTAGCATTCCACCATACAGAGATTCTTTTTCAAATACTTCATCTTTTTCATTTGAAATTTGAAAGGATTTGGACTTATGCATCATCTCCTCATATACCTCTTCAGCACTTTTCAATGTCTTTTGACCACTCTCTTCTTTTGGGAGTCCAGTTGGTTGTTCATCTGTTGGTGAGTATAGAGAGACAGCTGTCGGCAATTTGTAAACTTTTTGCACTTCTATTATTTTTTCTGGGCTGATTTCAAAACCTTCAGGTTCTGACTCAATGCTGGGTGAATATTCAGAACAAGATGATCTGTGCAGCTCTTCCATTTCTGCAGCTTGTCTTAATTCTTCTGTTGGAGATGCATCTTCAATGGGAGAAAGATTACTTGGTGGAGTCTTTGGACGTTCCCTTCTTCTCTGGGCTCTTAGTTCATCCTTGTCCTTTTTAGATTTTTTGCTAGAACTTTTTCTCTGTTGCTGTTCTAATTCACGTTGTTTCTCTTGTTCCTTTAGCAGTTCTTCCTCTTCCCGTAGTTCTTCTTCTTCTGAAGAATCTTCAATAGTGGGAAGAAGAGGACCATGTGTCCGATGCCTAGCTTTGCGCTGTTGTTTGCTCTCCCCTCCCAGTTTTTTGTGACTAGGACTGCTGTCACTGTCTTCGTCAAGTGATGACACTGAAGTAGGAGATGTACCTGGTGTGAAACTAGAAGCATGTAAACTTGAAGATCCTTCTCCTCTAGATCTATCTTCTGGTGAATCTGTAAGACTCTCCATCTCTAGCTCAGGCTCTTCATCAAAATACAAAATACCTTTCTGTTGTTCAGATACTTCAGAATATTTGGTTGTTATTGTACTATTTAATTCTATTGTTTTGAAACGTCGAAGGCCTCCTCCTCCAGATACTGCAAGTTCTTCACTGTCTTGACTTTTACTTTCCCTGTATTTTGGCTCTGGGCTTTCATCAAAAGTCTCATCATCATCATCATGCCATGAATGTCTTCTTCCTGCATCCTCATCATAGCCTGCACTACTTTTCCGTGCCATTCTTCTGTGCTTTCCAGCTGTTCCTTTGGCTTTGCTTTTCACTTCTTCTTTCTTTTGGCTTTCAGCTGCACTGATCTCTTTGAGTTGATTTCTAATGAATTCATCATCTTCAGAACCTGAAGCGTCTTCATCAGCACTCATCTCTATAATCTGTTTTCTAATGAAGTCTTCCTCATCACCTGATCCCTGACTGTCATCTCGTTTGTACTCATCACTGCTTGAAGAACCAACACTAGTTCTTCTTTTTCTCCTTGGGACAGGTGAGTTTTCACTCTCACTGCTGTCTTCCACAGAGTCATAGCGTTGCTGTCTTCTTGCTGATATGTCCTCTCCTTCATGTTCTTCCTTGTAGTCTGCCTGGGAGGAAGCAGTTTCTTTGTCCTCTTCTACAATGTCTCCTTCACCTTCTTTGATAGCTTTTAAGTCTTCCTCATCTGAACTGTAAGATTCTGGAGTGACAGGCAATGGCTTTGTTTTAAGTTGATCTTTTGTCTGTTCACTGTATGTTTCAGAAAGCTCTTTGCTTTTTGCAGATTTTTCATCAGAAAGAGTACTTGCCTGAGCTTCTAAAATTGAGAGTACAGTGCTTTCCAATTTAGCTAGATCTGAGGGGCTTGGTGGACTTTCTTGTGAAATAGTGTCCTTTTTATTAGATTCTTTGAGTAAATCCTTTTCATCAGTGGGGATATGACTTGGAATTTCACCAAGTGAACTTGATATCCCATCAGAAGAATACCCGGTGTCACTCAGACCTTGTGGACTTTTCTGTTGCTGAGAGCTTGATGTGTCTGATTTGTCATCCTCCTTTTCCTAAAAAAATAAATACATAACGCGTGTGTATATATTTATATATAAATTCTTAATGTCTCCTGGCAATTAAAAACATGTGATTCTTTTTCCTAAAAGATAAGTTCATGTCTCAGATGAAGACTGAACAATAATTTTGCTATTCAAAGCTATTAAAATAATACAAAAAGTTCCTCAAATTTTGATTTTTTGCATTGAATCTAAGCATTGCATGGCTGTCCACGCTGGCAATTGATTTTACTAGTTTCAAGATGATCTTTTATTTTTCAATATAAAATTTAATTGTTTTAAGAACACTCAATAATCATAATCTGCCCTTTGTTCACACATGAATGAGACAAATTGCCTGGGGGTTTATGTGAAGATTCTATTTACTACGTTTCAAAGCTGTCTATGTGGTTTTAGATACAAAGCAATATAGCTCGACAAACATCTGCAGAATTTCTGAAGTCTGCTCCTTTCTTTGCCCATTCTACCATTTATAATTATCTAGATACAAGTCAATCTTCTCAAATATTGGACTCATGGTTTAATTTTGATGATTGAAGTATTACACATTGCAACATGCCGCAGAATACACAGAGTATTGAAGTGTGATTTAATGACATTTGGAATGTCCCCACATACTGGAATGTCCCCTACAGCTGGGCATTGCACAAATATTTTCTGAGTACCTCATAAAAAAGAAGTTTCTCGGTAAATTGGTAATGCAGAGTAAGCTGCTGGTAGGGAAGTGTAATTGCAGGGAGGAAAGCACGATGGTCAGCCATGACTAAAGGAAGCAAACAAGGCAGGCATTCTTGACTGAGCATCAGGACCAATGTTTTCCTTCTCATCCCTAATTAAACACCCTTAGTCATCCTAGCTTCCAGATCCTTCTACACCATTCTGACTGACAAGCATCTCTAGCTCCTTCCATAAATAACAAAAATACCAAAAATATCCTACAGCAAGCATTTCTGCACCAGTTTCACTCCTGCTTTTCGCAGCTGTGAAGTGCTCTGTACTTAGTGAAAGTAACTCATCGTTTGGCTAAAAAACAGTTCACTTACCAAAATTCAGGTCACCTTAGCTCTACTCTGAGCTGACAGTTTTAGGAAGTGTCCCCATGTCCACTGGCAATTTGAGAACAAGCACCCAATGTCTCAAGATTTTAATAACATGATGTGATCTTTACTTTTGTTAGGTCTCTGAGTAATAGAAGTAGAGAGTATTTACCAGCTTCGCTAATGTAACTCAGTGATTTCTGAAGTACAGCAAACCATTCATTCAAAGGGTTAATTTATCAACTTCATTGGCAATACTATTATTTGAAAAATAGTTTAAAATACTGTGGAATACTAGGAAAATTATCATGAATGTTAATTATAATTTAAAATCACATTTACACTCAAGTTGCTATCAACTACAAGTATTTTTAAAGTTTCTTCACACTAATGTTACATTTAGTGTCAAAATATCAAAACCCAAGTATTTTTTATAGTCAGTTATATTATTTTTAAAAACCAGTCAGGTTTAGATTTAATTTACATTTAAGGTACGTGTTCTTGCTTTTAGACATATCACTTTGAATATAATCTTACATTAAAACACTAACATTTATATTAATATTAAAATATTTATATTATTATAGTAATATACGAATTAATATTTTATTAGTTCATCTTAATTCGCAGGAGTGATCTATTTTATGCTTTGCAAAATCAGATACTACATTGGATATAAACTACATTTGTTTTTATCAACGTTATGACCAATATTGCAAACCCATCTATCTAATATCACAAAAAATTTATTGCAAATAAAAATTCCAGTGTGAAAACAAACATTTCTAAGGACTTCTTGAATGATAAGGCTGTGATTAATATTTAAACATGGAGAAACCCGCAGTACTCAAAACAAATGGAAAGTCATCACCACTTGAACCCTACAGCTCTGACTATTTTGAAAAATCTACTCTTGGGTATTCTCCAGCCCTTAAGGACAGAATTATGTATGGTCTTTACAAAAAGTCAGAAATTAAGCATAATTAAACACTTCAGGTTTTATATGTTATATTTACATTTTTGTTCCCTTTATTAAAGAAGAAAGTGTTTAAGGGGAATTTATTTTGATGTGTTAAAAAAATACATATAGCATTAAAACCAAGGGATTTCTTGCTCTATAAACAGCACACCCCTCACTAAAATTTCACCCATGACACTTGATTGTTATTTTTTCATTTATGACCAATATGTTCATACTTATGAAGACATACCCAACAAAGTCACTATGATCAATTTATACAAGCTACTAAAAAACGCAAACATTGTTCAAGCTCAGAAGGTTTCCCAGAAGCTAATGGACAGGAGGCATCCATCTAGTGAAAGGGAACCTCTCAGATCTTGGTTCTCCACAGGGAGATGAAGTGGTACAGTCAGTTGTAAAGCAGAGATAGAAGGCATCAACTGAACAGTTAAGCACAGAAAAAGGTAAAGAGGAACTGGTTCATGGAACAACTTCAGCCATTCTCTTTGCAGCTGAGTCCAATGTCTAGTACATACTGTGACCAAGCCAGAGGAGATGGCAATGAATATTGCTGTTGCCCACCCTGCTGTTGAACCTCAGTGTATGACATAACACGACTGCAATGAATCGCAGACAAGATCGTCTGCTGTTTGTACAGTAAGGAGAAGAAAAAGATCTCCAGTAAAGACAGAATTCTCACGGGCAAAAAAGGGGATGAGAAAAATCCAACTTTCTTTTTAAGGTTACCAAGATGTGAATATATTTTCTAACATTTTTGTTTGTATTGTTGCCTGCACCATGGTACATGCAAAAATGATCCTGCATATCATGCTTTGAGATCAGTATGCATGTAAACAATATTTGGCCTCTGGGCTTTTTTTTCCCCCTATTTCCTTTAGTCTGAGAATTAGGATATTGCCACTAGCTACATCTGTTCTTAAAGGACTGCTAACTTATTTTTGGCCATTAAACCCACAGAGACAGCACCAGTGTTAAACTTGCAAACATAAACATCATAAACATAAGATTTTTAGATGAATAACAAAATATTGCAGAAACAATGTTGCTAAGGATCATATATATATTTTCCACAACTCTTTGAGAATGGAAAAAAAAGAACTTAAATTATAAGAATCTACTTTTTTTCCTTGTAAATTAGGAAGTACTTTGGTACATGTTGAATTACTGGGCTTTTCTGAGTATTTAAATGGCATTTCCTCTGAGTTTGCCTACTGTGTGGTTTTAATACTGGACAAATTTAGCTCTAATACAGACATTGATAAGAGGAACTCCTTGAGACATGAGGAAGAAGGAGACTTATAAAAGTTGCAGTCTGGATAATACTTTAAAAACAGCAAATGCAACCTCTTTTAACTAATGTTAAAAATGATCTAATGTCAACTGTATTTGTGCTATTCCAGTGGCATTTCTGTGATGCCACAGTCAATCCATTATACAATTATTTTGTGTTAAAAGTTTTTGCTTTATAAATATTATTTATTCTTACTCTTCCTCATTTTTACTATTCTTATTTGAAAATATAAAGCTTAGTGTTCAAAAAACATCAGGTGTGGCACTTGTGGAGATGTTTTAGTGGTGAAGGTACTAGCAGTGCTGAGCTAGTGGTTTGGCTTCATGATCTTAGAGGTCTTTTTCAACCTTAATGATTCATAGGATACACAGCATAAAGTCACCCCAAGACACTATGATTCTCTGAAAGAGTTCTATTGGTTACCAAATCAAACCAGAACTTTATTAAAAGAAAAATATGGCTTAAAAAATATATTTTTTTGAAAAAGCATTTATAGCTAGCAAGATCATATTCTTGCTAGCTAGAGGTCAGAAATTTTATTTTGCAAAGGAAATCATAATTTTAAAAATATCTACATTATAAAAAAGAGTTTCACAAAGTGGAAAAGAAACACAGTTGACTAAACTATGTAAACTGCATTTCAATTTCATCTTTTCAAAATGAAACATTTTATTTGTATCCAGAATGTTGCCTACAGATAAGTCTTACCCTCCTTTTTCTATCTCTCTGGGCTCTGCTTTGTCATTAATGGCATGTGTTAGAATAATGATGCCAATCAACAAAATATTAATATGTACTCAGTTATGCAACTGAAGCACATGGTCATTCCTCAGTAAACATAAGAAGGTAGTAATAAGGGTACATATATAATATATTTGATACATTGCAAATGTATGTCCAACTGACATCATGGTAATGTGTTCATGTAGAAATGCTGAACTACTTCTGTGTTAATTTGTGAGTTCCAGGATGACAATTAGACACTGACAAACTGCACGTGTTAAACCTCCAAGGTTCCTAGGCATCCTTGTTAGAACAGGTAACTGCTATTGCACATGTCAATAGTCAATATTACAAGACCGTTTATCAGGAAAAGGACCTGTAAAATATGAGCAGTCAGTTTATTCTTTAAAAAATTTTTGAAGAAATTCTATTTCAAAATATTACTGAAGAAACGCTTTGAAGAAAAGGCTTTATGATTCCTTAAATTGCACTTTGAGACTCAAATATTTTAAAATGCTTCAATATTAAAATCACTTTTTTTCCAAAGGATGCGGGATGTCTAAATACAATTTATATCTCTGATTTCTCCTGAACCTGAAGGGAGCCTACAAAAAGGGAAGAGTGAGAATATTTACAAGAGCATGGACAGGACAAGACAAAATGGCTTCACACTTAAAGAAGGCAAGTTTAGATTAGATATTAAGAAGAAGTTCTTTAATATTAAGGGTAAATCACTGGCACAGATTGCCCAGAGAAGCTGTGGATGCCCCATCCCTGGAAGTGTACAAGGCCAGGTCAGATGGGACTTTGAGCTACCTGGTCTAGCGAAAGGTGTCCCTGTCCATGGCAGGTGGGTTGGGACAAGATCATCTTTAAGTTCCTTTCCAATAAAAAACATTCTATGATCCTCTGATTTTCCATGGACTAGTCTACCATTTGTACTGAATCAGAACTTTAGCCTCCTCATGTCTTCAGGGACTTATTGGGGTGTTGCTGCCTTTTTATTTTTTCTTCTTTTTTTTTAGTGAAAAATGAGGATGGCAATAATTGCTTATCTTATTGGAAAGCTAGACAAGTTAGTAACTACCATTTCTACAGAACTGGATATAAAATGACAGCAGTTTGTCAAGTGCAGAAAGGTTTTTCCTTTCATCCCTTATTAAAAATATAACTAGCTGAAGTACTCCATATGATTCTACCCTGAAATACATGTAAATTATATTCTTCAATGTCTACCTGTTGTCTTTTACCTAGTGAAATGAAATCAATGTGTGATCTCTAAATTGGTATCACCTCTTCCACTTTTATCACATGCTCTCTTGGGAAGAGCTGTATCTAGCAATGTTTGATGGACAGACAACACTGAAGTACTTCAATAAAGAAAAATCAAAAATAAATCAGAGTTAATTTTACTAAGTACAAGCTAGGTAAGACACCTTCTTTATATTTAATGCTGAACAATTTGAAATAGGACTTTCCCAAATCTCCTTTTTGTTTGGTCCAAAAAGTAGGATTTCTGGCTATGTTACTCTAAGCATAACTCAGGGATTCCCCCAGTATAATCATACACCATAATTCTTGATATGATCAAGAGCAGTAAACATAATATGTGATAGGAGGTATACTTCAGACAGGAGATTTGGTTTATAAAAAATGTATTTTCCAGTGCATAATTTCTGAATTAAAATATTTTTCTGTCCAAATATCTTGGTTACCACCAGGGAAAACATAAAACAAAAAAAAAAACCAACCAAAACCTTGACCTTTTTGACTGGGATTATTTGAAAACATAATTTTGTCAAAGGTTAAACACTTTCCCTAAGCCTACTCCTACTTTTGTAACGTAACAATCAGCACCTAATTTGCGCTGCTGATACAAAACCCCTTAATTTTCCATTTCTCAACAAACTGTGCAAGTTATTCACTTCACCTGATAAAGTGACTTCGTGATGAGTTCATGTCCAGCAAAAGCATTTATTTAAGAAATGCAGACTTCCAGTTCATGGTATCATAAACTCACCCGTTCCTCTGACTTGAAAGCCCACAAGAACCCTACCTGAAAGTACTTGTCTATATGAGGTAAGCCAATTAAATACTAAGAAGATGTAAAGATTGCATACTTTAACGTACCATGTTCAGGCATCACAAAGTATTCCTGAAATTTCTATTGTATTTTGGTATTGCAAAGTACTGTACACTTTACCCTCTCAGATTATTCCCTTTTGGGATTGAGATCTATGAAAACACTCCAACAATTATTTTTCAAAGTCTGGAGAGTCTAGAGACAAAGGTAAATTAATTTGAAATATTGGGAAAATTATTAAACAGGAACTCTGCCTTAGTTTCAAATGCTGAATTGCTGGAGACTTAAAATCAGGCAAGAAGTCTTGAAATGTGCAAGTAGAGCACAAGACTAACTGGTGAAACTTTCACTCAATGGGAGTCATTGATTTTATCATTTAGAACCATATTGTAAAGAAAATAACAGTAAAGCAGGAAGGAGAGGGTCTGTAAGGATCAGATTCTAAGCTGGGGAAAGGGAAAACGGGATGTGGGAGGGAGAAAAACACTTACTATTTTTTCTCTCACTGCTTCCACGTGTTCAGTTCCTGGCAAAGGTGCTGTTCGAACAGGAATTCCTTCTTCCTGAGCTTTTTCAGCTCTCAAAACCTCTTGTGAAATCCCAGTTGTCAAATCCTCTTTCTTAACATCTTCTTGCTCCTTAGCTTGAAGTCCCTTATAACGTGCTTCAACTTCTGCTTTATGTTCAGCAACATGGTCTTCAATCTGAGCTGTAATTTCTTCTTTTTTGTCTTCTGGATGTGGTGTGCTCTTTGCTGGGAGCAGAGTTTCTTTATCTTCTTCCAACGTGCTTAGGGGTTTCTTTTGGTCTGCAGTTGTTGTTGCAGGAATTTTATCTGCTGAAGGTGTCTTTGACAGTTTCCCTCGCTGAAGTTTTATTTCTTCTTTTTGACTTTCCTCCTGGATTTTATCCACCGATGAAGTTTTCTTAACTTTTTCACGTTGAAGTTTTATATCTTCTTTCTGAATTCCATGTTGGATTTTATCAATTGAAGCCGCCTTTGGCAATTTTACCTCCTTAAGTTGTGCATCTTCCTTCTGAGCTGCAGGTTGGATTTTGTCAGCTGACAGTGCCTTTGCCATTTTCATCTGTTGGAGTTTTGGGTCCTCTTTCTGAATTCCCTGTAAAAGTTTGTCAGCTGAGGGTATCTTTGCCAATTTTGCCTCTTGAAGTTTTATGTCTTCCTTCTGAGCTCCATGTAAAATTTTATCAGCTGAGGATGTTTTTGCCAGCTTTGATTCTTGAAGTTTGTCATCCTCCTTCTGAACTTCGTGCAAAACTCTGTCATAGGAGGCTGTCTTTGTCAGTTTTGTTTGCTGAATCCTTGGGTCTTCCTTCTGAGAAGCATGCTGGATTTTATCAGCTGAGGGTGTCTTGACAAGTTTCCCCTGCTTAGGTTTTGCATCTTCCTTTTGAATTCCTTGCTGGATTTTATCAGCTGACAGTGTTTTTTCCAATCTCCCCTGCTGAAGTTTTGGAGCTTCTTTCTGAATGCCTGGTTCTTCTTTAGGCTTTGCTGCTGCTGGAGTAGGCGGTGTGGAAGTCTTCTGAGGAGAATATGAGACAGCAGGCATAGGCTGTTTTTGAGGAGGAGCAGGTGGTTTGGATGTTGGTTGTGAAGGGCCTGTTTTCGGAAGTGGCACCTTGCCCATATCTCCAAGTTGTCCTGACATTGCCCTTTGGGTCTGGCAGTTTAAGCACAGCCATTCCTGTACCTGTGATACAACAAACATATGAAGATACTTATTCGAAAAAGTAACAATAAAATCATACACTGTTTTCAGCTAATACAGTTGAATTCTTTCATTCTGAATGCTATGCATACAGGTAAGTTATTTCCTTTCTTTCCTGCTCTTGCAGGAACATCCATAACACCCTTCCAGAAATGAAGCATGTCAGGTTCCAGAAAGCCAAGATGAACAAATATAAAAAGACACCACGAAAAATAACAGCAACATTTTTCCAAAGTATTGATGACCTATATATACAAAGTTTGCTTACATATTTCTAACATATATTTCTTTCTAAAGCCTCTATAATATATCAGTAGGTCCCCATAATTTTGCAAACCTGAGAAAAAGGGGACCAACTGGCACTCATGGCTCTCTGTGTTTCTCTCCAGAAATCCCCTCATGAACTTTTGTATAGGTATCGGTGTATAAATTTATTATGGCTGTAAC
The DNA here is from genome assembly GCA_013397975.1 of Machaerirhynchus nigripectus. Taxonomy (NCBI): domain Eukaryota; kingdom Metazoa; phylum Chordata; class Aves; order Passeriformes; family Dicruridae; genus Machaerirhynchus; species Machaerirhynchus nigripectus. The sequence goes on along the minus strand of VZRQ01006372.1, from coordinate 1,088,679 downwards.
TCAACAGGAAGATCACCTCTCTGCTCACTTTACTGCTAAATCCCTGCTGCACACTGGCTTCTTTTACTCTTCTTCCCAGAAAATCAGAAAAAGGACAAGTGCATCTATCTATCCAAAGACCTCGTTCCCAGTTGCCTAGCTACTACATGAGAGTCTTCAAATGAGAGTCAATCACACTGTTTCCAGTGGGATTTGGTTTATAGTTCCTTTAAAATAGCAAAAGAACATTTTAAGCACAGAAAGATACTGAAAAGAAAGAAAAACCCTAGACCCTCTACTAGAATACTAGAATAGCTAATGAAGGTTTACTTTGCTAGTGCAAAATGAGCTTCACTCTTATCATGGTTAAGAGGTGTATACTGTACATTAAAATCTATATTTAAAATAGCTGATCAGCTATTTTTATAAGTGGTATATAAATTACAAGAAACACAGATGATATGACAAAAATCTTAAGAAAAGCACATATGGGCTAGTTTTATGGAAATGTAACTAAGGAGAGGTTATTTAATGTATAAAATTGTCTGACAGATTTTCTTTCAGGCACAAGCAAAGCAAGAATGCATGCATTATCATTCAGGTCATCAAACAATTGCCTTGTGTATTTATTATTCTACTTTTTTAGAAATGACCAAACTGGTGAGTCCTAGTAATTGACACAAAAATATTTATTGATAGTACCTGATAATATTATCTCAATAAATGCAGTTTATCAGCTGAATCAGCTATCTTCCCTAACAGTTACTCCATCCTTTGCAACTCCAAACTGAATGTGGCTCTGTATCAGACTATTAAATATAATTTAGGCTTAGTTTTTCTGTTGAAAAAAGCATTTACACATAATCAATCCTCCAGGATCTACCACCCTCCTCCATAGGACTTAAAATGTTCCAACTACACATCATTTGTTTGGAAAGCACTAATTAAGAAATGCAAATATAAACCTTTTTTTTAATGAATGTGCAAAATATAACTAATTTTTCTTGCAAATATTACTTTTAGATGAGGTTATCTGGAATTATTACCATGGTTTCCTCTCTTTTCCTAGAAAACAGTATTGGAAGCCATATATATGTTGTGTACTGCCTTTTATAAACTGAAAATAGAAGCAATGCTCCAGGAAACAAATCTGCCCCACAGAAGATCATGATATTATTATTAGAAGTCTGCAATGAACTAAAAATACTAGATAACATTTAGCACAAATAGGATACTGAAAAAAGATCCAACTTCATAGTAGCTTTGATTGTTTTCTCATAAGGTTTGTGAAGATCAATCTACAAAGTTGGCGAAATAATTGTTACAGTGATGCCTTAGGTTTTAACTTTTATACTTTTCAAATTCTCTATCACCTGGTGTGTAACGCTGAAGTTTCTTGTAGCTCGTTAGCTGCTCTCTTAGGCCAGATAGACACAACAAAGCTTCTCTGAGCTTGCTATCCAAGGACACTCAGCCTGTCCTAGGCTCAAAGGTGTAAACAAGGGCCAGGAGAGAGGTGGCAAAATTGAAGAAGTTACATCATTAGCTAAAGTTTATTTGGTGAATTCATGCTGATATGCAAATGAACCAAACCTATAAAGGTGTGAAGAACTCGTGACTCGTCATCCATCTTGGGGTCCATTTTGGAATTAGCCTCTGGCTCCCCAGGGTGTGCCTTTGAAGGCCTTTCAAATAAATACCTACCTTTGTTCCCTTACTCTTGTCTAGTTTCTGTTTCTAGGTAGCCACTCCAAGGCATCAATAGCTCTTTTATAAAATGTATTGGAGAGCCCAAAAGATTTTAAACCCCAAAAAAGGGTGCAGATTTTGCTTTATCCATTCAGCCTGAAAAATGCTCATTTCACAATGTAAGCAGAAATAATGCCATTATTATTTGTGCTAGTAAAACTTCAGTCAGCACAGGGCATGAGAATAACACAGTACTTAAATGTATTAAGCTTCTCAAAATCTAGCCTTAGCCATCTTTAATTACATAAAAACATAATGAGGTGGCTTCTGCCATGAAATAATCTATGGTTCAAAAAATTACTTCTGTATAGATACTCTTTATGAACATGTTAATTTATACTTTAAATTCATGTTGCTTTTGCAGTACCATTTGTCTGACCTATTTTATTTTCATTTCCTTATATCCATATCCAGTTTCTAGGGTCTCTATCTTTGTTTCTTTTCAGCTCTTCTCCTAGCTCTGCTGATTATGCAGATCCCATCTAGTACCTCTCAGCTGCAGCTTACTCGCTGCTCATACACTTGCTCCTTCTCAGATTCATCACTTCCCTTTCCCTCATTTAAATTCTTCACAGACTCAGCTCTTCGACCTGCCTATAACAACTTTAGCGACTTTAGTAAAAGATTTAAGTGTTTAAAACCCAAAACGGTTACCCAGTCACTGTTTCCATTGTTCACTGTCCCTAATTAGTATCTTTTCCCTGGAGTAAATTTATGCAACTCAAGGACTATGCTTTGTGCTGAGCACATGGTGTAACTCTTAAAAAGGAAAATAATGACAACATGAGGAAAGGAACGTGATGATGAGCAGATTGGCAAAATGTACTAATTTTTGTCAAAAGATGGAACCACCAGTCTTGCCTCTCTGCCATACTGATGAATGTGATAGTAGGGAAATGACCTGGAATTGTCCAGATATCCAATGATTTAATGAATCTTGCCAGTGTCCTCTTGGACTTTTTCAATATCTGCATCTATTTACCAGTTTATTTTTCAGTGCTGCTGTGTAGGCATTGCAAATACTACTCCCAAAGCTATAAGTGTTTCATGTAATGTTTTTTTTATTATCATGGGGATATTTGATCACAAAAGAGCCTACAAAAATCTTCTTATAGCACCAGGCCTCTAGCTCCTGATTCTCTGTCAGAATGGCTCTCTGTAAAATCAAATTTTGTACCATGAAGTCATATGCCTGAGTTTTAGACTTGTCTTTTCCTCAGTTAACCTCATGCCCTGAATGCAAGCTTCTCCCTAAGGCTATCTCTTCAGTTAGCCTGTCAACCCAAATTTATTAGGACTTGGGAAATGAACATCATCTTCTTTTAGCAGTCTCTACTAGATAAATCTGCTTAGTTCTTTATAGAATTCTTCACACCCTTTGGTTCCTGAATTGGCAGTAGACACTATGATTGGCACTACATGTCATACGAGTACTTTAATAATCTGAATCCATGGCTCTCTCACTATGTTTTCTGCAACCCCTACAACCCAATATTGCTGCACAGAACAAAGTAGCTCTGTCACAAGGTTCTCCTCACTCAATTTTGTAATAAACAAATGTCATGAAAAGAGCAGACATCTATCATTCATTGCATGACTGTTTTTCAGTCATCAAGCAACAGGTCTGCCCTGCCTGTTACAGAATGGCCCTTTCTGTGAACAAAAGGAGTGGAGGAACTCTTGAAAGTCTCAGGTCAGAGGTTCAGGTGTTTGATTCAAGGCCTAGGCTGGTACAGGACAGCTGAGAGTCCTAAGCTCAGTTTCACTGAGAAAAAGGCTGCTGAGATGGTATTTTAGAGAAAGACAGGTGATGTAAGGAAATGTAAAAAAAAAAAAAAAAAAAAAAAAAAAAAAAAAAAAAAGGAGTAAAACCACATAGTGTCACAGGGAGAAAAATTCAGGAAAAAATTTACTGACATGAAGAGGTAAAAGCCAAAAGGAAAATACAGAGAAGTGGATGGTAACAACCCAGTAATCACAAAGGTTGGCTGATATGTTCCAAGAAGGTGGAGAAGTTGATGCTTGCTGACCTGACTGGTGACTGTCTGGCCAGCAGACACCATGCAAGGGCCTCACTGAGGTGGTGAGTGTTTTAATATTAAAAACTCTTCATTGGTATCTGTCTGCTGTGTGTATTCATCCACATATCACTCTGTACTCCTCAAGTCTGTACATCTTCCTTGCTGTGTCTCTCTGCCTGTGGTAGACATTGCCTGAACAAAACAGTGAAGAGAGGGAAGGCTACATTCCCATCTAGAATGGGAATGCTGGCTTCAGCATTTCTTTGGGATGTATGATCTACAAACTCAAATCTCACACAAACTGAGGACTTAGATCTCCTACCTCTAGGGGAAATATTCAAATTGCTAGACTTGCATATAGAAAAGTTACCACCGATGTCACATAGAAATAGAGATACATAAATAGATACAGATAGAGAAACATAAATATTCAGAGCATGACCACCAAATCAGACATTAGATCTGGCAGAAAAAAAAAAGATACAAAAATAAAATACTAAAATCCCACATTTTCTCTATCCAAACAGTGGTAGGCGGGCAGGAGGTAACTGTCTAAAAGCAGCCAGTTTGGCAGAGACAAGGTCCACGGTGGAGCCTCTATGGCATCCAGAATTAGAAAAAATGCAGAAAGGTTTTTCCAGATGCGTGTCTGTTGAGGTCACAGGCAGTTTTCCAGGCTTATTCTCCTGAATTTACACATAAATTTTGTCTAAATCGTCACTTAGGAACTTAAATTTACATTTGGATTCCACCCCAAGTGGAGAAATGCTGTGCAAACAAATGCTTAGTCATATGGCTGATGTTTTGAGAAAAGGTTAGAAAAATTTGGCTAATTTAACCTAGGGAAATGAATCCCACAAATATGACTTATATGGGAGGAAAGGTATATTGGCTGCAAACCAAATGGATATTAATTGTCCATGGACAAATTTAGCTTTGAAATTAGAAGACCTTCCTTGCCATTAGTGATTTGAAGTTTGGAGTATGATACAATAGGAGTGTGTTACAGAGAAATGGAGTTAATTTCAATGTATGATGTGATTGCCAACAAAATCACTCAATGATTCATGAAATCCTACCAGTTTTAAAAACTGCATTTCTGTAATAGCACTCATGAGGAGAATGCATTATATCATTAGCATTAAATAGATTCACAGAATTTAGTTGACTTTAAACATCAAGGTGTCTTTTGGCCACCAAAGAGAGATCATAGAAATCCCCAAAAACTGGTTCAGATGAATTTAAAGCATCAAATTAGAAAAGAAAGACTGTAAAAATCTCTGCAAATAAAGAAGTTTGTCAACAGAAGGAAGAAGGGATTACCATTTCAGTTTAAGAATGCTTTTTATATTTGCTGAAGTTGCAGCCAAGATGAGATTGTTATCTGAACAATGCAAAACAAAATACCATCTTTCATCTTTTTCTCAGATAAAGAGTTTCAGTATGTGATTGAGAAAGACCAAGTTATCTCGGCCTCTCATTATTGTTACTGATTGATATGTTTACTTATAAGCCATCACCACTATGAAATAAAGTAATAAAGGAAGAGAGTTGTAAATAGTGCAGCAGACTACCAGAAGAGTGTAAAGGAATCAGTATTTCTCCCATGTGTCAGGAATTATCTGCTCCTTAACTTTAATAGGGCTAGGACTGCTGAATATTTCACTCAATTACATACAGATGAGAGACAGAATATGACAACACAAAGATGACCTACTTCTTCAAGTGATGGCAATTCTGAAATGTGTATACCCTTATCTTACTTCAAGATACATCTTAGCACCTTCAGGAAAAAGCTCAAATTTTTTGTATTTTCAGCAACTGCTCTGTTGTATGGGAATTTTTATTTTAGCAATTAAATTTAATAGATAATGGGATTTATATGTGTATAGTGTCTGTGTATACTTTAGTTTCCCTTAGTTATTTTGCTGAAGTCCCTTAGAGGCTTAGAATTATGCTGGCAATGCACAAAAATGTATCCCTGGTGTGTATACACCATCACAGATGCAAAATAACCAAAGCTGTGGAAAAATAACCGCTTTTTTATTGAGGAGGGGGAACATCACTGTATTTGTTTTTACTCTGCATATAACTGCACTGTAATATGTTTGTTTCTTTTTCTCATGCATCATTATAACAAGATGACTAAAAGTCCTCCTTTGTATTGGCAGGTTTAGCTCTAGGGGTGCTGTTGCCCAAAACAAAGGCATGACCCTTCCTCCTCAGTCTTACAGAGAGAAATTCCAACCAAGCTTTACTTGACTACTACACTTCTTCTGTTACCATGGCAAAAACAACCTCAGTGAAGGAAAAAAACAATAAAGTGGATATGGACATCATTCAAAGGACAAGCTTTTTTTGTTTATTAAACCTTTAAGATATTTTTAATATTGATTTTTACAACGAAATACATATGAAAATCAGCTTACTGTTCTTAAACATAAATGACAATAGAATCTTCTTATTAAGCAGTCTTCTAATTTCCAAAGTCCATCTCAGAGTGGTTTCAGTATTACTTTGGAATCTCATTTCACTCATAAAAGCCACTGCAGGCAGAGAATTTACTTGCAGGATAAGAAGATAATAGTTACATTCATAAACATATTTCAGTGTACATCTGACAATCAGAGTCAGATAAAAATTGTTGGAGTGACATTATCTTTCACAGGTTCTTTTAAGGAGATTCCCAATTAAATGAAACAGTTTCAGTTTGCTGCATACGTGACAAATGACCATGCTGTTGTACATTAATGAATAGCAGCATATGACCTCTATTGATGCTATTATTAACTTGCTTTGATAGAATTGTAGTTCTTAAAGATCTCTGTAGATCACCTAGACCAAAGAAATCCAAGGTTGTGTTAGTGTCTGAAGTCATAATTTTATGGTAAAAATACACTTTTTTAAAATAGTTATTTTATAAACCAGTTTAGTCAGAGCTTTAAAAATATTAGGCTCTTGTAATCCTTTCTGGCTATATGTAGATGTTAAGGAGCCTCACTATGCTCCTTTGTACCCTTTTTTACAACAGTCTCAAAGAGTAACTGTTTTCTGTGCCTCCTAGAAGCTGAATCACTATTCCCCACACAACTGGTCAGCAGAATACGTGACTATTCCCATCCCATCATCGTTATTATTTGTTCTGAACTTACAAAATGTCCAGTGTCACAGATGGCACTAAAACAACATACACCATCCCCTGAAGAGTTTGTGGTCTATTCAATTCTGTGTTCAAGGCTGACCTTTAACAGACAGTCTAGAGAAAATTGGTTTAGTTCAAAAACAGGAGTTTAGCTATGGAACTAGGTTCTGTAGCAAAAAGAACTGTTCTTTTTATTCCATGCCACAATATATACTTAGTTATCAACTACAAATGCAACCTTTCTATCTGAACTTTAATGGGTCATATATACAAACACCTTAAACATTCTTTGTAAAATCTTTTTATTTTGGTCATCCCCAATAGAAATACAGAGATAACTGATATACATCATTGCTCTGAAAAGTCACTTTTGCATTTTGTTTGCTCTTGCAAATCCGATAATCCTAAAACTAACATGTACAGTTCACCCCAACAATATGCTTTTCAAAACCAAAAATCTCTGCTAAGACATACTGAAATGTGTATGTCTTTTGTCCCCATTTTATCTATTAATGCATTAATTGTTTTATGAAGAGGGATCTGCATCCTTCAAGTAAAATGCTATGAGCAAAGATGTCAATACTTAAAGAATAAAAGGTGATTTAGATCTGGCAGATTTTTTTTTTAACCCCTAGCCCCATCCAGTCTCATCTAATTTTTAAATACATCTCTCTAAATTTTAAATACTTAACTGAGGAGCTAAAATTATGACCCTGGCTACTCAAACTCACTCAGCAGACTATGGGATGTTGTCCCCAGATATGAACAGTGTTGGTGGTCTGACTATTGTATCTATTCCTGCTTAGGGAGAGAGCCTGCAGCAAGCTCAGACTCCACAAAGACCTCACTTCAAGGATGAATTTGAGATTTGTTCAGAGCCTACCCTAAAGTCCAACAATAAACCTTTCTTAAAATAGTAGCCTGAAGAAAGGACCTACATCTTTAATCTGATACTTTAAAAAATGGTCTGATATTTGAAAGCTCTAAATAGCTGAAGACACTTCCATTAACTCCCACTTTTCAGTTTGTCTCTTCATCTTTTTAATCAGAATCCCAGTGAATATATCTGTTTTATCACTTATGTTTATTTTACATGGCTTTACCATTTCAGTTTAGCAGCAATGATTTCTGTATAATGTTTGCTTTCAGCATCATGTGAATGATACCAGAATCCTTTAGGTGCCTGAAAATGAGGAAGACAGGCTAAGAAACAAGCAGACAAAAAATGGAGGATAATTCATAGTCAAGGAAACACACTATTCTCGAGGAAGAGAACAGAGGTCCAGCAGAAAGTGACAGAAAGTCCCTTACCTGGCTTTGGAAAATTACATTAATTATTAGCTACAGATACAGTAGCAGATACAGATACAGAAGTGCAGCTGCCAGGGCAGTAACGAGATAAAAGAAGCAAACGAAGGAAATAGATATGACATCTGTGCAGAATGACCACGGCTTTTTGTGATATGGTACATGCTGAGAAGCACACGGGCCTTTCAACAGCTTCTTGAGCTCTTCCCAGTGGACATTTCTCCTAAACACCCAAAATGAGGAGGTGAAAACCATACTGACTTCCCTGCCATGGGCAGTGTTCAGAGATGGCAGAGCACCAGAGCACAAAAATAGTCACTGCCTGGTTTTGCAACACATGGGGCAGAATAACATTTTATCACTCGGTGTGGCCACTTTCACTGACTAGAGGCAAATTCCCAAGCTTTGAGGCAAAGCAGTACAAAGTCTAGGTAAAGGCAAAGGGAGAGATGAAGTGCAGGTGCAAAGGAAAAAAAAAAGAAGCTTTTTAGTCTCTTGGCTTCATCCTCCTTTGAGGTTTCTGCTGATCAGCTCTCAGGAAGAGTGTGGTAACATGTTTTAAGTGACTATAATCTTTTCTGTATGTCCTGTTCATTGTCTTGACCTTGCATTTTCCTGCCTACAATTTTGCCCTTGCGCCACCACACAAAAAAAAATATTGGAAAGATTGTCTTAAAAAGGAATATGCCATTTAGTCAGCAAGAAAATCCTGTCAAAAATTGTAACTCAAAAAAGGGGAGCATGCTGTGTTCTGCCATAGTTTGGCAAATATGCACAAGAAGAATTAAAAATAAAACACTTTTCTAGGGAAACTTCAGACCAATATTCATTAAAAAATCTTCTCAATATTTTGTACAGAAACATGAGTACAATCTGTTTAGATGCATAACATACCGTAATGCTACAGTATGACTTAAAGCAGATGTTTTCTTGGTGTTTAATGTGGAAATAAATCCTATATACTCCAGCAATCACCCATAATAAGCTTGAGTTTACTTTCAGGAGACACTATAAAATTATGCAAAGAAAATACCAGATCATCTGAGCCCATGTAAATCTGCCCAGAACAAAAGTACTGCTAACTCTCAATATAAATATTAAATATAAGAGGAAAAGACAGATATTAACTGCTAGGAAAAAGAAAAAAAAAACCTGTGAAATGTGGGGACTTTATTTTTCTGTCTCATTAGTGTCAATAAATCTGTCATAGCTCCTTGGAAGTAAGGGCAAGGCCCCAAATTATTGAATTGAACTACAGTAGGAGTACTCCATTTCCCAATGGACTTGCAATATAAGTAATAGACACATTATGCTTAAAAATTATTTGTTTTACCCTTCTAAAATTAAGTTTTTTGTGTCTCAAAATACACACAGTACTGCTTTAATGACTACAAAGTGGGAAAAAACCCTACACAGATCACGTGAAATGAAGTGCGTCCAAAATTATCTCCTTGCATTCCTTAGTTGCACTTTCACTTTTTTTGCTATCTTGAGAAGGAAGAAGAATCCTCTCAAAGCAACTACTCAGCTCAGGCTTAATATTAATCACTCAATTACTTACATAGTTTACCTGATTCAGAATTTCCCCCTCATGAGAAGACAGAGGATGCCTTCATATATCTTCAAAAATTTTTCATGAAAAGGGCAAATCCATAATTTTACAGTCATATATGCATGAGTGATACACAGAGTCATCCACACACATAGATATGTATGCAGCACACAGGAAGCCAAACAAACTCACTCACTTTATTCACAGAGTTTTATGTCCAGAAGGGGCCATTACTTGCAACAGATTTGACTCTTTAATGCCAAAATCCTTCTAGTTTCACCAAGAGTTTTCTATTCTCAACCTTTCAGCATTGCTTAGAAAGATAATAAAATTTATGGGTGGAAACTTCTCTCTCTTCAAAGATTATTGTTCCAATAATTTCTCTATCCACAGAATTTTTTATGTGTTGGTATAAAAATACAAAAAAAAAAGCTAGAGACAACATGAATTTTAATTATACCTACCTTTCTAAAGAAGCATATTAAAACTTTAAAAATATAATCTTTAAAAGAAGTGAAGCAAGGCCAAGATGCATGTGATACAAGCTCAGCACTTTCCAACACCATGTAGCTGAACTGTAACCAGGTGTTATACTCACAGTCCCTTCTAGCAACAAGTATCACCGTTACTTTGTCATCAGAATAACTTTTGGTTTAAACTACATAAAACTCTGCAAAAATAATGCTAAAAATATAATAAATATGGCTCTATTTTGAAATCACACATTTTCTATTTGTATTTATTGTATTATTATTATTGTTATTATTATTACTTCTATCATACATAATGTATTCATGCTTAATAATTTTTTACCTTATGTCAGGTTTGACAAACCTTATTCTTGTGGTTAATATTTGTATCATTCTTACAATGTCAGAAGAAATTGCATGGAAGCTTAACTTTCATCTTGAAAGCATGGCCTGTCTTGAACCATGTTTTAAAAGGGTACTTGATGCTAAAGTGTCCGTAGTAAAACTTTTAGATAAATTGAAAATTGTTGAAGAGTTTTAGAAGTATTTTAAAATACTTTTAATATAAAGTGTTACTGGGTTCTAAAGTTAACTGCTCTTTTTACTCTATCATTTCAGAAGCAAAAGTTCTCTTACTTTAGTTCTACAGCCAAAATATTAATATCTGTTACAAAAACAAACAAAAATTTAATTCTACAAATCTTGGATTGAATTCTATATTTTTATCCCTTATTAAAAAACTCAGAATGGCTAAAAATAACCCTTAACATAAATAACAAATAAACAAATAAGAGCAACATTCATTTGAAGTTTTATGTTGTTAAATGTGTTGCTGTTTTTCAAAATAGACTGATCTTATTTTCTCATTAAAAGTCAATTTTCAAGTCAATTAATTTTGAAGCATTTGCTCAATCCTTGAAACACTCTATTTTGAAGAACCTGTTTACATCAGAGATAACATGATCCAATCCTTAGTCTTCAAGTATGAGTGATACTAATGTCAGCTTCTAATTAATTTAATTGTGTGTTCTCTTATAAGTCAAGAACAAACATCTGGAGATACAAATGACAAAGAAGTCAATAGCTCTCAGTTTGATGAAAAGTGAAAAGTTAAAAAAAAAAGTTTAAAAAAAAGGCAAAAAACCTCCCAAAAAACCCACTCCAAAGCCCAAAAATTCCTCCTTCCTAAGTTTTGTATTACTTTTTCTCTCCTTTCTTCTCTTTAGTCATATGGAGGTGGGGGAGAAAGAGAAAAAAAGGAGATGGAAAAGAAGCTGAACAGCATTTTTTTTTCCTGGAAGATTGTTAATGAAAAATTGTGCTCATCTTTATTCTCCAGGCTATGAAAGCCCACACATGGCCAATGGAATTCTGATGATTAAAGTGAGAGTCTTACTCACATAGCACCTCAACTTTCCTGTGTAACAATCCTGAGCAAAAACGTTACCACTTTTATTGTTCTTTTATTCTTCTTTGGAGACAGTTTTCTGCTGTTTATAACCTCTCCACTCACCTCAGGATACTCCATAAAGAATGGTCTAAAACTAGTGAAATAGAATTTTACAAAAAAATCCAAATATCCCAAAACAAAACAGTGAATTGGATTTTGTTGGTGATCTCTAAATCTCCTTATTTTTCCACACTTACCAGAATTTCAACAAC
>VZRQ01006372.1:1013782-1076779 GCA_013397975.1 Machaerirhynchus nigripectus | reverse complement strand
ATTCAACACCCCACCCCCCCCCCCCAAAAATGAATGAAATAAACCAAGCCAACCAACCAACCAACAAAACCCACCCAATCCAATCAAACAAACATCCCCACCACCACCGCCAAAAAAACGCTCAAAACCAAAACAAAGCAAAACACCACAACAACCTTTTGGTAAAACTGTTCAGAATAAGTTTTCAGTTCTTGGCTTTGTGGTACCTGAACAATTTAGCTACTTCATTGTCACCTTAGTTCATAATTTATAAAACCAGGGTATAATTTGGTTTTTTTCTCCTAAAGAAAGACCTCTTTAGAATAGAAACTTACTCACAGTTTATGCAACTACATAGCTTAAATTAGGAATTCTCATTTACGTTCTATTTTTTTCAATCATATTTTTCAACCAAACCTTTTAGTAAAATACGCATACGCCTAAGTAAAAACAAAAAAATCAATTATACTGTAATTTGACAGAATTTTTAAATAACCTTAGAAAGCAAGAGTCTTTGTCAACATGGGTTATGGAGAGCTGCAGATATAAATGCATGAAGAGTGTATCACAGAGATCATAATTCCGGATGTATGGCGCAGAGAATTCAAATTGCATCCTAAAACACAACAGAAATTATAATATCTGTGTTATAGTCCATGTAATCAATTCCCAAGCCTTTGACACCAGAATAATGTGAAGTCTGCTTGTAAAATGAACCATTTATGGAGCTCTCTTCAAAAAAACATCTCTATAGGCAATGAAGTGGAAAGTTCACATCTGTCTTCAAGGGCAGATCTGGAAGCTGTTTCCAGTGTGCAGAACTGAATCCTTTTGTACATCAAAGCAGTTAAAATCATGTCCTCCAATCATCTGCATTTAATATAAACCCAGTACTTCAGAAATAATCTTTTTTCTTTAAAATGGCACTTGGGTGCAACCATTTTAATTATTCTGCACAAACAACTAAGCAGATTTTTTTTAAAAAAAATCTTGAGTTTCTACTGCTATGTTTTCAGATATTATGTAGTATACATTTAGAATCATGTAAGCCAGTTTAAAAAAATTAATTGCAACAGAGAAGTGTTTATATTACACTGGTATCTGAAAAAAAAAAATTGTCCAAATACTAATTCAGCTGACTGTTGATTCCATAGTGATTTTTGGAAAAGGAAATCAAACCCAAAATGCCTACCTAGATTCATATATTTTGCCATTGTTAGTTTTTGTAAGAGATCTTATTGTTGACTGAGCATTTACCTGTGTAATCAGTCTGACAGATCCATTTTATCTTGGTTCATTTATTTATTAAGATTTTGCTTCAATCTCCCTGATTATACTACACTGGCACTTAGAAAAAACATTATCGTTTAATGCTTCATTAGTTACTTTTCCATCATAGTTAAAAATGTACATTACAACTATAATGTATTATAGTAAATCTGTAGCTCACTCAGATAGTACTAGCTCTTTTCAGTTCTCTCCTTCTAATTGAGTATTTGCCCAATAAATTCTTCACGGGACATTGCATATTACAGAACTAATTTGTAGATGGTGCATAATATTGCCAAAACATTCCTTAGAAATGACTTATGGGAATAGTATTGCTGTCAATAATAATTAATGAATTTAATTGACAAGATTGATTATGCAAGTATGAAAACAAAGCCATATCTGCAAGAAAATTGAGTATTATGACAACATTTTATCCAGGAAATTGCAGAATAAACTTTGCTGAACCCATGAAGACAGAGAAGAAGTAAGCCTGGTTTTGTCTGGTTTTACGTAAAAGCACTCCCTGAATTAAATCAACTAACCAAATGAACTGATTTAAAAAGCAGACACAAAAATAGAAGTAGGAAATGGTTTACGAGTTTAACAAAAACTGAATAAACCAGCAAAATCAATAATTACAAAAGTTGTGGAAAACAGACTGTACCACAGTGCAAGGCCTGACAGGATGAATTGTCACAAAAAGGCATCACTGAAAAGAACTGGGAAACCCAACTGCTGGAGGAAGGAGCACAACAGAACCCAGAGGACTCAGGTGCCTACGAGTTTACAAAGAACACGTTTTAGTCTCATTCCACCTGAGAAGGATAATCATCCTCCTCAGAAAAAATAATTTGAAAAAGAGGAAATGAGTGTTGCTCTATTTATCATGATTCGGTAGCTACTTTGTGTTATATAACAGCAGTAAGTATGGTAAAAACACACTTAAAGAAAAATGTTTGTCTGTAAGACTGGCTAATCTGCCTTTAGAGCTTCCTCTCTAAAACCTGATGAACTCCCTAGGAAGTTGTATATTTGCTAGTTTGATTTGAAAAAACATGTCATTGTTCATCTATTGTAAAGGGATTCTGTCTGCAAAAGCAGGTTTGAAAAATTATCACAGAATCACAGAGCCCAAATATAATTTTTTAAGAGCTTTTTTGAATATGAATCTGTTTTATTCAATATGTCAGAAAATGAAACCCTTTTTTCAAAAGGACTATCCAGAGCATGTGGGCTTGATAAAGTCTTATGTGCCACCGATTAGGAAATTTACTCCCCAAGTTTCCAGAATTCCTGGAGATAAGAAAATATGTCATGCTCAGTCTTAATAAAAAGACTGTAAGTAGATAAAAGACATAAATGAAGTTCTAGAAATTATTAGAAGTCAAATATAATGCAACATTTGAAACTCAAGCTACTTTTCTTAAATCCCACTCAATAATGTGAATGCAGTTTATATTTGCTCCCCCAAACCACCCACAACCCTCCTCAAGCCAACCCAGATTGATTCTACTTGGTTTAAACTCTCCATGCTTAGCTGGGAAGTGTCATAATCTTACTTTTTTTTTTACAATGATGAAAGGCATAAAATATTTCTAAAATGTCTTGTGAAAAAACTGCACAACCACATTACATTTTTATAATCTGCTCATATTTTTAATGAGCCACTTAGAAATAGCTAAGGGAACAAAAAAACACTGTAGAATGAAGAGACCAAGAGAACCTGGAAAATGCCATTTGAGGGCAACAGAGAGATTGCATTTTAGGAAGCTCAGAGAAGAGGTATGTATTTCGTGCTTTCTGTTCTCATTACAGCTTGACAATTTACATCAGAAAAAAAATTAGTTGGTGATATTTTCTGTTCTCATTACAATCTATGTGATAAGAAGGAATTATGAATTTACCATTTTCTATCCCTTTTACGATCATTTTTTCATGAATGAATTATACCAGCATCCATGGCTGACAGTTTATCACTCTGAGCACAGATCAACCAGATAGGTAAGCGGTATCTGATTTTAATCTCACATTTACCTGGAGAGATTTACAAGTGTCCTCAGTAAAACTGAGACCTTTGCCAACTTATGCAAATGTCATGTCAGATATAAGTAAACATGAGGCTAATCTACAGAGTTCAGATGCAAAATTACTCCAGAGAATCTGGTGCCACAACAGGTGAGGTGCAAATAAATATTTATCTCTCTCTTCTTTAGCTTTTCTGTCTGATCTAGGATATTTATTATAAGATTGACTCAGTTTCTACAGACCTGTTTTACGTTTTCTAAAATACTCTTCCTTTTTCAGACTCCACCATTCTTTCTTCTGTCTTACACAGATGATGACACACTGCATTTAGACAATTTGCTTGTTTCAGGATGTTAGAGTCCTGCTTAGACTTTAATTCACAAAGCTCATAAGAAAAAGAACCATTACAGCATTCTGTGGAATAGTCCACAAGTAACTGGAGAAGTTATGATTTATTTTAGACTGTTTAGTGAACCAGACACAAGCCCAGACCTTGACCTTCAGTTTAGTATCTGTATTTCCTCTTTCTCCCTGTCCACACTAATTCGGAGGAAATTCAATTTTATATTTGTAGAAAAGGAGATGTCCCAAGTTTGATGATAAATGTTATAAACTCCTGCTTTCTATGGTGTTCCAGAAAAGTGGCAGAAAAAGTGTATAGATCATTTCTCATCTATGAATACAACTCTTACTAAGGCCTTTTTCAAATTCTACATAGGGACAATGTGGTCATTCTAAATATCAGGCTTAAAGAAAGAACTTGCACAAACTCCAGTTAGCTTTCTAAAAATGTTGTAATACGATTATTTCCCCCCCTTTCTCTTCCCAAAATGACTTATGGATGATAAACGCTCTCAGTCTTGATGTGATAAAGAGCATTTGCTGACTTATGCAATACACATCTAGAAGAGATGCACAGGGGTGATTATTGTAACATTTAAAAATTTTTAATGTGCTTCAATGCACATCAATAATTGTCATTGGAAAAAAAATGCCAATAAATCCCGACAGGTATCTTGAGGTTATGTGTTTCCCATGAAACACTTCTGAACTGTAAAAGATTCGTTGTGATTTCAGGTAGGTCTGTTGAAGTTCATCCTGAACAGATGACTTAAAATTAAGATACAAAATGTTTTAAGGTAATCAATTTTTTCCTGTGAAGAATCTGTGAAAAAAGTATTATTTGAATTGCAGAAGGATTAACTATTCCTTGAATATACCAGACTTCAGCTAAAGTTAATCAGACCTGTTCAGCCCACAGTGGCTAAAGAGAGTATTTGACATGCTTTGTGTGAGGTTTACCTGCAAATTTAAAGTTTCTAGGTCTGTAGTCTAGTAGTATTCACCACCCAACCTTGACAAAAGAATGAAATATTCTAATTTAATACCTGGACTCACCATAATCTTACATGGAATCAACTCAATTTTATAAATAGTTAATTTAGCAGATCACACTTGAGTACTGAATAAACAGATGATGGAAAAATAATATGAAAGTGCTGAAAGCACAACTTTGAAGGCTGTTCAGCCCTTCTTCTGGAAAATACAAAAAAAGAAGAGAGAACCACAGAACTGTAAATCTATCTCCCCCTCTTCGAGTGCACTAATGCCATCTGCGATAAAAAGAGAACAGATGGCAGTGGGACATTAATCTTACCTAACTTGAAACACCTGACCAGATACCTGAGCTAGGTACAACTAACTTTACAGGGTATGAAAGAAGCATGCCTCTCATGAACACAAGTCACTGTCTTACTTATCTGTCTTAAAATTTAATACAATACAGGCCTAAAACATTTTAAGACAGAAAATTAGGTGTTAAATCTGTAGCCTCCTTAGCCATTACAGTGTTTTCTCTCAAGGTATGAGTCGTGTTGTTTTGTGCCATCAGTGTCCCCAGTGGGCCGGGCTTCATGGCCACATCTTGAAACAAATGGATCAGTGTTTGTTCTCTGAAACTGAATTCAAGTGGCACAGCAGACCTCCTGTCTGTAAAGCTTTACCAGCCCTTTCCCCTAAATGTAATTCAGCCCAAACCAGAATGACTCCATCCAGACTGGCTGTGGGTAGTATTTTGCAAGCTATTATGCAAATTATGACCATCAACTGACCTGTATTATTATAAATTCTTATGTGTTAAAAACATTCCAGGAAACATGCCCGTGATCGACACTACAGGCAGCTTCAGTCTATAAGTTGTTCCACAACTCATAATTAGTTTACCAATAGTTTATATTGCTTATGGTCTCATTATGTCCATTGTGTTGGACAAGAACATAATTTCAATACACTAGTAACAAATTTTTTTATTATACCATAAATATTTCAATTTATTCAGGAGAAATCTATGTTTTAAAAGAAACTGAAGACAATATTTATATCTGACCAGATTCAGAACTCTAGATGAAAATAAAAACAGACAGATTCTTCCTTCTAACTAAAGAATGGAGTATAATTCTGAATGAACACTATGGACTAATTCACTTATATTTAATTTGACACAAATTAATGATAAGATCTAAAACAGTATAGCACAGACTATTTGCATTACAGATCAACTCTTAAAAGAGTGTAGTTTGGTCATTACTACAATTTGCAAATTGGTACTTAATTTTAAGTTCTTATACTTCCATGTTGTTCAATCCTGTTTAATTCTGCAGTTTACTCTTATGAACAACTTTTTGCAACGAATTAAAATCTAATTTTATGTCTGTGAGAGCTTTTCCATGATTCTCTGCCCATTTTCATGCAAGATCTGTAAGTGTGAATCTTTATTAAGTTCATTATTTTAAACACCTGTACTGAAAAGGATCAGAATGTTGCAATTGGCTCTTATTATTAGAACCACTACTTGAAATCAGGATTTGGATTTTGTGGACTCAGTCTGTCTCCAGCATATGTGAATTAAAGCCAAATTCAGGAATATAAGAACATTATGAGAGAAGTACCAAGTGTAAAAGACAAACCATGTTGCTTAGTATAGCTCTCTAATACACTATAGTATAGAAGAAATTCTAGACTTAACTTGCAAAATTAGAGTTTCTATTAAACTTTTGCTGTTCGAGGAAAAAACCCAAAATCATCCATATCAATCAGCCAACCCCCCCCCCCAAAAACCAAACAAAAACCCCCCAAAAATGGCCCACAACCAAAACCAACACACAATGAAGGAAAATAAAGATGATAACCTTGGCTACCTGCCTGAATAAATATACAAGAGGTAAAGGAAGTCTTCAGTAATACCTGCATATAATTTGGAAACCCTGTCAACTATAAACAGTGAAAAATCCAATAAACAATAATTAAACACTTGACAGTGTCAACTACTGGGCATGAGAGCCTAAAAGCAGGGGGAGAATATGGAGCTGAACTAGTAAAGCAACAATTTCTGAATTTCCAATTACAGATATTATTTTATTTTACTGGTTCATTCTACTATCTCAAATTATCCTGCAAAATTAAGGAAAACAGTATTTTAGAATCTCTTTTTCAGAAACATTCAGGTATTATTGCAAGTCCATGAGCCTTCAGCCCCAGAACATACCTATAGCATAGGCC
This sequence comes from Machaerirhynchus nigripectus, assembly GCA_013397975.1. Lineage (NCBI taxonomy): Eukaryota > Metazoa > Chordata > Aves > Passeriformes > Dicruridae > Machaerirhynchus > Machaerirhynchus nigripectus. The sequence continues at coordinate 1,069,945 of VZRQ01006372.1, read as the reverse complement.
ATTTCTCTAGATGGAATTCTCATTTTATTTTATTTTTATTCACTCTTCTAGGATAGCAACCTTCTTGACAACATGCTGTTTTGTCAGGTTAGTCATGGCTCATTGAAATGAAGTTCACTGAGAAGTTCAGAGGTCACTGAAGAGCAGAGAGTCAACCATGTATTTTTTTTAACAGAATTGATTCTGGTTAAAGGTAGAATTCAAATCAGCTTTACAAGTAAAGTCAGAGACACAGGCATCAGCTTGTATTTTATGTGGCTTTACAAGAGATGTAACTGTGGTCATAAGTCATACTTATGTTCCCTTGTAGGGTATACCTTTTAGAGTATACCACTGTTTTTTCTACTCAGAACAATAAACACTGAAAACATTTGAATATTTACCTTTTTTAATCTGTCTGCAAACAACAGTGTTTCCCATTACAAATCAGAGATAAACTAGTATATTCTTACAGCACAAAACCTGCAGAATCCAGTAACACTCACAGTATTCATATCAAAGGTGCATCAGGATGAATAGAAAGTGTGATCAGGCATCTTTGAAAACAGTTTGCACAGTGCATAGTGTCTTACTGAGAGAGTGCACTGAGTTTTTTATGTCTGACATGCCACAAAATGAAATTTCCCAGTAATTCATAGGAACAGAACACTTAGCTTCAACAGGGAACACTCCAAAGAAATGACTGGATTCTAGGCAGAGAATTATGTTAACATCTCCTTTGTTATTTCTCAGACAAGTTAAGGTTTTTGCTTTTTTTTACCCCTGTAGAAAGTGACTGACAGAAGCACGATTTCACTGGTTTAGCCATCTGCTGATATGCTTTTAATGAAGCTTGAAAGAGTAATTCATACATATTTCTTCCTACTGAGATAGGGTCAGAGGATATCACTTCAGACTACAGAAATTTCTTGTTCACTTCTGTAAGAGGTAAATGAAATCTAAGATTTCTTTGAGGTACACCAGGACTGGAATCACTGCCCTATTCATGGAGACGCACAGGGCTTGACTCGTTCTGTGACACGTTCCCACCTGAATAATTTAATTGTTATATCCTAAAATGTTTATTCATTGACATGAACACTATTGTAAATGGGTAAAAAAAGGTATATGATAAACATATCTCTAGTTCCTATGGCCAGAAAGAGACAAACTGTGATAGATTTTTAATAAATAATTGTCACCACTTGCTCTAAATGATCAAGAAATGACTACATATTTATGCAGCCTTAGATATCAAAGAGCTACACTTATATTTTTGAAAGTAAATAGAATTTTCAACTCATTTTTACAATGTCAATTATATATGAAAATTATAATCCTAAAAAAAAATTAAATTAATCCACCCCAGACTTCATGGAAATTTGAAGAATAAACCCCCGCTTGAATCAGGTAGAGATTAAATATGAAACTCTCTCTTCTAAAGTGTTCCAGAATGTCTAACTTAGGAATATTTTGTAAAAGTCTAGAGATGAAGGTGGTAAAGGCTTCTTGCCCAGTTTCAAATGAATCTTTCTCCAATGTTTTTGTCTTGTCTAAAGTTGGAAATCTTTTTGTTCCTATGGAGTAGTTTTTATAATTACTGCCCAACTGTAATCTTACTTTATTGTTTAGCCAGCATTCAGAAAATATTAACTCACTTCCACTCTAGAGAACTTATTTGATGTTTATTTAAGCATTTAATTTAATTCAGCAGCATTTCCATTAAAGATAAAGTCTTCAGACAGTCTCTCTCTCACTGACATGTACAGAAAGAAGGAGGAAGAAAACAGTGAGAGGAAAAGATAAGTGCACTAAGAACTTCCATTTCCAGAAGGGTGTTATGAAAGGCACTGATTAATCTTACGTGTCTGAAGTGACAGCCAATGTGCAAAGAAATGATTACTTAACGCTGATAGAAACTGTCAACCAACAGGACACTTAAGGGATATTTTTGTGGTGCTCAGAGATTAACTGACAAACTGCTGTATAGGAATGGTAAATGTGTATGTTCATGTAAAGAACCAGCTTTTTTGTGTGTTGAAACACTTTTTTGAGTGATTCTTTTTGTGGAAAATATTTCAAAATAAATGATGATAATGTAGTTTCTTCATATTGCCAGAATGTGAAGAAGCCACAAATCTAGAAGTGCAAGACACCACCTTCTACTGAGAAATCTTTTCACCTAAAAACGTGCTTTAACCCTCCAAAACACAAAAAAGGAGCTGGAAGATATGAGCCAGTACCTACAGAAGACCTGTGCCTTCTGTATTGCAAACAAGCAAGCAAAGAATGATACTCTAACATGCTTGAAATGGTACAAGGTACTTATATTTCGTCACCTCAATCCTAGTCTAGAGTTCTCAGTTCACATTATCAAGAGCTCACACTAAGATGTATTTTTAGTGGTATCTCTCTAGGATACCTAATTGCCTCTCCAGGCTCCATCAGGTGGTTTGACTGGATCTTCACTTACTCTCAAAGGAGGCTGGGTACCTATTCATAGTCAACTAAATTTAGAGGTAGTAATCTTTATCTGAATCCCAACCAGTCTCAAGAGCCATAGTGAGCACCAGGAACAGAACAGGAATACCCAGAATTTGATCCAAAACCCTTGCCATTTCTTCATTGAAATTTGTATTAAAAATCTACTATAGTACAATCTGTGACTTCAAATTATTTTTAAGATATTAAAAGAAAATCATAATAATGCTGAATTTAAAGGTTCAAATATAATTCAAAATAAGAACAAACAGACCCAGCAATGATCCTACAAACAATGACAGAAAATAAGTGAATAGAAAATTACATCTAAAATGCAGTCTTACAGGTTTTTCACTACTGCTTCATAAACAGAAGTTGAAGTGGAAATGTAACTACTTTTTACACCAAAGAATAATAAGACCTGTGAAACATCCTAAGTTATAGAAGAAATCTCCTATAAGTATTTATATACAAGGATTCACACACATCAGTGAACACAATCATGATATGGTGCTTAACAAAGAACCTCTCATTAGATAAGCTCATGTAACTACCAGCATGTGCACTTTCAGCCCACTTACAAATTAAAACACAATAGTTCCTTGTGATTACACTACTTCTACCAATGTTTATTCTAAGGCATTTTAATACAAAGTAAGTATAAGCTGAGAATATCATTATAAGCAATCAAGTTACTGCTTGCTGAACTTAGATTCCAGTGTAGCCACACCACATGACTAAATGTTCATTCCCATTCTGACTGAATTTTAAAACATGTCAGTCATATTTTTGGTCATATTTGTAACATTTAAAGTCATCGTACAATCAGTTAATGCTGTTATGATGACATAAGATAACTCATTAAAATGTCATACTAATTTCTTTGCAGTCATTTAACAGTGGAGATTCAATATAGAATCACAGAAATGTTCAAGCTGAAAAATACCTTTAAAGTCATACAATCCAACTGTTAAACAAGCACTGCCAAGTCCACCACTAAACTATGTCCTCAAATGTCACATCTAAACATCTTTTAAATACTTCCAGGCATGTTGACTCCAACACTTCCCTGGACAGCCTGTTCCAACGCATGACATCCCTTTTGGTGAAGGAATTTTTCCTGACACCCAATCTAAACCTTCCCTACTGCAACTTGAGGCTGTTTCTTGTCATTCTATCACTTGTCACTTGGGAGAAGAGACCAACCCCCATCTCACAAAACCTCCTTTTAGGGAGTTGTAGAGAATGATAAGGTTCCTCTTGAGCCTCCTTTTCTCCAGGTTAAACTCTCTCAGCTCCCTCAGCTGCTCCTCATTAGACTTTTGGTCCAGACCCTTCCCCAGCTCTGTTCCCTTCTCTGAACTCTCTCCAGCACCTCAGTGTCTTTCTTGTAGTGAGGGGACTAGAACTGAACACAGGATTTGAGTTGTGACCTCACCAGTGCTGTGTACAGGGGGACAATCACTGCCCTGCTCCTGCTGGCCACACTACTGCTGATACAGCCAGGATGCCACTGGCCTTCTTGGCCACCTGGGCACACACTAGCTTGTGTTCAAACGGCTCTCAACCAGCATCCCCAAATCTTTTTCCACCAGGCCACTTTCCAGTCACTCATCCCCAAGCCTGGAATATTGCATGGAGTTGTTGTCACCCAAGGGCAGGACCTGGCACTTCACCTTGTTAAACCTCATATCACTGATGCTAGCCCATCGATCCAGCTTGTCCAGATCCCTACAGAACCTTCCTACCCTCCAGCATATGAACATACCCGCCCAGCTTGGTGTCATCTGTGAATTCACTGAGGGTGCACTCATCGAGTAGGGTGGGTACTCAAGTATATGGGTAGGTACCACAGCTCAGCTGATCTTTGGTTTGTCAAGCTGCTACAATTCAACTCACAACTACAACTGATCATGTGTTTGAGCACATTTTAGAACTTACTCTAAAATAACTTAATACTTTACCAAGCAAGTAGTTTGAATAAACTGATCAAGTTAAGGAATTGGCCAAGAAAAAACAAAATAAAATATGAGAAATATGGTATAATGCATCAAAAACACTGTTATGCGATGAAATTGTAATCAAAAAACTGCATGCTGATGATCTGTAGCAACAAGGGTTAGTTATCAAGCTCCTTGAGGTACCTAACTCTTAATCAAGATAGCTACTGAGCCTAGGTGACTTGGGATCAATACAAGCTTTCTCGAACCAATAGACCTACTGACTGATATTATGAGTCATAAAACTGTTTTAAAAACAACAGCAAGGTGATTCTGTATTTGGAAAAGGATGTGATCTCATGAAACATATCTGTTGCAATCAAATATTTCAACATACACAAGCAACAGAGAGGTCCATTTTGTACTTACACAGGGCTTTTTGGCATTTCAGCATCAACAGATGTCATGAGGTGAGGAAGCATGTGGCATCAACGTGGCAATCCTACCTCAGAGCAGAGATAGCCTGCAGAAGAGCTTTTGTAGATGTCTAAACCCACACTCCCTTGGCACCTCTTATCTAGTGTAATGGTCTGAGCAACTTCTAAGTAGGAATAGTGCCATGATAACAGATGGATAAAAGTGTAGGCAGCAATAGGAGCATGTACCAGCATCCAGCATGACTGAGACTTGGAAAACCTAGCCAGGAATGACTCAAGTGACTGAAATAAAAGTCTATGGTCAGAACGGTTTGCCAATGGCAAATAATCTCTTGCCTCAGTTAACATTCCAAAGTATATACATTCTGCCCTTTCTAAGTTAGGGATAACACAGTAGGAAAATAGGCTTTACAGTAAATATAAATCATGTTTCCAGTCTTAACTGACATGAGGGTATTGCATTCTGCTGGCAGAATTGGGGCTGTTGCTGTAGCTACCCCACACAAGACTGGGACAGCCTTGGAGATCTTTATTTACAAGACTCCTTAGGGTGAGTAGTGCTGTTTTATCAGCACTTTAGTCATCATAGTAATTGCTGAGCTTGCCCCTACTGTGCTGCAGATGAGGAAAGAAGGTTGCTATTTTCAGAATTCTCTGAAGAGGTATTTGTGCCCTTTGACAAAGTGGTTTTCCACCCCATTATGTAAAGGCTTTTCAGACTAGCAGGAGGAAGCCTCTAATAGCTCTTGTGAGACACAACTGGCTGGATTGTCAATAGGGTAAAGGGTTTTCTACTCAGATTTTCACAGTCTGGTTACAGGAAACTGCTACAGGAAATGTTCCTGACTCTTGCATCCAAGGTTTCAACATTAAATCAAATAGGACTGTATCCAGACAAAGATCAATTGATTAAGCCAAAAAGAACCCAAGAAAAAAAATCTCCTCAGCAGTGTCTGCTCAGAGGGCAGGCAACTGTGAGGTTATATCTGCACAGGGAAAGTGCTTGCTTTTTTCCTGCCAAATGCAGATCACTATTCCATTATATGAAGGAGACCAGGAAACTGGTCTCCTTCCAAAGTTACCAGTCTTACAGCAGTATATGAAAAATCAGAATGAACTCTGCCCTCAAAATAAGACTCACAGAAATTAAATTTGTGTGTACCTCAGCATACAGTGCAGCTGAAATTCAGTTTCTAATAAGCCTTAACCAGAACTGTACAACAATATAAAATGGAGAGGCATGGGACAGAGGAATGAAGAGCAAAAGAGTTATGAAAACTCTTGTGCCAAGTAATGTTCTCAAAAACCACATAGGAAATTTATTATTTATTGGAAATTCATTAAACAAAATTGCCTTCCAGAAAGCTTTTATGCTACAGCACAGACTCACCAACTCTTATAACAATAAAAGTATGACACATGACATGATATAACCAAATAACATATTTTAGTATCAAGTCTAAAATGCCCTCCTGCAAAATTGAAAAAAGCTCCTGTCTTTTAGTACTTGGGAAAAAAAAAAAAAAAAGCTTTCTATACCTCCTGTCTGTTGGTACTTAAATGTGAGACTTCATTTAAATGAGACTGCTATACCTTCCATGATCTAAAGCTCGCTTCTCTGACATAGGCTAATACATACATAAAATAAATGGAACATACACATGGCATTTATTATCTATACTTAGAAAACAGTTGTTTTCAAAATAATATTAGCTTCATGTTTTTGGTGCTTTTCCAAGGGTTAGACTGATTTAATTTGAAGAAGAATGTAATATTGATGATGCAGGTGCTAGGTTAACAGTTGGACTTGATCTTAAGGGTCTTTTCCAACCTAAATATTTCAATGATTCTATAATATTTTCCCATATAAAATTAGTCACTGCATTAAGTTATATTACCTAATAATATTATAATTCAGAGCCCATAAGGAGCACTACCACTATCTGTGAAGTATCATTAAAAGTGAACACATCATTTTAGAGACACCCACATTTGACACAGGTGATAAACCAGGTGATAAACCAGGTACCAAGCCTTGCAGCTTTCTAGAAAAGCTACATATTTACTACAGATTGGAAAAGAGCGAGACTCAGACCAGAGGAAGTACCTGTGTGAAAATAAGGAATGTATCTGCTTTTCAGGGCATTTCAGAGAATCACAGAATATTCTGAGTTGGAAGGGACCCAGCTGTTAAGTGATCCCATACAGGGATCAAACCCACAACCTTATGTGGAAAATTCAGGTTGATTTAACAGAAATTCCTTTACACTATGGAAACTTTTAGAGAGTATAGATTCACCAAGCATTTACCAAGCATGTCCGCCATGGACAGCAGTTTGCGATGTTCAGGTATTAGGTCTGTGTCTGCAGGGTAATAGCCCCCACCAAGCATTACAAGCCCATCTGTTAGCTGAAATACTGCTGTGAGATCCAGTCCTCATACCAGGGTATGAACAAAGGGTGATTTTGCAGGGAAGGACTGTAAAAGGTTGTGCGGCATGCAGGGTTCTGGGTCCCGAAAGAGCTGCTAGTGCAGTGAAACACAAGCAGAAATGGTGACTTTGGAGTTTTTTATAATGCAGAGCTGTTTATGAAAAGGTATTCTGTTACTCAAAGCAATATATTGGTAAGATCGACACAGTTTTGAAATGCTCCTTTCTTTCTAGTGATTACAGCATAGAGTAGAAAATTCAAAACCAAGCACATTTGTTTTGAGTACAATATGTTGGTCTAATGCCAGTAAGAAAAAACCTTTTCAAATTCTGGCATTGTTTCACTTTCCTGTCTCCAGGACTCTTCCCTGGATATTTAATCTGATAATGGCTCAGTAAATGCTTTCTTCCATTCACCTGATGACAGCTTCAGAAAGCTAGTGCCTGTGTCCTGAAGGGATCCCAAACAATGCTCTGAGAACACAGAAAATGACTAATCTCTGTATTTAGGTTCAGGCACTTTTTGAGATGTGCAAAGACAAGCACCCCAGAAAGCACCTTTATATGTTCTGCAGTATGTCATAGGACACACTCTATGAGAGAGATCTAGTCATATGTGGCATGATTAGTAAGTCTCTCTCCTAATGAACTTTTTTTTAAATTCTCTGGATTCTGGGACACAGATGAGGTTGATGCATTAAAACCAAATCCATTTGATTCTTAAGTATTTATTCAGAGTCTTGAGGCAGGCATAGGTTATGTTTTCAATAGGAAACAACTTGAAAATTTTGATTCGTATGCTCTAGACACCTGATCACTCATTGACTACATTGTCACAGTTACAGAATCCTGTGAGACACAAGATCACCTAGTCCAGACATTTGTCATTCATATTCTTCACAGAGCTTCAGCTCACGTAAAGGTGAGACACCTGGCCATTAGACAACTGCTAAAACAAACATCATGCTGGCCTTCACTGTCCCATGAGTCCAAAACCTACAGCCTTTCACTGGTTATGGCAAAACCAGATTTGCTGGGCCATAAGGCATAGCTCTCTCCTGCTTCAGTTCTGAAACGATCATAGATGTAATTATTTGGGAATTGAAAGAAAAATTGCTCTAACATCTATTCTAAAATGCTTTTTTAAAGGTCTCTCATTGCTCCATTTTTTAGTAACTCAGTAATCTCCCAAGGATGCATAGGATGAAGCATGTCTCCATTCTGGATCTGTGAAGAGATGGAGGGAGACAGAGAGCTCTGGAGTGACCAAATATGGATTTTCAATACTATCACAAATAGTGGGTTGTAAAGTTTTCAGTTTTGAAAGCAAAAATGGGCTGACCCAGATTGTAGTGTCTCTCGTCTTCCTGTATGTGGCACTGATAGGACTTAAAGAAAAGCATTTCTTGGTCCAAGAGAGAAGTTGTAGGTTTGGGCCTCTATCCTTATGCATTGAATGTAGATTATTTATGCAGCTGAAGTTGAGTCCTACTGTTTACTGTGTCCTTCTGTCTACATCACCCCCTTACATGACATCAGTTGATACCTCTACCACAGGCCCTTAAGATCACAAGAGAATCTACTGTGTGACACACTGCCCATTCCCAGCTACAGAGCAGGGACACTAACTAATACTCCTCACCACACATTTTCCTCCTGCTTTCCAGTTTGTGAGGAGCAACCCTCCCTCATCACAATCCCCTTTCACTGCCGCACAACCTGCTCTAGGAACTGAGTGCATGTGTCAAGCTCTAACTTCAAGCCTCCGTTCACAGGTGCCGCTCGGTCAGGTGGGGCTGAATGGTTGAGATACTTTAATACTCAAAGCTAGGCTATAAATAAACCCAAGTATTAGCACAGGCTTCTCTAATCCATTTGCAGCAGTGTAATAAACATATGCCTAACCTCTGAAGTCTTGTACTAGATGCCTCAGGAATGCAGCAAGCATAACTTCTGATTTAAATCAGCCATGTTACAAACACAGATTTTGGAGAGGAAAACGTGCCAAATTTGGGGAAAAAGGAGTGATTGGGATTGTTTCCACAAGAACTCCCTACTTAATTTTAAACTAAAGACTGCCATTAAATGTGAATACATGCTAATCCTTTGCTGAAGGAAAAAGGAAATAACTTTCATTATCTGTGATTATACAAGATACTTTCTACTGATTTGTTCATATATTTATAAGCTATTGCTTAGCTATTCAATATTCATTGCCTGCAATGTTCCCATCAGAATGGATATAGACATGAAGTTCAATGTTGCTGTGAGAATTTTTCAGGAAGGAGTACTTTCTGTGCATGGAAAAAAAGAAGGAGAAAATTGGATAAATTAAATAAAATGGCTATGAGACTGCAGATCACTGGGATAGGTCATTATATTATTTTTCCCATATTAGGGGAAAAAGAACACACACACACACAAAGACAACTACGAAGGAAAAAAAATAATAAATCCAACAACACCCAGTATCAGATCATCTTATGAACTTGAAAAGCTAAATTTGAAGAAACGCAGTAGAATCTGTGGTTGCACTGCCTACAAACCACTTGGTTACACATGAGAATTGTAATAAGGCAAGAAACTATAGAATTGTAAAATAATAGAATACTTTATGTTGGGAAAAACCTTTTAAGATCATGAAGTCCAACTGTTAACCTAGCACCAGTGGCAAGTCATCAGGGAGACCTCTAAATTTTGGTTGGCTTATGTTTGGCTCTTTTCTGATAGCAGATGGGATTAAGATCACTTTGCTCCTGTGACTTTGATTTGCTCATAAGAGGCAATTTCTGTATCCTTAAATTTAGCCTTCTGTACAATGAAGCATATGCTACACTGCCCACAAGACATAATTAATCTAAAATACACACAGCTCCTAATCAGTGCTCACTTAGTCTTTCACTAGACAGAAATCATTATTGGATATTACATACAATTTTGAGAAAAATACTGCTTCTGAAGAGGGCCAGATGTTCTTTTATACAGCTACTGCTTCAGTTTCACTGCATAAAAATACCATACACTCCCAAGGAAACACTGTAGTAAGAAAGGGCTAGAAAAATACATATGGTATATGTGTCAGAGGTCAATGGAAGAGATAAAAACTCCCTTGTGACCTCCTCTGGACCTGTGCAATAAATTTACTTCTGCTTAACTTAAGAGCAAGAAAAAATAAAAGTATATATCCTGACACACACACACCCTTTTTCTTGTGCTAAGAAGATATGGCAAAATTCCAAGAAATCAGCACTGTTCCTCATGTTTTCCACATGTAGGAGCATAGAAGTACTATGGCAGAACAGCCACATGTGTTACTGCGTGTAAACAGAGTGGAAAAAGGAAAAGGCCATAGTTTCTGCTGGATTTTTTCCAGGTTAATAAATCTACGTATAAACATAGAAATACATCCATATACTTACATATACACGAGTCAGCAGCCACACACAGCTCTATAATTTCTTAGCCACAATAAGGAATACAAATTAAGGATAACATGACATATTCTTGCATATATTTCTTGAATCAAAACAGCATGAGGACAGTTTGCCTTTGTAGCTAAGCAAATGCAAACTCAGAGAAGCATTTCTTGAACTATTAGCTTTCACAAAGAATTTCCCCAAGTGGTTTCCATAATAGGAAGCCCTCTCAATTCTTTTGAGATTTCTGTGGCTTTGTCAGAGCTGAAATTGCCCCCATGTTCAGCAGTTACTAAGGGCTGAGATTTTATTTCATTTTAAAGAAGAAATTGATAAACCCCTGAATATGACTTGTACTATTTTCCACACCTGCATAAATCTGTTTGAGTTTTGTCTTTCATTCTACGGTATGTAACATGATGAGGGGGCTGGGGACAAAGAAATTAGTTGGGTTTCTATCACAGTCTAAATCAAGGTACTTGATTGGATTGCAAACTGGTTGTTCATATTCTGAAACTGTGATGCTTTGTGGTTTCCTGTTAATTTCAAATAATTTGCTGTAAAATTTATTCTCTCAAGTTAAATGTTATTTCAGTGCATTTATCAGATGTATTCAGCTAAAATGCATTAGAATGCTACACTATTCAGTGCTTGTATCTTTTCATATTTTGGCTCAAAATTTGCAGACAGATGTGTAATCTACAGTGGATCCACTCATAATCTTTACCAGTGAAGTGGTTTACAGCAGTTCTGAAACCCCTGAATTTAACATTTTGCACTGGTTCTGCTATTCCTACAATTTTTATTCTAATGACCCTGTACTTTGTCATCTAATGCTGACAATATTCAGCCATTCCCTTCAGCTGATCCCACACAAAATTTAATTTTCCCCCTCTGCCACAAACTCCCTGTTAACGCCTTTTTAATAATTCTAAACTATATCGGCATCTTAGCTCTAAGTCAAACTCATAACCTGGCCACTGTCATCAACTCAGAGCTAAATCTTTAAATTCAAATCCTGCTTCACAGAAACAGCATCCTCTACAACTACCTTTTAAGGCAGGATGCAAACCCCTTTGAGCCTAATGTAACCCCTTATGCTTAAAAAGGTTCCTTTAAAAAGACGGCTAAAATATTTAGGTAATGAAATTCGATAGCCTTCCAAAATTTATTTTCCCACTATTTGAATACCTTTGCAACCAGGTGAAAATTTTCCCTAAATACAGAAAATGTACTGGGTCTCTTATTATCCTTTCCTACAGCAATAGATGGATTTCTCCAGAATGGTCTTCCACAGTTTGGATGACAGCTCTCATATCTCCCTATAATCTTCTGTATTTTTGAGCAATAAAGCCTAATTATTTTAATTTTTTTTTTCCACAGGCTGTTCTTGTTATTCACAACTGCACTGTCTTTCAATAGTCTATACCATTCCTAAAGCAGATTTGCTGAAAAGAGGGACACAAAATTCTAGGTGAGCTCTTAATAGCAGTGAATGCAGATGAAATAATAGCCTTCTTATAAAGTGTCTGTTAATCTAGCAAAGAGATTTGTCTCTTTTGAAACCATATCACACTGTTAATTTACATGGAACTCATCTACGTTATAGCCTCAGATACCATTCTGCCTTATTGATGGGGGGAGGGGCATCTAATGTATTTGTGATATTTCTTCCTACTAAGAGCAGAGGTTTGTTCTTGTCTTTATTAGATTTATCTTGTTGGTTTTAGACAGCCCATTTTTATCTGTATTACGAATTCTAACTACTCTTTGCAGTATTTTCAATTCTTCTTAGCCTTACTTCAGTTTCATACCTGTACTCTCTCTGTCAATGTCAGTATGGAAAATATTGGGATCCACTGAAAGTATCCCAGGCTATGAATTATGCTGCTGCTTCTTCAGTCTTGTGAGATTTTCCCTGTCCTCTGCAGAGTCTCACAATAGTCACATACAGGTCAAAGACTAGTTTGGATGGATCTTTAAGTACTCCCATCAGACATTTCACCATGACCAATTAAGTGGAAATATTCATATTTTCCTAATTGTCTCTAACCTAGTCCAGGCTTATTCATACTGAAAATTAGTGAGTTTGTATTACTGTCTGTTTTTTGGTTTTTTTTTTAAATTAATGTGATTAAGCCTCTGTTTGTCACACTGGTAGAAGGGACAAAGATAATTAATGTGCCACAGATTGCTCAATATATGTCAGGCAACAGTGAAAGAACTTTTAAGCCATCAAAAACCAATGCAACCTAAAAGAATTTAATCACAAAGGTCTGCAATTCCATGTCACTCTATTTCTGTGATTTCCATAAAGGCTGATGGCTCTTTATTCCCTGTTCCTTCCCCAAAAGAATGCATAATTATAAGCCCCTTCATCATGGTCTTTGGTTTCACCTGTATTTCTCTGGCAAAAATACCAGCACAGAAAGCCTCTGCCTTCTCATCCATTTACTCAAATTTTTCTGAAAACAGATGTGAACTTGACTAAGGAACTATTATGGCAAAGATCAAGTATTTCCTAGGCTTAACTTTTATTAGGATTAAGGGAATTTCTCATCTCATGGACACACAAATAGTTAAGTGTAGTTAAATTTAGTTAATAAATTGTCTTNCTCATCTCATGGACACACAAATAGGTGTGGACTATATATACACAATGGACTGTACAATTCAAAGAGTGGATATGGGACAGGAATGAGCAAGAGGGTGCAAATGCCACTTAAATCAATGTAAATAACTCTGTCATCGAATACAAACCCCTCCCTTTGCTTAGAAGTACTCAAAACAGGACATTTAAAATAATTGCACTTGATTATGCCAGGTTTCCTTCTGAGACAGAGGAGAAAAACAGGTATTTCTAGGTCACTATTTTTATGTGTGGAAAAGAGGCATACATAGAGGGTCTAACAAATATATCTTTAGAAGTACCTTTTTCTTTCTATTTATATCATGATTCACCTGATAAAAAATGGTTTTGCAGCAGGCATGTTCATGGGAGTGTCTCCACTACGAAAGGCACTTTGTGATTCTACCGACAACCTTAACCCAATGTGATATTTGTACGCATGTAGTTCTAGAACTTTCCTAAGTTTACACATTTTTCTTCATCTCTTCGGGGTTTTTAGGTTTTGTCTGAAGTTGTGTGTTACTAAAACTTTCTTTGTTTTTTCAGTCACTGGCTAAATTATTTCAAAACCTCACTAATTTATTCCATTATTCAATTATTAACAGTGCTTTAACTGAACAATTTACTATTTATATAATCAAATTTGTGTCATACTACTGCATGTAAACATAAGGCATTTAAGATAATTAAATTCCAAGCATTCAGTATGGTTCAGTTGACTGGCCTCAGTGACCATTCAACTAATAGATTTCAGTACATATGAATTTTAAAAAAATTCATAGTTAAATCAGAGAACAGAACACTGATTTTCAAATCTGCAATTATATCAAAAGCCTTTTCCTAGCTAAAGAACAAATTCCAACTTTTCAGGATTATACCCAAGCCCACAGACAGAACAAAATATTACAGCCTTTTTTCCCCCATTAATAAATTATTATTCATGTTTTTATCAATAAGAAAATCCTGTGGTTGCAATTCTCGGAAGTCTTAGAAAATAGAAAAGTAGCAACAAGCAGAGCTAGCAAAAAATTAGAATCAGCTAATTACTGTCCTGCAAAAATCTAAATTTCCTGCAAGGAAATTTTAAACTACACTGCTTTAATTAGGAATAGGAAATAAAAATATTTTTCCAAGTTAACTTATTTCTGTCCACTTAAGTGTATTTCATTTCATATTACTTTTTCAGTCAGAGTCTGCCTGACTTAGCAAGAGCTGAGCATGAAAATTTCAGTATCATCATGCTTGCAATTATATTCTGTCTCTTCATCCCATATTGTGGAAACTGATATAAATGTAATTCTTCATGCAATGTAATTTTTTTATTTTTATTCTGTAATGTCAACAGCTTTATTTTTAGTTTAACTTGCCACTGAGTTGTGAAACTTGATCTAATGCAGTCTCCTGGATGAATTCTAATTATTTGAGATGCCTCCTTCCTAACCTCGATGAGCTGGTCTCATGGGATGGCCTTCCTTCATAGCGCCAGTGCTTACCACAGCTTCTCCTGAAAATCCCGCTGCATGTACCATATAGGAAATACATTCCAAGGGGAGATCATAATACAGAGCTAATTTTTAAACTATTAGGAATTTCTTTGATAAGGTTGAATGAAATGTGAGAATAAAAGGAAAGCACTAATAATCTGAATACCAGAATGAGACAGGATTTGGAGACCAAGTCGTTTTTGTCTCTGGTTTCTCTAGTTCATACTAATGATTGTGTGAGTTTCAGGTTTTACAATACATTTTTTCTTTGATAGGAATAGCATCTATATTAACTTCTCTTATCCATCCCAGTATACCTCACTATCAAAAGTACCCAAGAAGTCTGAGATCCTCCTCTCTTTCCTGTAAGAATTTCAACATAGTAGAATAACTATGGCATCACAAGAAATTGATTAATCAGTTTTCAGTGTTATTCTTGTACTACATACTTAAATTACTTTTCTATGTAGTATATATACTTTTCTATGTTCAATACTTTATGTAACATTTTGTCACATGTCAGACTTATCACAGCATGTTGCTTTGAGTAAAATGCATAGTAGAGAGGAGATTAATAAATGTTACATAGATATCCAGGCTGTTTATGTTCTTTTTTATAACTACCTGTTGTAATGGTGTTCACTTCATGTCTAAAACAACACTCACACCCGTAAGAATCAAGGTTCTTCTGGTTATTCTTAATGCATCTAATAAAAGAAGAGGAATTTTCCAGAAACTAATAAATAGAAATAAATTACATTCTTTTTCACTAATTCATCATGTTTTCCTACGCAGAAGAAAAGGGTGAACTTTATGAACCTGAGCCTTAGACTCAGAGTTTCTAGGTTTTGGAAAATTACATGTAAGTTGCGTAGGTATCATTAATATATTTTATCTATCCTAATCTTATTGAAACACATCAATTCAATGTCTTAAATACTTTCAGAAACAGAAGCTGGAATAAACTTTATTTCCCCTTAGCATAAGTAGTAGAAAAATACATGAAGGCAACATGTATTAAAGCAGAGGGTTTGAGTTATATTGTGCAAATACATTATCGCCAGAAAAGGATTAAGGGAAACAAACAGGAACAAGAAAACACATTTACATTTTGTATTTATGTGCTTATGAAAACTGCAGGAACTCACAGGTAGCAACTAATTGGAATGCAACATGATGTTTTCATAAACTGCAATCAGAATAAATAGAATTTATAAAGCAGCAAGCTCCCTGTGCCATTCCTGGCTCACAAGGCTTTTATTAAGGATAATTTTCTCTTGAGTGATAAAGCCTGGACTAAGACTGACAGATCAAGGGTCCCTTTTCAGTGAAGGAGCTTGCTGAATGTTTGCGAAGCCTCATCATTATTTGTCAAAATTTTATGAATGGAACAGATTTGTCAAATATGTTTAAATTCCCCATAATGAAACAGACACAAGATTTGTTGCTAACTCTAAGCACTTCCAGACCTTTGTGAGGGGAAAGGCAAAAAACAAGAGCATCTATGAACAAGATCATGGGTAAATACAGATAAACAGGGTCCAATTAAAGAGAAAACAAAACATTAATACTCTAATATGGATTTTAGGAAAGCTCTTGCATTTGCATTCACAAAAACTACTGCAGAGACACAAAACCATATTTCTTAAATAACTAAAAAGATATGAAATAATATACACATTTTGGAATCCAAGTTTAAAGTGGTATAAATAAAAGCTGCTGGTCTGTGAATAACAGAATCTCATTATTTCATGATAACAATAAAGGAACACGAGAAAGTAAAAAAATAGGCATCCATCTGTCTAGCAGCTTTTATATTTTGGATGAACTGAAATTATCAGTGTTCTGATTTCATTCTGGGTTTACTCCTCATGTGCAGTTGGCAAATCATTTTGGCTGATGTATAGAAAAAGCTGAAGCAGATTTTAGAACATTTATTTTTCAGCGGTGAGAACGAACAACGCTGTGTTGTGTGCACCAATGGCTCTCAGATTTTTTACACTAATACTTTAATCGCTAAACATGTTCTGTCAATCAATTTGTATCTCCCTGTCAAATTTAAACACAGTGCAAACAATGCAAAGAAGGGAAAAGATACAGGTCCAAAGACCTCTCCGTCAACAATGTCTCTAGGTGCAGACTGGAAGCTTTGGTTCAGAGATGTGAAGCTGTGCAGTGCTTCATCCTTTATGGGCCAGATCAGCTGGATGGAGGGAATCACTGCCTGCCACTGTTCTGCACGAAAGTGAATGTTTCAGCACAGCTCCTGCCTGACTGAGACTTCAAGATCTGACCAATGTGGTTTGTTTATATCTGTTTGCTCATAGTTTGGCTTACTGTCATTTTCTGAGAAGGATGGTGCTAAGATCATATTGTTCCATACTATGAATCATAGATAAGCATATGACCATTTATTTTCCTGCTGTTCATTTCTGTTTCATGAGTAGGCAGAATAAGGACATTTACAGGCATACTTCTGTAGAGACTGGAGGACACATCAGGGAAAAACGCTATGTGTTCATACACTAAAACTCATCACCAGCTTATTGGGCAGCAGCCCAGTAAGTTTATCATAGCACTCAGCTTTACATCCTTTTTAATATTCTATATGGAACAATAAAACAGCAAGACATTTGGAGCAGAGAGATGATAGTTACCTTTTTTTGGTCTAGCAAACTTAATACTATGTTCAGAAAATGTTTATATCCTCTAGGATGCAGAACAAGAGAAATTAATTGTCTCCCACACTTGGAAAACTTAGAAGTTTACAATATATTGTGGTGAAGCTTTGAAAGGTACCTGTAATATCTTACAGATAAAATATTGTCTGCCACCTTGCTTGTTTTCTCTTACGTTCTTTGCCACATGGGGGTTATGTGAGTCTAAAATGAGACTAAGGCTCCATGGAATGCTCGCAAACACTTCTGATAATCCTTATAATAAGGATACTATATATGGATTGATACTAAGAAGTAATCTGCATGTGTCAGTTCTGCAGAAGTCTCCCTGACCACCCATGTCTGCCTGGCATTGCTGGAAGAGACACAAACTCTGTGGGAGATAAAGGGAAACAAAGAGCTCTGGATTATTTAAGCAAACGAGTTCTGGGTAAGATCACATGTACAGACGGCTATGTAAATACACATTTGCTTATGCTGCACCCTTTCTTTTTAAATAAGTTATATTTTTGGAGAGGTCTATTTGTGCTAGTGTATTTACAGGTCACAGTTCCCAGTGTGAGTAAAAATTACAAAAGTAAGACTTGTAGGACAGTCAAACCCATTCAGGTGTACAGGACTATCATATGCCCAAAGTTTTTCCCCTGATATGGCACAGTCTAAGAAATGGAAGTACTGGAGAGTTAGAGAAGGAATAAGTTGCTGAAGTTCTGCCTGTCTGGCCTACCACTACTGACTCAGACAGCTGAAGGTTTTCTGCAACACTGAGTCACATCTGCCAGCCCAATTATTTCCAGATAACTTGTATCCCTAAAGAACTTGAAAAATCACAGGATGTTTTTGTTGGGAGATCCTCACCAATAGAGTCAGAAAGAAAATGAGTTTTTATAGGATGGTAGGTATCCATCCTAAAATGGGCCGACGAGTTCGCCAAAGTTTTCTGACCTGTGTTAACTAGATCTTTGGCTATACCATGAACTTAGAGGTTTTTCCTATGTGTGTATGAAACAGATCTCGTTTTAGTGAACATTCTAAACTAACATCTAACATTACACATCTGAATCTGGAACTGGATCTCATCCCATGTACCGCTGTGGTAAGATCACAAGAGGGAAATGATGCACCCAACTTGTTTCTTTGGTTCTGCAGAAACTGACTTGCTTCCTGCAGTTTTCACAATATATAGAGTCAGAAAGTATTAAAAAAAACCCCAACAAACAAACAAAAAACAAGCAAACAAAATCAGCAAAGCATTGCATTTTAATGTCTAATGAGAATCAGCAAATTTGAGCAATAAAAGCAAAAAAAAAGGTTTTCAAAATGAAGAGTTCTCTGAAACAAATCTGAAACAAATTTTCCAGGGTAGCCAGTCGGAAGAATGCTCTCAGTTTATTTCTTCCTTATTAATATTACTAGTCACAAGGTGGATAAAAAGGAGAAATGGTATGTAACCATGAATCCATGAACATAACTATAAATTGCAAGGTTTTATAGAACATCTGTCTTAGATCAGCATTTCATGACGAAGAACAACATCAGTAACCACTGCTCAGATTTAAAATAGGGTGGGCACTGACCTGGGTTAACGGACCTGGCTAAGAACATGGCATAAATTACTGGCAAAGGTGGGAATAAAAACATTCCACTTTTGGTTCAGCACTCCAATGAAAAGGTTACTATCCAGGATCCCCTGACTGTGTTCAATACTGACCCCTCCTGAAGCAAGACCTCAGCTGGGAAAAATAACTGAAAAAAGGAAGAAAATGCTAAATGCATGAAGGTCAATGGAAGGCTGAACACCACCTTTCATTTCTGCCTGGGAAATGTCCCACAGAACAGAAGTCAAAAACATAATTAAATTTTCTTCTCAATAATTTCCTAACAATGATGAATTTAGTCCCTTTCATTTTCTAATTGCTTTGCAAGCATTAACTAACTAGTAAAACACAACGATCAGCATTTTAAGTAACAACCATGGGATGAAAATAAAGCAAAAAGAACGAAGACACCTTTTTCTGCAGTCATCACATCTGACAAATAGAGGTGATTTTTAAGTACACTGCCTAAGGATTAGAAATTACCACGTATCAGTGATCAAACACCTTGCTCGACTGGATCATAGCAGTTACTGGGAAAATATGGAGAGAAGAATTTTCACATAGAGTTCATATGTATTCTAGAAGGTGTTTGTGATTGCTTGTTCCCTACTTCCTTAGTAACATTTAGTCACACTAATTTATCTTGTAATTGGTTTAGTTCAGATTGTCAGCTGCTTGGAGGAAACAGGCATTTTAGCAGATGACTGATACACTATTACAAGTTTTATAAAATTATGAGGTCTAGAAGACCATAAAAACAATTATATGAACATAATCTATTGAAATTTATATTTTACTTTATATTCACAAAGCCCAAAGGCAGAACACACCCAGAAGCAGGGGTTTTCAGCCATATTTTATAGATAGCAAAGCAAATTTTAATAGAAGTAAACACGAAATCACACATTGTAGCAAAAGAGATATTAAAATATATTTGAAATGGATTTCTAAATTAAATATTTTTAGTCAAAAGGCTACAGAAACAAGTTTTGTAATTTATTTTCCTCAAAGAAAAAGAATGACTAATTACATTTTATTGTTAAAACCTTTCAGTGTCCTCCAATCCCAACTACATACTTATAATTAAAATTTGAAATAAAACATAGTATACAACAGCTTCAGATCAGAATTGTTACTACCTTCATGCCACCATCACATAACACAAGAATTTCAAAGTAGTTTCATATAAATTATTCACATGTTGGTGCTTCTGGTTTGATCTTGGTGCCGCAATAAAAGATATACTTTAATATATGTTATGTTCACACAATCAGTGAGTAATTTTGTGTATCATCATATCTGCCACTTTAGAAAATTCTAAAAGCCTGTCAGTTTTCTGACATGGTTTAATTTGATTGTTTTCCCACTTTAGCAACTGACTGGAACACTGGATTCAGAACTGTGGATCAGAATTTATTGTGCCAAAACTATATTGAAGAAGCTCCTTAAGAAATGGACTGTTTTTCTGACTTGCCCCTGCAGTTATTTCACCTCCACTCTACTTTTAGTAATCATTTTGGTGCCCACTTCAAGCACATGAAACCTGAGTTTCTTGAGTTTATGCCTAATACACACTGCAATTTGGCACTGTCTCACTTGGCTGACCTACTAGCTTCCTATGACCACTCAGCACTATCTGTACTTTCTGAAAATGGTTTGTAGGAAAACGCAAAGAAATTTAAATAAAACTGCTTCAAAAATGCTGCCATACAAGGATAAAGCTTTAAAGTGTTGTAATTCTGGGAGTTTAAGAGAGAGACAAAGAGGGACTGAAGTGCTGAGAAATAAATAATCAGACCTTAGTGGCACTTCCTTTTAGGTCAATAAAATCAGTCCTGGCTCCATAAACACTTCAGCTGCAGATATTACACAGCCAAAATGTGGGCAGTAATTCATAAAGCACAAAAACATTTGAGTTATTGCCTGTATAATCCTGCATTTATGACTTTATAGAGTTCTACAAAGTAAACGGATGCCTGTTGCTATTCCAGGATGAGTCCAAAGAGCAAAATGGACAGGAGGAAATGGGCACAAGTTTAAGTGAAGGAACTTTCATTTAATCATAAGCAAAAATCTTTTTACTGTGAGTGTTGTTGAGCAACAAGTTGCCCAAAGAAGTTGTGGAGTCTCCCTCCTTGGAGCTATTCAAAACTTTAATGGACATGGCCCAGAGCAACCTGCTCTAGTGATGCTGCTTCAGCAGCAGGATTGGACAAGATGACCTCCAGAGAGCCCTTCCAGCCTCAGCAGCTCTGAGATTCTGTGTGAGAAGGTGTCTAACATATGGGAAAAAAAAAAAAAGAGACTGAGTTAGCAGTCTCTTCTGCAATAAATGTTGGGGTTTTTTCAAACATAGGTGAATGAGGGAAATTCAAGGGAAGCACTCACAAAAACTTAATTACTTACAGGCATTAATTTTTTGCAGAATGAAGATAGGTTTGGGACTTCTAGAAGGATATTGAAAATGTGATATTGACTTACAAAATAACTTCTCTCAAGACAACTTGCAATGCCAGAACTGGAACAAATTAATAAGATAACCATTCTTCAAAAAGCAATTGTTCCCTTGCAACAGTGTAAATAAAAAATAACTTCAGACAAGTCATGTAAGATATACAACTGTGAAACTGGGTTGCTGTCAAGCATCTTTCTGCAGTGCACAGAGTGTCTCATTGCCACCCGATTCAGTGCCCAAAGTACCATGTGGATCCTTCAAAAGTTACCCTGGAAGGGTAACTGACTTATCTCTAAGAAAATGACACTCAGGCATTGGGATCAGTGCAGGTTGTTGGTTTCCAGCTGGTGGATTGAAACTCATTTGCAGTCCAGATAAAGGGGAGAAGGCCAAAGGCATGCCCCTAAAGACTGGATGCTCCCAGAAGAACCAGCCTTACTGCAGCCTTCTGTAGAGATGGCTAAGGGACCACTGACGCCAAGTGACAGGAAGATAAAGCTCTTCTGCTATTGTAGTTTAGTGCTCTGAGGTGCCTCTCTCTTTTGCTATATGGGAAATGAGAAATGACTAGAGAATCCACATTACATGACTGACTCAGTCCACCATGCCAGTAATTTGGGCACGATTAAAGAAAGAATACCCGAATTCATAAATCACTGAGAGAAAAGCAGAGAACTCAGCTGTATACTCTAAAAAATATGCTTCATGTTTCTACGCATATTTCAGTTTAACTCTCAGTTATTTAGCATATGGAAGTCTTAAAAAAAACCCACAGTGTAAGTAACAGCTGTGGGGTCACTGAAAAGATGAGGGCTACATTACATAAAAGTTGACTATAACATGAAAAAGCAGGTCCTAATGTCACTTATTAAGACTTATATATCAAGATTTTTAGACACCTGGACTCTTTTCCTGCTTGTGGAATTATAAGCGACCCAAAGCATATATAGTGTGTGCCTCTCTTAACAGGAACCAAAATGTCCAACTGTGAAGCATTTGTAGGGAAATGTCAGGTTATCCATGACTGAGCAAACGCATGTACCAGGAGGAAGAGAATTTATTCTCTTTTTTTGGTGTTTCCCACCCTCCCCCCACCCATTTCTTTGCAATAAATATTTGTCACGAATAAGCAGAAAATTAATTTTCTTAGATTACAGGATTAACCAAAATGCAATGCATCAGCTAGCCTCACCAAATACAGCAGTTTGGACTAAAATAAAATTTAATTTTAAAATGTCCAGCTAATATAAGTGGATTGAGGTTTACACTGAACACATGTAGCCACTGGTGAACTACTTTTCATTGTTTCTCACACACTATTTGCAGGTGAGATGTGGGAGCATGACAAGCAACTTTGCAGTGCTAAAAATACAACATCTTGGCAGAACTGACAGATTCCATGCTGGAATCCATGATTTAATAAAATAGCTTGCACTTCCTTGTATTAACGTTCCAAGGGGAATAGAGTGCCATAATACAAATCCATTTCTTATACAATCAACATCACTCCCTACCCAGAACATTTCTTCTTTCAAGCTGACATCTCCTGTACTTCAGAACACCAAACGGGACAGCAGAAAGCACTTGCAAGACTGCATTTCCTCAGTAAGCTTTCTACAGGCTTTATTCTGAAGCACAACAAGTCTGAATAAATCTCATTTGATTCAGCTCAACAACCTATTTTGCAGTTCTGCTGGTTTAAATGTGTGACTCATTCAGCAGCAATAGAACAGTTCAGGATCCTACCAAAATGAGAATCACCAGAGTCAAGACTTATATCTTTGTTTCTTTTTTGTTCTTTTTTTAAAACTTTTACAACTGCAAAACTAAAAGGCACCCTTACTGTCAAATCTATCTTTACATTCCACATCTCCCCACCTTGCCAGAAAGTAATATTCCCCTGAGGCTGGGACCAACTTTAGATGTGACAGTTAATCAAGACAGCAATAAAGAGGATTAATCTAATTTCTGTCACAGAGGTGAAGTTATCTTGGATCATGGACGTCTAAGCAAACTTCAACTTCAGCACAACTTTCTACACAGGTTAGGCACTTTATCAAAGCTCCAGAGGCTTTGGCCATATCAAATTAAGGAGAGCTAGGAGTGCCTTCAGACACCACAATTCAACATTTGATATCATTTAAATGTTGGACAGACCACTAGCCTTGATTTCTTATCATGTAAATAGCACCATCCGAGCAATCTCCAATGGGCAGACTGTGGGAATTTGCCTAGGCCAGGTATGGATGTGACAACTTCATTAGGTGAAACAGTTCAGTTCTAGGGAAATGTGTCATTTTCTGCAAGCAGGTCTCAACACCTTCTGGAGATACTCAAATCACCTGTATAAACACAGCTGAAGAACTGACTCTTAATTTATTCTTAACCTTGATGAAGTAGCGAGGACTTCTGCCACAGAAGATAAAGGGCTGTGATTTTAGGCACAGGCTTGCCAGGTTTCCCACAGTAACAAAATGCATGCAGCTCCCATCCTACACTGCTATGCTGAAATCTCATTACCCTGAGCCCACAGCCTGGTGTCACTGCTCCTGAGTCCTCTTGGTGCCCCCTCATACTTGTGGATCAACTGTAGCTCATCTCCTGCAGCACACAGCAGAAAACAGGCTGTGGTGATCCACTGTCGCAAAAGGAATGTCCCATAAAAATGCACATTT
This sequence comes from Machaerirhynchus nigripectus, assembly GCA_013397975.1. Taxonomy (NCBI): domain Eukaryota; kingdom Metazoa; phylum Chordata; class Aves; order Passeriformes; family Dicruridae; genus Machaerirhynchus; species Machaerirhynchus nigripectus. Next base: position 1,045,741 of record VZRQ01006372.1, on the reverse strand, counting down.
TCCCCCCCAGAGCCAAACGCTAAGGATGTCCAAGTGTCATCTGAGGATGTGCACTCCAAGTGGCTGGACTGAGCCCTGGTGTGCTGGTGATTTGGCCTCAGAAGTAGAGACATGACCCAGCTTTCACCCCTGTCCTGTGGCCAGATGAGAAACATAAAAGCACCGGATTACTCAAAGCCTGAAGGATCCACATACAGCAGCTTTCTGTTCAGCAAAACCAGATCACACACACCTCCCCAACATGATAATGCACTGTGAAACCAACTCAGACTGCTTCCAAGACACTCAGATACTGTGTTCACCAGCACTGCGTAGAGTTTTCACATAAATAAAATTAATTTATCCAATAGCACAGAATGAAGCCACTTGACACCAATGTCAAGGGAACTTCTCACGAATTACTAGATTTTGCAAATTAGAAGGGAATAAACTCCATTAAAACATGGCTATCACAAATTGTGCTGTATTTATTTGACCAGTTACAGGTCAGTAATCTAGCAAATATGCTGTACTAAATGCAATTAAGCCTTAGGAGTATGAGACCTCACTACAGCATCTGCTATTAAGTCCTTACTAAGGGCTGTAAAAGACAGACAAGAATTTCTTTTCTTTCTTCTCTCTCTTTTTTTGGGAGATTATAAAGTAAGCTGCTTAATGAAGTGCAGATTATCACTGTTTTACTAAACATAACTGTAACCCAATATTTACATATAATTAATTTATCTCTGACTTTCCCAGCCATAATGAAAATCAAAATGCAGGTGAAAAGGATGAGGGACAAAGGAAAACGAAAAGAAAATTTGGATTTCTTTGCTATCTTTTATGGCAAAATGGAGGGAATCCTTAGGGAAAATACCCAAAGTTGTTTGCTGGATGCAGAGTGAACACAGTGTTGCTAAATATGGCTCCCAACAGAAGGCAGAGAAGTTAAAACTGTGCAACAAATCTGTACAGCAGTGCACAGGGGGAACCCAGCTGACAAGGAAGCAATGTCGCCAGGCCTGGCTCAGGCTAGCATGTTCAGCTGGCCAATTCCTTTGTCATTCCAGTCACTCATCCTTATTTATAAAATTGTTAAGAGTAGAATGAATCTGGTTTTCGTCGTTTCAGTATCTCCTATGCTGTCTGATCCACTTGACAATCAGAATCAAAAAACTACCTCATGAGCATCCCCAATTCCAATTATCAATGAAGAAAAGCAGAAATTGAATTAAAACTTCTGAATATCAACAATGAATACGAAAACAAATAAATATTTGTCTTATTTACATTCTTGATTTCCCATCATTAAACTGGGATTAGAAATCACATGAATAATACAAATAAAAAGGTCACATTCAGTCTCCTGACCTCAGAAGCCAAATTTCCCTGCTGTTTCTCAGAACCTGAAAGATATCTTTAGCATCCCCCAAAAATGCTGTTGTCCCAAATGTGTTTAATGACTGTCATTCCTGATTCTCTATTGAAAGCTAGTAGTAAATTAAAGTCCTTTTCCCCCTTTACAGTTTAAATACAGAGAGCAAATTTAAATCTGCATGTTTAAAGAGCTTGGTACCAAGGTGTAAACCTCATCCCATCAGACCTCACAAGAATTTTCTTTCACAGCAGGCCATGTCAAATTATAATTAATTTAGTAAAATGTGTGTTAGGTGTTGAATTTTCTTTTCATAAAGAGGTTGTTCCACATCTGTCTAAATTCTCATTAAAAACTAAGTTTTCTTGGCAGCAGGTTAAAAACATATTTCATGATTCAGTGACACATTTATGATCTACAGGACACAATTATGGGAAGGCTGGGTGTCTCATTGGATTGTCAGCAAGTAAATAGAAAAATAAAACCCTATTTACTATTAAATGAGCATCGCTTTTCAGAGTGGAGGCAACATCAAGACGAGATTCATTGATCTCTGAGTACCAGAGGACACTGTGAGAGCTTTTTTAGCAGAATGAAGCAGAGGAATTACGTGAAGCTAAACTTGAGAACAGGTAGCTGTCAGTTGTTGGATACGTTTGAGCATGTCTCTAAATGCAGCATCTACCCTATTAGCTTTATATTTTCAACACAACATATTGTTTCTATTTGCCATAAGTGATAGTGATTTCAGTGCTGCTGGAAAACAGTAGTTCATTCCTCAGTCAATCATTTGTAACCAGGGGAACTAAACCACTCTTCAGGGTCTCAACAACCCAACCATAAGAATAAAGGTCTCCAAAATGCTACAGTTTGTTCCTCCATCCATCTGCAAGGCATAGCTTGAAAGTCAGTAAATAGGATATTCGTTTTGAAACTACACATCTGAGTAGCAAGCATTAAACACTCTTCATTGCATTTAGCATGATGGCAGGAAGGCCATCTGTATAGATGAGGAAAATGCCTTCACAGCAACTACTCCTGTGCTTCATCTTCCTGTCAAATCTCTCCCCCAGGGTGCTCCATTACTTCTCCTTGCCTTCTTTTTTGCTTCTTTTGGCCAGTTCTTTGTCCTTCCTGTAGCTTGTGTGCAGCGTAACACCCAGCAGCAGCAACACTGTTCTCCAGCTGAGCGGAGAAGGGCAGCTCCTGCACTCCTTGGTCCATGTCCAATTATGCATCATGGAGAAGAGAGAATGAATCAGAGGAAAGAAAACTCTCTCGAACACTCAGGGGAAAGGAGAAGTGAGTGGAGCTACCACTGAGCTATTGTGCATCTGCTCCCCTTGGCCTAGTGTTGGGAAAGGTGCAGGCTCACAGAAAGAAGAGGAAACAACACCAACTCCTTCACCTCCTGAAGCAACACTAAACCATTGCTGCGGGCAAAGGATGACCCAGGAAAGAAAAATTTAAGGTCTGTAATTTCCTGAATTATCTTGTAATTGCTTTTATCCTAACAAACAAATAAATGCAAACAAGAGAAAAATCCACAATAAAGACTTTCTGACAAAAAGATGAAAACTAACTCTCCATTCAGTGATCTTCTTTAGCCTATAAAGGTTTTTTGTGGTGCTAGTTTGGTTTTTGTCCACATGTGCACAAAGGTTTATTTCTAGCCCTACACAGCTGAAGGTAGACTATTCACTATGTGAATTCCCAAGATAGTTCCAGGAACACAGAAGAGAAGGTCATCACACTATTATTGCACAGAATACTTCATAGAGGACAAATTAAAATATGGTTGGAAAAAAGAAACTATGGAAACTTTTTTTAGAAAGGATCTTCTATCTAAAAGCAGGAAGATTGAATAGGAGGTTATGAACTGGTTATTTCTAGTTTCCCTCTGATTCTTGAATTTTGCAGACATAAGCAGTATAATAAAGGAGGGGATGAGAAAATAATGTGAGCTTCTAAAAACCACATGGTTTTTTCTTGTATTAAATTATTCAGAAATCTAAATATAATAATGTATGGAGTCCCTTAATTGTAATTAACAGGGCAGAGGTTGTGATTCATAAGGGTATAATTATTGCATTTTACCAGAAGAACACAAATGAGAACAACTTGGAAAGAACAGAAGATAAGAAATACCACAAACAAAACTGATTAAAAAGAATGTAGCGTACTATTGCAGTTCAACCAAAAATGAGAACGCTAATTATAAATCACTCAATTGCACAGGAAAGTCCAGTTCACACTTATGCTAATTAAATGATGTCTTATTGAAAAAGCTAAAAAGTCATCTGAAATTAAATTATCTTGAAAGATCAAAGTTGTAAAAGCAATGACAGTACTTAGACCAGAACTGAAAACTGCCAAAGGCACATGATGTTCCAAAGCAATGCAGAAAAGAGAAACGTCAGAAGCATTTATTTTTCAATTCTGTATAAACAAGCCAAATCGGAAGGCAAGATGCCTTCAGTTTACTTTAGCACACAGTGTTAATAACCCTCTATTTTCACTCAAATATTATACACCATTACTACTCAGTGAATTAGACTGTTTCAGATAAATTAGCAAAGAAGTCAGGTACTAAAATTAGACTCACTTTTCAGCTGGAAGAGTGATCAGCTGCAACTAGGCACCATAATGTGTTCTATAAGCCCTATTCCACTTTTCAGTAATTAAATATTCATTGGTCTACAGATATAGACAGACTGACTTGGCAAGCCTAAGGGTTCAGAGATAGGAGATCAAAGCTCATACCTTTGCTTCAAATAAAGCTTAAAAGATATTTGAAGGTGGGATTCCCTCTGTCCTGGGGAATGCCTAAGTGCTTGCTATTTGGGACTAAAAGGTGAGGCAACACTGTTATTTCAGTTCCTGAAAGCAAATCAGCTCTTTCTTCTGAGGACATGAATCTTTTAACAGTTGAATTTCCTATATATATAATTTACTGATCAATATTACTAACTCTGCTTCTAATCCAGTAACATTAACAGGGTCATGGAACAGACTCAAGCCCATATCTACCCATCCTGTTTTGCTGTTAACATGCATCCTGGTTTGATTTTACTTCTGTAAAAAAATGGTCAGCCTGGGGGACAGTGTTAGAGTCCCATCACTACAAGGTTCCTTCCTGCAGGAGCATGAGCAACTTCAGCTGTAGACATGCAACTTGTGCCATGAAAGGCCAGCCAACAGGCTTCAGTAGAGATACTTCTGAGGCCACAGCATTAGGCAGATTTTCTGAAAGCACCAAAACCAGCAATGGGATTCCACCCCACAACTGGTATACTCACAAGGAAAGTGTCAAAGAACACTGGAAGGATTTTGCTGCTTAAAGCTTCCCGCAGTACTAAGACTAAGGAAGTTGGAAGACAACAGTAACACAACTTTGACCAGAACAGTCTCTTTAGTTGCATTGGTCACAGCCAGCAGAGGTTCAGGAGGGGAAAATCCTGTTTGTCAAATCGTATTTCCTTTTATGACACGATAACCCCTCTAGTTATCAAGGGGAGCCAGTTAATGTAATCTTTTAGAATTGCAGTAAAGCTTTCAGTACCATCTCTAACAGTATCCTTCTGGACAAAATGTCCAGCACAGAGCTGGATAAACACATCATGGGATGGGTGAGCAACTGGCTCATGGGTCGGGCACAAAGAGTTATAGTGAATGGGGGGCCATCAGACTGGCAACCTGTCAGTAATGGAATTCCACAGGGCTCTGCCCTGTGCTCTTCGACATCTTCACTAAAAACTTGGATGCAGGACTGGAACGGATACTGAGTTTGCAGAGGATAGAAAATAAAGAGGAGCTGTTGATTCCCTCCAAAACAGAGGGGCCCTGCAGAGACACCTCAACAAATTAGAGAGAAGCGCGATCACCAACCATATGAGGTTTAAAAAGAGCAAGTGCNTCTGATCTGCTCTGCTCTGCTCTGGGGCGGCCTCATCTCAAGTGCTGGGGCAGTTTTGGACACCACAATATAAAAAAGACATTCACCTATTAGAGAGTGTCCAAAGGAGGGGAATGAGGATGGTCAAGGATCTGGAGGGGAATCCTTATGAGGAGTGGCTGAGGGGACTTGATCTGTACAGCTTGGAGAAAAGGAGTCTGAGGGGAGACCTCAGAGTGGTCTTCAGCTTCCTCTCAAGGGGAAGCAGAGGGGCAGGCACTGATCTCTTCTGTGTGGTGACAAGTGACAGGACCCAAGGAAATGACCTGAGGCTGTGTCAGGAAAGGTTTAGGTTGGATATTAGGAAAAGGTTATTCACCTAGAGATGTTCAGACAGTGGTCACAGCATCAAGGCTGCCTGAATTCAAGAAGCATTGGAAAAATGTTCTCAGGCACCTGATGTGACTCTTGGGGCTGTCCTGTGCAGGGCCAGAAGTTGGATTTTGATGGTCCTAGTGTGTCCCTTCCAACTTAGGTTATTCTGTGATTCTGTGAAGCAGTCATCCTCAGCAGAAAGGGAGATCAGGAGAGCCTGATGTCCCATAACTGCTGGTTCTGAGAAACAAAGAAGGCCAAATAAGAATTTGCAATTGATGTGGCAAATGATACCACACATGGAATCTCATCTGAGTTAAAAAAAGACAGTCTTGCAATTTGCAAATGCTAGATAAATTCCTAATAAAAAAGGAGGTTATGATTTGGATCGGTAAGAATAAAAAGAGTAGTTAGGATTCTTAGAATCAACTCTTGAAAAAGCAAACCAAAATTTTCCAAGCAAAAGAAACTGTCTTATAAAATGAGGCTTATTACAAATGACAAAAGTACTGCATGAGACGGTATCCAAAATACTAAAGGAAACCAAAACAAAAAACCTGCGGCAGTAAGGCAGACAGAGCTCAAAGCAGTAGCACAGCAAAAACAACACAGTTGCATATATTGTCAAAATGAAAATAAGGCAAGAAAATGCCCACGAGATACAAAACCTTTGCAAATGCAGCCAGCATATACATAGCAGAGATGGGATAGAACCAGTCTTTTTTGATCAGTATTTTTGGAAGAGTAATGCAGTATGTTGTGAAGAAAGTGGAAAGAGAAGTGAAAATACACAAAAAGAGGATCTCAGCTGATAGCCCAGGCATTTGTAACTGCCATGGTTTCATAAATTTTTGATAGTGTATGTTTGTAATTTGGGAAAGTGCAGCAAACTCAGGTGTTGACAAATTGGACACTTATAACCCCAGAGGAAATGGTATGGAGGCTCATTCAGCCTACGGCTTTTATTTGGGAGATCTCATTAACCACAGCAAGATGAGAAAATGAAGGCATCAGGATAAGAGGATTCGCAAGCTCTTAATATTTAATTTTCTAGAAAAGACAGTGCCCAAGCAAGACTGCTTTAAAAATTTATCAAGCAACATTTGTGAGCTGAAGTCAGGGAGCTACTTGTATGCTCTTGAACTTGGGTGTTGCATTTATTTGACCTGTTCATTTAGTGTTTTACTTCTATGGATTGACTTCACCAGACACAACCTACAAGAGGCATTTTGAGGCTCCTGTGGGCATATGCAGGCACTAAAATGAGAAACAAGTATGTGTTTTTTCTTAAAGGCAAAGAAGGAAACCTGAACAGTACTCAGGTAAAAGCAGCTTTAGAAGTTGCAGTAGTTCATACTCCGACTACACAGGGTGTGGAGCTTTCCTGGAGGTTGAGAAATGGTAATGGCAAGGGCCTCCTACTAACTCATTCCCTGCACTAGCAGTGTGACAGACTCTACCTGCAAGAATGTCCCTTCATTGAAAGTAATTCTTAAAAAAATAATAATAATACTAAAAAAAAACCCTTGCAAGTACTTTGTACCCACTTTAATGTCATTTAGCAATTACTGAGAAGCAATTATAACAAGGTTAAATATCACTTGTGGAACAAAAAGGTTTTGAGTTTCACCAGAAATGTGTATGACTAACAGGTCTTACTTGATTTTCAGACTCCTTCAATTCAGGAATCAAGGCTAAATTCATAGAAGTCATGTCCTAGGGAGTAATGAATGTCTGGCCTGAGACATTCAGATCTATGGAGATACAGATAATGGCTTTGGTTTATGTCATTAGCATCTACCACATTTTTTCAAACTGCCATTAGTAAAAGATAAGTAGAAGAAATGTCTGATGCACAAAATCCAGACACCTACATTCCAAAAAGTTCCAGGAAGAGAAAGAGTCTTGGCTTTTCTGACTTTAGAAACATAAGCACTGGAGTAAACAGTTGTGGTTCCTATTCATAGACGAGAAGAACAGTTGCTGAACCAAAATTCACTCATTTGTAGTTAATAAGAAAGGTAAACCCAGAATTTTTCTGTATTTGTGAGTAATTCGTTAGTTTATTTATTTACTTAAGAAAGCAGTCTGTAATTGTAAAATCTCATCACTCTTTCCGGATTATGGAAGTAATTCCTGAATCAGGTTACAATGGATTAATTTCACTTTATTTTTATAGCATATGACAGGCTGCAATGGATTAATTTCTCTTTATTTTTATAGCATACGAATGCTTTATATAATGTTACACAATATGACACTGAGTATTTTTTTCTTCATCTTCTACCCTGGAGTGCAGTGGTGTCTGTCAGGATTTCGGGGCAGACGATTGAGAGATGTCACAGAGCTGGTTTATTGCTCAATCAGTCTCATATTTACTGAAGGATAGAGCAGGAGGGATGCTGTGATCAGCATCCCAGTTTCACAGGTAGCAGCGGTTACAATAGCAGCAACAGTGATGGCAGCTGCAGCAGATGCCAGAGCCAAAGCAGGCTGTCTACTTATTGTTACAAGACCTTATATACTTTTTTAAGCCAATAAGCAAATGCCACAAAGCTGGTTAGCACAGTTGTACCAATCATCACTGTACATGATTTTTCCGCAATGCGTACTTTCTTGACCAATCATCACGTTGCTGTTAAGGCCTACTGCACAGGCTAATATTTTTACATCTTATCTTTTTAACAAACTTTACCATAATATTTATTACTAACCTCTAAATACTTAACCTTTCTACTTATCATTACTTAATCATGCATAAAACGTGTTTCTACTTGTCACAATATATGTTTCTTCTTACTGAAATATATTTCTATTTGTAAAGAGCATATTTCTTCTAAAAAGCATATTTCCTTCAAAACTACAAAGCTGCATTCTTTGCAATAAATTTTAAAGACTTATTGTTCTAACTCAGGCAGCCTTCTCCAAGGTCTCAGATCAAAACATGTATCCATTTCTGTCTGGTCAAGCGCGAAGCTCTGCATGTTCTCTGTCAGCAGCTGCAAATTGTCTGTAGCTCCATTGTCCGTAACTTCACTCCCCACAGTGTCTTGTGTGGCTCATACCACATACGTAAGTGTGGTTGTATATATATGCTAGAAAAGGTGGTACAGTAGGTGGCAAGAATTTAATTACCGTGGACAATACTTCCCTGGTTTCCACTCATGGTTCTAAAAAAGTGCAAGGTCATGTTCAGGCAGTATATAACTAATTATGGAAATAACTGTTATATGATAGGAAAGAAAAAAATGAGCAAAAGTTGCTATCAATCATCTCTGTCCTTTACTGATTACCAAAACATCCTTAAACATAACATGTACAAGAATTTTCTCATGGAAACATTTCACTTTGCCTGGTTTTACTGGTTCTTCAAGTATATTTATAGCAATGTTTGTGAACAAAGCATACGTGGCACTAAATTTTTACCTTTGGCAGAATTTAAACATAATACTGTCTGATGTCTACTAGCACTGATGTGAGGAAATGATTTCCAAAATCAGTATTCAGTAACACCATGACATCCCACTTGTATGCAAGTGAATTCCAAAACAAGTTTTCCTTTGTCACAAGAGAAATTTATACTAATATTACTATAAAATATAATATTAAACTATCAGACATTTTAGTTCAGGAGATTATTAAAAGGAAGCTACTGAATCATAATTTGCATTTTGAGCACTCTTAGATTTTTCAGTTTGGCTTAAATTATTGACTTTTTATTTAAGATAAATTTCAATTCCTTATTAAAAATAAGAACTTGAACGTTGAACTGTCTGTTGCTCCACATATGCTAATGCCAGCATAGACCAAATTCTGGCTTCATTAACCTTCCTATATCCCCCAAATTTTTTCCCACTATAGTGTATTAAATTCAGTTTTTAATTGTGAGTAAAAAATGCAGACATCAAATCCAGTGCCATGCCACCAAGGACACACTCCAGCCTTTCAGGAGATAAGACTTCATTTTGGCACTGACCTTATCCCCTGCAAACAAAACCCCTAAAGAAATTCCTGCAGTGGTTTCATCTGGCCAAATGTGTAGCATAAGAGTTACTTTTGATGCCCCTATGGTCCCTGGAGAGGTGTGATGAATTCAACTGATTTTAGATGTCTACCTCATGGTGAGTGAATATTACACTTCCTTACTGAAATAATATGCCAGACTAGCAAAAGTTCTGATTTATATTGGCATGTGAAAGTTGACTAAAGGTATCAAACCTGATAATTATTTTACAACAGTCCATCTGTAAAACAGGAGCATTTAACATGACAATTCACAGTGGAAAGGAAAATCTCAGCCAAACAGGAATAACCTGTGCTATGGAAGGTGAAGAGTTTAACCTTTTTTATTTTTACTGACACTAGTAACACCACAGAAACAATTTTGACATGAGTTTAGTCTGTACAAGATTTTTACAGACCACAGCAACCTTTAATAACATTTGTGAAAAATAAATCTCATGGCATTCTAAAGAATATTTTTTGGGGCTGAAATGAAAGGATGGCTTTTCTATTATCCATAATTATTAACTATTCTTTATTTCCCTATACAAGTCATTTTCAATGATAAAAAAGGAAAAGGTTTTATTTCTGGAAGAAACATAGAGGCTTTATAATGATTTGTATACAATGGACAGATTCTTAGTGCAGTCAATGACAATGCCATACATAGGGCTATGACATCATTAAAGGAATTTTAAAAAATAAGGTTTGTGTTCTTTCTATTTTTCTATTTACTAATACAGTTTTGTAAACCTTTTCCTGGAAAAATATACTACTTGCACTGGTTTCTGTATTTTGCTTAGCACCATTAAAAGCAATCAGATTCTTAAAGTGCATAATTAAAAGATGTGTACATCTTTGCAAAGTAGAGCCATATATTAATTCATACTGAACGAATAGAGAGTCTGCACCCCAGTGAAAATCATCCTCACTGATTTTGTAAAAGAATTTTTCTATATGGCAACATTGGATAGTCCAAGCTGGATCCCTTTAATGACAAACAAAAATAATGTGCTTGTAAGCACCTGTAAAAAAAACACATAATAGCTTCTGCCAAGAAAAAAAAAAAAAAAAACACCAAACCCCCCCTCCCCGCCCCCCCAAATCACACCCCATTTGCATCTTTTGCATTACATCTTTACAGGTCATGAGTTATAAATGAGTCCTGTTTCTTCACTTGACCTTGTTCTCACCAACATTTTTCTGTAGCTCTGTAACTGTATTTTCATTATGTTTATTTACTCCAAGAGGTTTTCTGTTATATTAATCTTCCTTTCTTCTGGATTAAATAACTGTTCAAACCATGAGGGAGACACTAAAAAAAAAACTATTCAGAATGAGAAAGTGCTGCCAAACTTTCGCAGAAGAGTGTAAGACTTTGCAAAATTTGGGCTCAGAATTACGATACCTCTAACAGTAGAAAAAAAGTGGCTCAGTACCTGGGAAGCTGGACTAGAGTGGCTGTATCATCAGGAAGTAATAAAAAGATGACCACTTGGTGATCTGGGAAGTGGAAGATATTCTAAGAATAAAAATAATGTTTCAGGAATAATATGTATGTATGTATTTGGGGAGGGGAAAAGAAAGGAGAACAGAGACATGGAAATTTATGCATCAAAATAATATGCATTCTTGTTTTGGAAGGACCAGGAATACAATTTCATAAGGGCTTTATGATTTTTTTTTCTTATTTTGTTTTCCTAAAATAATGATGGAAATCAGAGAACTGAAGCTTTGGAAATAGTTTATATTTCCTTACCTAGTCTTATATCACAGACTCTTGCTGCAGCACAGTAAAAAGTTACACCTTTGTGTTGTGATAATGAGCGACGCAGAGTGCCCAGGCAGGTGCAAAGGAGAGCTCCTTTATTGCAAAAACCCGGCCTTTTTAAGCAGTTAGCCAGTTATCTGTTTACACAGTTTTAAGGCACAACAAATGTCATTCAACCAACCACCACACACCACGATGTGAACGTGCAATGGTCACGCAGCATGTTTTTCTACCCTTAATTCAGCTGTGTCTCTCTCCCACAGTCCTTTTCTACTCAGCCGAAGTTACAGGCCTGAGCCATGATTTTACAAAGCCAACAAGGCCTTCATGCAACACCTTTGTGTATACAAACTGGCTTATTAAACCAGAATGCCTCATTATTTTCACACAGCAACATAGTCTTATGTGTTAAATGTGAACTAAATGTTATTCTAATGCTAATGTCCATAAAACCAAATACATTGGGATTTTCTTCAAGTCAAAAACAATAAACCTTTCCAACACACTGTGAAAAATTACAAAGTTATTTAAGTGTAGAATTCAATAATGAAGTTCATTTTGAACTCTCTTCATTAAGCTTGAACCAGTAATGATTGCAACATCCACCTGCAAACATTTATTTCAGTGATATACCATGAGCTAAAAAACATCATTAGTATTTTTGTACCCTCTAGCTAGATATCTTTAAAGATAGGCATCATAGGCAATCTGTAGAATAGACCAGGAGAGTAAGGATAATTACCAAGAAGAGGAGAACCACTGGAGTAACTGAGTGTTTTTTGAGACATTAATACAGCAACAGACAGTTAAAGCATTCCTCTGTCTGGTTTCACCACTGAAAGTACAGCTTTGCACTTTAGCTGTGTGGGTAACCCTACTGGCTTTGGTGGCATAGAGCTATCTCACTGAAGACAGCATATATATGTTCATGAAACTGTATCTCATTTTCTTCATTTTTATGCAAATTTCTCATCTTCATTTGCAATATTAAAAGCAAAACACTGCTACATGAAGTATGGGAATATTTTCAGTTGGCTTTGAAGCATCTCTAAATTAGCAAAAATATTCTCAAGTCTTCAATGGACAGTCAATAAAAAATATAGTGTGCTGATCCAGTGAGGTACTGTGACTTTCTCTGATTCCTCTTCAGAAAGGAAGGAAATTGTAATATTTGTTTAGGAAGTTGTCATTATATGTGCAACAAAACGCCTATGGATCCCTATACCTGATATAAAAGAAGCAACAAACTCAATAACTTTGAGTTGTTAAATTTGACAACTTTGGGATTTGCCTGTAAAACTTTTCTTCCCCCAAGGGATAAGAACTTGATGATCTAAAATGTCTTGAAAGCTAAAATGAGAATTTATTCATAAAATGGCAATTCAGGCTCTCATGCCATTGTTCTGAATGGTTCATCACCTTGATTGCTTAGGGGGAGTATTGTATCTAGGATGGTTTGGAGACAGTTTCTCCATTTAATCACAGAAAAAAAGTGCCAAACAATTAAAATTTAGGCCTTGAAGCAACTCCTTTGTGAATATAGACAGGCATACCTTACTAATAAACAGCGCCAATGATCGCAGCCTGATGCCAGGACGCCGTGCCTAAGATTATGGAAGTGCAGAGGAAAAGGAGGGAAAAAAGAAACTCTTTGGATAGATATTTTCTCACTTTCTTTTTTTACTTGTCTTTGATCTTTCCACTACTGGCCTTTCCATTGGCCTTTGTGTTTTCCACATTCCCTATCCACTATATTTTTCTCATTTAGTATGATCATGCTTATGTGTGACACTTTCCTTAGCAACTTTTTGTTCTTTTTAAAATTATTTTTAAAATTCTTAAGAACCTTTGCCCTTTAGCCTCCATGGCTTCTCCTCACTTAAAATTATACAATTGTTTATTATTTTTGCATTGGTTTAAGAGTTTTAAATTTCATTTCCCTGGAGCCTTTTGTTTTCTGCATGCCTCTCTAAATACCATCTGCTCAACTAATTTGATTGAGCATACAGTCCTGGGGTGTAGGCCTCCTCTTGTACCTTTACCACTCTTCTACATCTCTCAGATTCAATGCAGATATTTTCATTTGCAGTGGCACTATTGAGAGCACAACCCTAACAGATGAAACACTGATTTATTAATCCATCCTGTTTGAAGATCTTCCACTTATGTATGCATGGTACTAGAGAATGACTCTCTAGCCTAGAAAGGCTCATACTATGTCACACCATAACACACAGAACATGTATCTTCACTTTTCTGCCAGAGAACCACCAACACAGTTCTCACACTCTGTTAGGTACTTGGAAATGAACAGGAAGATGAGGATCTTGTTTTGAAACAGAACTTTGAATGAGGTAAATGGTAGAAATTATTGAACCAAAGTCTTTAGAGGTACAACCTAACATAGCAAAGACATTTCCTGAAAAAAAGTTTCATTAGTCTTTCACCAAAGGGTGTCAAGGTAGTAGTAAAAGTCATAAATATTAATGCATCATTATTCTATTTTCTGAAAGTAAAAAACATCAAGAATATCTTGCCAAAACAACCTTTTGACATATTTGGTTGAGCTTTTCTTAAAATAGTTTCTGAGTACTCCTTTTAGAAATAGGATTTTTTTTAATGTTATTTAAGTTCAACTAGGATTGGATAAAAAAATTATCCAATTTTACCAAGTACCCAGAAATCAAATAATCAAGTTTTGAAAAACTGATTCAGTATTTCTCATTTTAAAATACTTTTATTTTTACTTTATAAAGAGGACTGTATGGAGCATTTTACTGTGTAAAAGTTAAAGTTTTTACTTCAGCAAACCACATAAATTCAATATGACAAAACTGAGAACTGTATGTATATTCAATAATTTACTTCTGTTATGTCATAAAATGGGAAGTTAGAGAGTAGTAAAATATTTTCCTTAAGGCAATCACTTAGTGTTTTGACATTTCTAAAATGGGATGAAACAGAGTGATACCATAGAAAATATCCTCACACAATAATAATCAAATCAGAGGGAAAATGAGGTGAAGTGTGAAGGTCCCAATTCCATGATTTGTTTAATTGCATTTTTTATGATGTCCTGTCTTCTGCTCTGCCAGGCTGGATAATTTTTTCACTGAATTTTATATGTCAAACTGAGTTTACAGGTTACATTGGTCCCAACAGCATTCCTCTAAGAATGCTCAGGTTTGGCCCTGTTTCTGTCAATTTTGAAATATACAATGAGCAAGGAATAATAGAAGTAAACCCAGGAGTGGGAAGAAAGATGAAAAAAAGATGGGAAGAGAAGGAAAGAAATTCAGGAGATCCAGGAAAAAGGGGACAAAAGCCCATTTAGATGGATGTAAAGAGACCATTTGAAGGGGGTGCCAGATAACTTGCATAATGGTTCCAACTGATGAGCATTTATTGCTGTTTTACCTTTCACTTTGGAAGCTACAAATGTAGGGAAGTAGTATGAATTTGCCACCAGCAGGTATTAATTACAGTTCATTCCACCCCAGCCTAAACTTGCCAGACCTATCTGTCTGAGTGATCTGATGGATATACACGCATGAAAAGTGCTTCAGGAGGAATCAGTTGTTTGTGAAGCAACACATGAACACATGCAGCACCATACTGATTCCTAATGTTTTTTCATCTTCATTAAAGAAGATTTAATGACAATGGGAAAAGGGTATGGTTAGCCACAAAGTGGCTAGATAGGTCCAGAAATTACATTTCATATATTGTGTGTACTGTTAAAAGTAGGATGTAAAACACCATGGTTAGAAAAATACATAAATCTATGAAATGCAAATAAAAACAAAGGAGCAAGAACAAAACAGATCTTGAAGCTGAGATTAAATAAACTTCCAACTGTTGGTTGAATTTCACTGATGAAAGCTATCAGATATGCATGATATGACCATGAGACAGCATCTGCACATTTGCAGGGTATTTTGTAAGTATTTAACACTCTTTCATTGGGGCACTTAAGAATAATGTGCTGTTTCTAACTATATACCTTATAATAGCCTCAAATAATTACATGCAAATAGAAAGGTTCCAAGAACTTAGTTTGCCAAGATTTTAACTCCCTTCAACAACCAACTGTATGCTTAAAAATTTTAATCAGAAATGCCACAGCACAGATCCCAGAAAAAGCTAAGGAGGGCCACATCCAGTTTCAGCTGCAGAACCTTATTCAGGAAGAACTGGATAAGGTTTCAAAGTCATGATTTTCTCCAATTTCTTAGGCATAGCTAGAGTTCTAATACAATTTTCTTCATGGCTTATTTTTCAGGTTCATAGTTCTATTTTACCCAATCTGAACTTTTACATTTGTTTCTTCCCTTACTTCTTTATTTTAGTTTAATTTCTCTGATGTTTCTTGAAAACTGGCATATTATGGGCAGGTATTTGCTCTAACCAGATTATTTCATAATGGGCTAAGCAGAATGGCCATGCCATGAATTTTGCTTCCTGGGAGATTCAGTTCTCACTAGCTTTTCCATAATCTTGGGCACATTTCCCATATTCCAAGCACTGGCTGAGTTCATAAATAGCAAGTGCTCATGTAATATATCTTTGCAATTTCTGAGAAAAAAAAAATACAACCAATAAGGTAAAGGGGAGTTAAATACATTGCCTAAAGCAGGGTTAGTTCTGCTCGTTTGTTCAAACCAGCCATGACAGTTAAGGAGAAGAATCAATAAGGTGCAGAACAGGTGACTCAATTTATCTTAACTCCTTGATTAGACAAGAGGAATAAAAAAAAGGCAATTGAGCAAGATACATGTTGACAGGACACCAATACTGTGGATGGAGAACTTGGGGACACACATGACAATGAGGAATGCAAAGAGAATGGAGAACAAGACTTGAATATAAACATGTGAAGAAACATGTGAGGAGAACATTGATATTAGCTATCTGGCTATTTCCACTACAAAGCATATGTAAAGCTATATATGTTTGGCAAAGTTTATATAGATACATCTAGCAAGGGAAAATAATTGTGAAGAACATAATAGAAACAAGAGGTGATAGCAGTTGCCTAGAGATCTGCAGCAAAATTTCACTCTCTAAAGACAACCAAGGTTTTCATATATACATTAATTATACTTTGATTGTGATGATAAATATTCAAAGATTTCCTGCAAGCACCTTAATGGAAATATTACAGAAAAATTACATAATTCCTGTAAAGTGAGACTAAGACAAACAATCAACTATTTAACACCTAAACTAAAGCCTTTGCTTTTCAGAAGAGTTTAAAAATTCCTCTTGATCTGAAGATTAAAGAAGGTCAAAACAATTATTTGAAATTAACTAAGGATGGACAATCTAGAAATGCATTTGTCTGAAATTCTACCAGGAGGTACTTTGCAGAGAAGTACGTGGATATTCGTCTGTTCCTCCAGAATGAAATAATTTTGGTTTATTTTGATTTTGGTTTTATCAATCTTCATTATACCCTTTTACTGCTAAAACTCCAAATGAAGTGTTATTACTTCACCTGATCATACTCTCTCGCACCTCTTTTCTGTAAGAAAACCTAATTATTTCTCTTGACCTTCTTGCCTGTCTGAAATTTCAATTTAACTGACATTTTAAATTTGACAGAACTATGTTTTCCTATGAAAAACAGATATTTTTCTCCAAAACAATTCTAAGGGAAACAGAGAAAAATACTGACCAGTTATGGGAGAGCATCTCCACATGGGTTCTTCAACGTGAAGCAAAAACACTACCATGAAATTCATGTCTGAAAAGTTCTCATACACGCTATACCATGAGTTTTAAATATTATATATGAGTATTGACATCAACATGTAAATCCTGTAATCTAGTTTGACCCTATACCTATTACTGAGTGTTCCAGAAAGAACTTCCATGTTTCTTTCTATTAATATATTTTGAAAACTAAGAAAGCAGTAATCTCCAAATATACAAGAAGTTATTAGATAATAATGTTCAGAAGCATAAATTAGAGGACCAAATATTTTAAAGTAGAAAAAAAATCTTAGCAGGTTATCTTCTTTAATCCTAATTTTAGTTTTAGTGTGAACACACTGGTAGAAGAATAGTTGAATATACAAAATATCCCTTTGCATAGGGACTCTCATTAGATTTCAACTCTAGGAAATACCATATTATAGTTTGAAAAGAAATAAAAAGCAAGTCCTTGATCTTTTAAGTTGCATTAAGAAAAAAATCTTTGGTGGGTGAAATTGAATTACAGTTTATCTCACATGTCACTGAGTCCTCAAATGATTCACTGTTGTTGGACGCATGTAAAGCTTGTGCGGCTTTCACATAAACGACATGCCACTACAACATAGCTCTGGGCATGAAACACTTTCATCTGGAAACACGGATGGGCAACAACTTTTTCTTGATCAGAGTGTCTAAGTGATAAGTACAGGCTACAACACAATTATTGAGAAACAGCACACGGGAATCAATGCTACAAGCCAGATTTTCAATCCCAGTCTAAGAATGGTAACATTCATAATGAAACCTACAGTTGTGTGGTTAGTGCTGTGCAGCTGCCCACGCTTCCCTGGTCGGTGACTGAGGCTTCTCACCAGCAGATTCTCATCCTGGTTTTCACTAGAATCACTTCCTGAAAATTTGTCAATGAATTGGATGATATAAAACAATTTCTCCTTCCTTTTAGCCAATGTTTAGCCAATAGAAAGCTTACCCAGTGGAAAGTTTACAAATATTGACTCTATTACTATTCTGGGTATTTCCAAGCAAATTCCTACGTAGGGAATAATGAAACAAAACCATATTCAATTAGTCTTTTGCCTAAAAAATAATGCTCATACTTTTATTATTTTTGGGGATGAGCTAATCACAATAGAAATTAGGCAGTTTTTGCCTTCAGTTACATATTTATAACGTGAATATGTAAATATCCAGATTGGCATCCTGACAGAAATTATTTATACATTCTACATGTTGCTCCCTAAATTTACATCTAAGGTAATTAGAAAGATTTGCTTTCTACATTATCAGGATTCTGGGGAAGTGCAGTTGTACCAAATTTTTGCTGCATAAGATAAGAAATATGAACAGCCAGGTGATGTGCTTCACAGAGAGCCATGAAGTGTTTGAAAACAAATTTCTTGTTTTGCTTTGCTTGCGTGAGTGACTTTTGCTTTATCTATTGGACTGTCTTTATCTCAACACATGAATTTTCCCACTTGTACTCTTCAGACTCTCTCCCCAGTCCTGCTGGTTGGGGAGTGAGCAAGCAGCTATGTGGGGTTGAGTTGCCATCTGGGGTTAAACCATAACAGCCACTCTGATTTACAACTTGTTATGTAAAAATACTATAAATTTTCATTCTTATCTGTTAAAACTGTAGCATCTTTCAGTCCAGCAGAGATCGAATTTTCAACCTAGAATCAGCCTGGTAAGTATTTTGCAAACCAGACATTCAGGTTTGTCCTAAGTAGAAAATCTTTTCTTTCTTTCAAACAGACCAACGCCTGTAACAAAAAGCTAAGGAGAAACAACATGCTGGAGGGGTGGGTCTTCTCTAAGTTCTAGACCTCGTTCCTTTCCAGCACTTAATATAACTACTTAATATAAAAGCACTTAAAAATTATGCTTTTACAAAACTCAAAGCAGTAGAAACTACCTTACATTTAAAAGCAAGAAATGAAAAATAGTTTATCTAAGTAAACACTAATTCTATGTAAAGCTGAGAGATTTGGGCTGTCATTTCAGACACAGTTCAGAGTTTATTTAGTGAACTTCATACTGATACTGTCAAAGACTCATCCTATGAGATCCCTGTTTTCTGAACTGTCCATGAAATCAATGATACTGCACACAGCCTACTTGTCAGGGAGCCGGCTGTTTGAGTGTTTCACTTAAGAACTGGAGGGAAAATATCCTGCATGAAATGTCTGAAACAAAGTTGCAGAATTTTCTACAATTTAAAAGAAAAGAAAAGTTAAAATATCACTTTCTCAGGAGACTAATTATAGCAAACAATCTTTTCCAGACAATTTTGCAAAGAAAACCATATGGATGATACAAGACATTCTTTTCTAGATTATCTTTCTCTTTCTCTCAGCAATTATGTTTCTCTGGAATATTTTTCACTAGATTAATCTTCTGGGTTATGCTCTTCTACATGCTTACAGGATCATCAATCTTACTCTTAAGCTGCTGTAAATGAGTAATTCACATCAGCACCACAGCATCTGCCAATCCTGTATTCCTTCCTATTGTTAATGTATCAGTTTAAAGGTCAGTAGCACAACCTGAACAAAAGACTTGCTGGCCTAAAAGAAAGTGCATATCTTACAGAAAAAGCATGGAAATGTTCAGTCTCCATATTATACCAGAAGCAGGAATCTTCCCTTGCTTTTTTTTCTAAAAGTTTGTCAGTTTTATTTTGAGTTGATGAACTTCAATTATTTCTCTAAGAGGAAGAACAAATTTCCTCTAATTTACTATCTTCCATCAGGCCCTACCTCTGCTCTGTGTGTAAATCCAAGAAGAATGAGTCCCACCACTTTAAATAGACCATTCCATGCATAAGTTATCATGACAGCCTATTTTACCCAGAAGTGTTAATACAGAATCTCAGAGATGCTAACTAAGAGCAAAAAAGCTGCATAGCTAAACAGATGTTTGTGCATCTTGCTATAAAATGTCCTCACGTTTGCAGAATCAAACAGGAGGAGAAACACAAATCAAAGGAAAGCAGGCCTTGTGCACGTGAGTATGTGCATCCTCCGTACCCCAGAACTTCATCGTGTTGCTAAGGCAGCACCTTGAGCCAAACAAAAACCTGCTGAGTACCACAGAGCCTTTTGCCTCCAGTAAGCAATGCCCTAAAATCTTCCCAGGGCTCTCTCTTGAAAGGCTCCAGTGTCTGCCAGTGCACTAACCTCGTTTGTCCATGCATTAGAATGTCCATGCTACAGTGTGTTTCCTGTATTAAGAACAGCAGGATGGTGATACAGCATCTGTCAGGACAGGATATAACATCACACTTACTATCATCTAACCAAACTTGACTCCTGACCAAGCCAAACCACAAGTGTAAACCTAAAATTAGAACACAAATAGAGACAAAGAGATGTCAGACAATTCCTAATTTACACAAATTGTTTATTGGTGTACACATACCCTACAGTTCTGAAGGATCCAAGTAAAAATCGTAATCTAAACTCCCCTTATAGAGAGTCAGTGATACAGATTCTATGAAAATGTTCATTAAGAGCCTTACTCTCCTGGTATTGTTACCGTGACATCCATCTTACCCACAGGTCTGACCCACTGTGTTATTTAATGCTGTCATCTGGTGGGGAAAGGAATTTGAAAAGTGTCTCTGGAGAGGACTGAGAGGCACTCTTAAGTTTGCATAAAGCAATTTATCTTCTTGCTCTCCTTATCCTTAATCTTAAACTGAAGAACTATCCACTTACCCCAAATCATATTTTTTTCCCAGAGGTCATACATATTATTAGCCTCATTTTCACAGGTAGGTAGTTACTCTTCACACTTTCTTGTGAAGGAAAAGGAAAGGTATTAGGTGTGTCACAGGGTGACACAGAGGAAGAGCTTACTTTTGATACTCTGAATATTCCTGTTTTAGATGCTTAGAGTCAAGCAATCTTAATATCCTGCAAATTGGTGCTCTAGATACTATATTCAAGCTCTAATTTCACGTGATGATGCAGGGGTATGTGAGAAAGTAGGCACCTACAACACACCACCCTTAATCCTGTGATGCCCAGGATACAGTGCCAACAGGACATGTTGCTGTGGTACAGAACTGATCAATGTTCTGCACTGCAAACCTACAAGTACTGAATACATTCACCTTTGGAGAAAAATGTATTTGGAAAATATATAATTTTTTTTCTCACAGTTTTTGTCATATTTATTTTGGACAAGGCTCAACCACAAAACATGGACAAATTTTCAGTTTCAGAAAGCTTTTTTCTTTCTTCATTTCTAAGTTTAAAATAAAGACATATAACAATAGTTAGAGAATAAAGGACTGAGTGTCTCTGATAGTAGTCCTCAAAACAGTTACTAACCTTTGGTAAACATTAAAAAGAGAGGGAAAAGGGCTGCAGCATGTAAATCTCTCTATGGGAGTAGGATCTGAGTGTGTAAACACATCATAAAACTCTGCAACAAATTAACTGACAGCTCATGTAAACACTGTGGCCATCTAAGGTTTCTTCTCAATAAAAGTTTGGCTGCATGCACAAATCATTGCAATATCCTTAACATACGAATGCTTCAGAAAGAATTGAGAAATGTTAGAGAAATCTAGTAAGTCTAAGAAGTTTTGCTATATTATGCTTAATGGTTTCCCTCTCAATAACAGGGAGGAAAAAAAAGTATCTAGAGCTGAACAATCACATCTTAAAAGTAACTGTTTTGTGTCTCTGTGGCTTCATTTTTCTCAGTGAATGTGAACTCATTCCATAGTTTGCATATCTAAGCTTGTAAGACCATTCTGAATCAAGAGATCTGCACTTTATACAGATTCTCTATCAGGCAGCAGTGCTACTGACAGCAAAATACTTAATGCCGAGTAATGGCATATGTGAAGCAACAGAACAATTCCTATATCACCTGGATTTCTCTAACAGCTTTGACACAGACCCCCATAACATCTTTTCTAAATGAGAGAGAGATTAATTTGACGGATGGATTGTTTGGTGGACGAGGAATTTGTTGGATGGTTGCACCCAGACTGTAGTGGCCTAATGTCCCAGTGACAAATTATGTCCCTCAGGGGTCTGTACTAGGACCAGTACTCTTTAATGTCTTTGTCAATGACATAGAGGGATGGAGTGAAGCCTCAATGCATTTCCCAACACCACCAACCTGAGTGATGCAGTTGACACAACTGAAGGATGGGATGCCATCCAGAGGGACCTGGACAAGCTCAAGGAGTGGGGCCATGTGAACCTCATGAGGTTCAACAAGACCATGTGTAAGTTCCTGCACATGGGTCAGAGCAAACCATTGGTATCAATACAAGCTGGGGGATGAAGGGATTTACAGCAGCCCTGCTGAGAAGGAATTTGGAGGTGCTGGTGGATGAAAGGCTGGCTGTGAGCCAGTAAGGCATGATTAAATCCAACTGTAGGCTGTATTACAAGAAGCTTGGTCAGTGGGTCAAGGGAGGTGATTCTGCCCCTCTGCTCTTGTGATACCCTATCTGGAGGACAACTCTGAAATCCTCAGCACAGGAAATACATGGACCCACTGAAGTCAGTCCTGTGTAGAACTGCAAAAATGATCCGAGGGCTAGAGCAGGTCTCCTGTGTAGAAAGGCTGAGAGAGTTGGTGCTGCTCAGCCTGGAGAAGAAAGGCTCCAGGGGGACCTTATAGCAGAATAGATGACCTCCTTTAAAGGTCCTTTCTAGCCCACACTATTCTATGATTCTGTGGTTATGAACGCTTCCACCTGTTGTCAAATGGCACCACTTTCCAGATGGCTGCAACAGCAGGGTTTGTGGTTAAGGTCATATGTATGTCATGAAAACAAACACATGCTGACTCCTTATGAAGCAACCTGCAAACTGATATCTGAGTGAGCATCATGTGAACTACCCTTAGAGCTAGGACCAGTCATGCTAGGTATTATGTAATACTGTTGTTTACCACTCCACCTTGTGATAGTTGGTCATTCCGGGGTATCCAGTGCATTGCCCCTGACTGTGTTGTAGTCATGCCCTGAAGTGTCCACTCATGCCAGGCACACTACAGGATTACTTTTCTTGTCTCAGTTTTCAAAGTGACAATTTGCCCTGGTAAATGAGCTTACTCATTGGCTTGTGACAACTAGCAAACATATTTTCATTCAGAGTCCTGCTTAATGAGAGGCCTTTTCTGTCTTAGAAGGTTTCATTTACCCAGGGAAATTAACTTAAGCAGCTCTGAAGATTTTACTATTTGAGAGCTAGTGCTATTCTATAATCCTGGGAATTTTGTATGCATTTCGCAACTGAAAATACTCAACTCCATGTTGAGTATTTTCCTATATTTTAGTGGAATTGAATATTTACTGCTCGCTTTTAAAAGTAATTCTGTTTCCATTGTTCCACACTACAGATGAAACAATATGAACAAGAACATTTTCTTGTCTTCAACACTGTTACAGTTCTACGATTTTAGTTATCTCTGGTGATGTGCATCAACAAACTTCTCACAGTGATCTAGCATTCACTGCTTTTCTTCATTCCAGAGAGGTATGTGAACAGAAGGACTATGAGCTCCATGATCACAAACCCCTGCAATACAACCAAATGGTCCAATCAGTTCAACCAGTTTCACAGCACAGTCCCTAGTCCACAGCAATGATTGTGGACAATCCATTCCACTAAAAGGCAGTGACAGAGCAGGGTGGAAAGCAATTCAACCCACATCTCACCTGGTGGCCATCTCTGGCAGGGCTTGGACTTTCTTGATATTATACCAGGTTGCCTGGAAGTTGCTCTGTGGTTATCCTTTGTCATGTGAAATGTTCAGAAGCTTGTCTTTGGGCAGCCAATTTTCTCTTCACCACCCGGAGCACCGCAGTGCCTGTGGCTGGCGGATAACCATTCACGTCCCAAGGAAGAAGCAGTGGTAGATGCAGTGGTATTTTGCACATCAAAGGGATTAGAGCACTTAGCAGAGGATTAGAAACCTGATTCTAGACTCTCCTGAGCCTACTACATCCAAACCCAGCAGACTGTATCAGCCACAGCCATACAAGAGGAGGAGACCCTCTGATTTCTCTAGGCATTTCAGTCTGCCTTTGTTAGTTGTTTATTGGGCTAGTCCCAGATGATTTCTTTGTGACTATTTACAACATTACTGTCCCCTTCCCTGTGCTCAAAGTCATAAAAATGGAACATAGCATTTTACTCAAAATCTTATTATGGACAAATGGAAATACACTATATATAAAGATATAAAAATTCACTGTTAGTTTAAACAGTCACATCATCCAAATTATCTAATTAACACAACAAAACCCATTAATCATAGCTATACCAAACTCTTGTAGGATCTACTAATTTCATTTGACGCATTTGTCTATCCAAAATTCCTCTTTTTCCTAGGGTCAAGACATCCAGTCTTCCTCAAACAGAAAGAGGTGTAAGTAGAACAGGTTGTGAACAACTTGAGATCCTTGCTGGGAGTATGATGTTCACAGTTGTGGGAGTTTCTTCCTTTTCTGTCCTGTGGTATCCTTGGAGCTCTATTTATATGTCTTCTTATAACACTCTGCCTCCTTCTCTCTGGTTCTCTGCTGAAGTCTGATTGTTTCCCTGCCTGGCCTCAGTTGACACCAAGGGCTGTTACTTGCATGGCAGTGCTGCCCCAGATCAGACAGACCTTTCCCTTATTCATGGTGTTCACAGAGCTTCTGCTCACACAAAGGGGAGGCAAAAGTCACTTGGCCTCACTTAAAGCAATCTGAAACCGTGCCTAGAAAAACCCACACATGTGCTGACACCCTGCACTGCCAACTCAGCCCAGCACCTTTGGCCTTTTACCAGTAATGGGAAGTTCACATTTTCAGAGGTACAGCAGCAAAAATTCTGACCTTCCGACCTTCCTCCTTCTTTTTCTATGTAAAATACAGCCTCCATTTATTAAGTACACTTGTCTCCATATGTACATACCAGTTCTGGAAACAAGATCCATTTATGCTACGCTGCTCCTCCTCACAATTTGTACATTACAAATTTGGAGAAGACAGCCAGGATTCTATCAAGGCAGCTTTGTCTATGTCAAGGAAAAAAATCCGATATTTTTTAAAAAACAACCCAGAGGTCTACCAGATCTTCCTTTATTCCTTCAACTGGACAGATGGGGTGGAAGAGTGTGCAGACCATTTTAATTACAGTTTTACTTAAAATTTATTTCCCTAGTTGCTATTCTGAGCTTGACAAAAAAAATTACCAGAGGAAACTGGTTATCTATACTGTGTTGGAGGCTAGTTCTGTGTCTTTATAACAATCCTCTCTGACTTAAATCTTTAAACTTGAAAATATATCTAATGTAGCATTGTCTTCCTTTTCTCCTGTTGAGATCATTCATCAAAGAGAGTGTAGAAATAACCTCTTTTATAGCATATGTGTTTGATAATGCACTACCATATTCTCTCTTTAGAGAGAGTAGATAAGAATGATACCTACAAGTAGGTTACAAATGTCTTACTAAGACTTTTGCACAATGTGGTAAGTACCTGGTAATGCAAATAGAATTGTTCTTGGATACAAAATAAATCACAGAATTCTTAGATTGCTATTCCTTTGTCCTCTCCATTCTTTTCAAAGACTACAATTTGTGCAGTATTTTGACATACAGTAGTCTCCAATTTTATTTTTATCCTAATTCCGTAAGTAGAGGAACATATGTCTCCCTGGCGATATCTACAGCTACCATCTAGTATCATAAAACATTGTTCTATTAAGAGAAAAATAATGATAGAGTGGTTCACTGATTTCACAAAATCAGTTTTCTTACCCTTAAAGCAATAAGTTGAAGGAAACATGAATTTAAAAACAGAATAGGAAAATAGTTCTTTATAATCTAAATGACCAGTTTGGGGTTTTGTTCATTTTTTGAAAGCTAACTGGAATTTATAAAATGAGTGTGCTCCAGAGGTCCTGGATATTTTATCATTAGGAATCACAGAAGAACTCAGGTAAATGTTAGTATTGTATTAGATACACAAGGACCTCATAAATTTAAAGTGGTTTTAGAACAATTAACTAGATAGCTAGCTTGCTATTACCAGAAAAAAAAATGTCCTGTAGATATTTTCACTAAATATGACAGGAAGTGATATAATTGACCACACTCATCTCTTAAAAATATTAACTGCACTTTGAAGAAAGGCAAACAAACTGAAAATCAGCACTAAAAGAACAACACAACTCCAGTCTTCCCAAAAGAGATCTTTGTCAGCTGTTGCCACTTTTCTTTGCCTAATTTAGCATGAATTGTTATTTCAGGATGTCATGATTGCTGAAGAGTGGTTTATTATTTAAATCACTATGGTATTGGAATGAAATACTCAAAATCAGAAGACCATATATTCACTGAGTGCATACATGGTGTCAGATGTTTGTGAATCACAAGTAAGCATTGGAGACTGATATTGACTTGTGAACAGATCCTGAATCCCTAAATGAACTGCTGAGTATCTTCAAAACCCAAATTAAACTCTTACTCATCAAATTTCTTTAATATTTTGTGTAATCACACAGTAAAATATCTCATCAAGTGTAAAATAAAATTGTCCTTCCAGGACAAGGGTGGGGAAATGGACTCTGACACTCCCTTGAAATACAACTGTAGGAGTTGGAACCTGCTGCCAGCACATCCTGTTGCTGCTGACTTATATGTAAAAAATTTAACAGTAAAAAAACTTTGTATTCAAATTAACAATTAATAATACTCAAGGAAAGCTTGGAAATTATCTTGGTTTTGGACAACTGAAAGATTAAACACAGGAACCTGTGCTATTTCAAAATAGTAATATATTTAATGTTTATTTTTTTCCCTTTTGTTACATTACTGAGGCAAGCTCATATTCCATTTGTCTTCCCTACAGTTGTATTATAAAAGCGTAACTGGCTCTTCATCCTTCCCCCAAGAAATAAACAACTTTTAACCACTATTTAAAGGATATATCCAATACTCCACATCTTAAGATTATATATGTATATATATATATATATATGTATATATAATGTCATTATTTATACTCCAGAACATTTGTAGTTGACTTTTCATCAGCATACAGTGTACCTAGAGCCATCTTGAAGGAACAAGACCTCCCTAGACCCCTGGAGCAAGGGTGACTCCCCAGGCATTGTCACAGCAGAGTTTTACCCTGTCATCTTCCCCTGTAAGTTTTCTGGATGCCAAGACTGAGCAACCCCTCTGGACCCTACACGCTCCACTCTCCACTTTTGTTTATGGGTTTCTCTGCTAAACAGTGGGGGTGAAACAGGGCTGGACACCCCAGAAGTGAGACCCTTTTCCCTGTGACTGAGCCAAGGGGCTTGCTCAGTCCCACTGCTGCTGAACGGATTTGTAAGTGACAAGATGTGGCTGCCTCTGAGCCAGGCTTAGCACTCAGACACTTCTCTTGGAGTAGAACACTTCTCTCTTGCATAAAACCAACACTTTTTTATACTTTAAGCTATTGTCTACTTTTGTCATGCCTAAAACTGACCTTCCCCTTCATACTACCTTCCAGAGCATAACAAGGTCTCATTAATGGCTAGGTCTATTTCTGTCTCATATATATTCTAAATTCTGACCTGGGAGCACCTAAAGTCTGTGTTTTATGATTAGACTTGAACTTTTACATGTTCATGATACAATGCCTTCTGCTTTTCAAAATTATATATTTATTCAGATTTTGAAACATGAGTAACATCATTAGTAATATATTCAGACATTGGCTACCTCTAGACATAAATATATGCCAATGATTTCATATGAGAAGAAAAAATAAGCAATCTGATGTAACTTCTCACATAGATAAGTGTACACCTTTTTGAAAGACAGCTCACATGAGATGGGTTATTTATGCTGAATCTACAGTTATGGCAACTGAAATCATCCTCAACCTCTAAACATTAGATTATTAAATTCCATTTTGCTTAAAAGATACTTTCTCATAAACACTTCAGTCAATTTCTCACCACTAGGGATGAATTAAGTACGGGATCTTTAAGTAATCATCAGATCCCTTGGACTTTACCTCAAAGTCATCTTTTTCAGACAGGAAAAGTATTTGCTGATTTCATATTTCTAAAAGAAAAAAAATCAGTTAAATATCTAAATAAATTAAAAATTAAACGTGAGATTTAAATATCAAAAATATTTATGTCTTTTAGAACCTCTGAAAGCTTTTATTGCATATTAACTGATCAATTATTATAAAATATTTTGCAGGTTAGAAAATATATTTATTCCTTCATGAAATATCTTACTTTGTTTATACTCTGAATAGGATTTATTAAGATCACCGTATTTTGAAATCTCTAGAATGGTTGACTTTGTTCTTCTAAATTCTAAAATAGAATGAGGTATAGAAAAAAAAAAGAGCTAGCCTAAATCTAACAATATATTGCATCCATAAATAATAAATATTAATATATAGGTAATAAATATTTATTTACAATAAGTAAATGTATTGATTTGTCTGTCCAGTATTTCCATTTAGAAAAAGGAATTAACCAAACATATCAATAATAAAATAACACAGAATTAGTAACAGAATATTGAATTCAGAGTACTAAGATTATCATTAAAATGGAAGTATCACTCTGCAGATGCAAAACTCTGCTCATTACGCAAGTGAACTGTTGCGTTTCTGTTCTAGAAATCCCTCTCTGATCCTCAAAGGTATCTGCAGAGCAGGGCCAGCATGGTGGGCCATAGTGGAGCCCAGAATCTGCAATCTGTCCACCAGTGGTTTTGGTTCTCTGAGTCACTAGTGACAGAGAAGTTGTCTTTCTAATTGCACCTGTTTCGTGGCCACCTCTTCTCAACCAATGGATATTGCACATTTGGCTTTGTAATCTATGTAGGAAGTATCTTCTGCCTCCAGCATTCCACACACAAATCCCAAATAATGAAATGCTGAGGTATGACTGATATTGTGCACCCTTACTGTAATGTGGATGGCAATTCCTACATCACACATGACTTAAATGTCAAAACAAGGCTAATTGCATTCCCATTTGTAAATAAAAAGTATGTGTTTTAATATTTCAAATGCTACTAGATTTATTCAAATTTACATAAAATATATTTTATCTCTGGTGGGCTGCACTTTGGTCCTTCCTTTGCAGGATCTGAGCTAACTGAAATAAGCAAAACCACTATTTTGTGTGCATACTGCTTTTCTGCTGAACAAAACAAAGCTTGATACATGCAAAGAATTACAGAAACTTCCTTTATCTCATCTAACTGTAGATGGAACAAAGCAGGTGTCTATACCTCAGACTGCTATTTAGATTTCTACCTCAGTGAAAGACACAGATCTTAGTGGTCTAAAACAGATATCGGCAGAGGACCATCAGTGTTACACCAGTGCCACCAGAAATGCCCCGAGACATCTGCACTGAGGGTCAGCCAGAATGTAGGGAAAACACCCACAGGCATCTGGTACTCACTGGGTGTCACTGCTCAGGCAACTGAACCAAGCCCCTGGTCAATACAGCCAATAAAACGTAAAGCACTATCCATCTCACCAAGTACAGGGGTCTACCTGAGGAAGCAATTGCTTGTTAAACTCCACACTGAATGCACTGAACAGCTCTCCTCCGACTGCAAAGGTCCCTTGCAGACACAGTCACTAAGGAGCTCAGTTTACCAGAATTCCATCTCATTTGAAAAACATGTGTACCTTTATGAAAGAAAGTACCTACGGCAATATTAAAATGAAAACTTAGCCTGCTTCAGATTGGAAATGATACACAGGAAAGAATGATTTTTAAGACATGAGCTCTTTCCACCAGCCTTATAAAATCCAGAAATAGTGCACTTCAAGTTAAATATCTCAGCACTAATGACAGGACAACAAAGCCTGAGACAGAGAAACAAAGGAAATAATGTGGAAAGGACAATATAGTGAAAAAGTGTTGTTTGGGTTTTTTGGGTTTGTTGGGTTTTTTTTTTGTTTTGTTTTGTTTTTGATTTTTTATTTTTGTGGCAACTTATAGTATTATGAGCTGTTTTAAATGTAACCATGAGCTTTTTCTTCCCTTCATCTTTTACACAGTGTATTCTATCTCTGAAGGATACCTCATAATTTCAAGTGAAAAACAGAAATTCCCATATATTTGTGTTTTATACCAACACTGGGAAAGGTTTTATTTTCACTTCATCATATAAAAAACCCCAAATCCTGAAACCATAAGACTACAAACAAAGTAATACAAACTTACAATTCTCAAAGTATATTTTCTACTTATACACTCCCTAATATAAATTCTTATAATCCAATACTTTTTAGACATTAAATACTTTGTTCCAGAATTAGACACAGCCATTCTCTCTGCTATTTTATATATTTTTCTTTTTATATTGTTTCATCTGGGTTTTGCAGCAGGATGGATTTTTCTTTTTTTCTACAACATACTGACATCTCTTTACAGTTACGGAAATTCTGGACTGTTGAATTATGAACAAAACCAAGTGCATTTTTATGTTTAGGTTTTAAAAAACTGGGGAGTATCACTTCCAAAATTCATAACACATAAACTGCCATACACAAATACTTGAGCATTAGACTGCTTGTATGGGGCTAAATATTACATCAAATATTTTCTGAAGTTACTTGGGTAAACCCAAAAGCATAGCACTATCCATAGATCACAGTGAGGAATCAAAATTTTCTCTTCCCATCACCATCTGTTCTGAATTCTGCCTGCGAGTAAATTCGAATGTGGCTTTCTGCAAGTGAGTGCAGCAACCACTTTACCCTTGTAGTACATGTTAGGAATTGACACGGAAATACACTGGCTTGAACTATTTACAGCGTGGACTGAGTCCAACGTCTGATTGTTTTCTCCATTTCTCATGATGGAAATTTCATTTCTATTATTTTCAGTTTTACGTAATTCCCAAAATTAAGGAGTTGTATTCAAGAAACTCTCTGAACAAATGGAATGTCTGTGGTTGACTGTACTCTGCCTCAAAAAAGATAATCTTTATTTGTGAGAAAAGAAAAAAAATAAGCCACAAACCTATCTGGCTGTTACCTAATGCCTACTTATCCAATTTCTTATAGAAAAGTAAAGTTCACGTTCAAAGAAAGAAAGAAAATGAGGACCTGACAAGATGCATTAGAACTGTCCTCTATTCCACCAGAACAAAGGAGGAGTGCCATGGATGATGAGCGCTTTAGTTTGCAAAGGATAAATCTATTGATCACTTGGAACATGACTTAGTAAGTTTTCAGAGCTTGATAATAATACAATGCAGAAATGTCACATCGTGTTACTGTTATGCAGTAAAAAGAAGCTGAGCATTTTGCATATATTATCTTTCAGTAAAAACTACTTTTGGGCAGTAGAAACCAAGACATTTTAAAGACAGCTATAATTAGCTCTAAAAAGAATCTTCTGGAGGATCTCTGAGCAGAGGATTTGCTTTTTTTTTGTTAAAAAATTATTATGAAGGAATCTGAGGCAAAAACCAATCAAAATCGAAAAAACCCAGGTAAAGACTACAGAAGACTATGCAACAGTATTCTGAAAATATTTTCAAAACAGTAATACAGAAAATTAATAATCTAGAGCTTACAGCACTTATATCAAAATGAACAGGCAAAAATACAAATTAAATTTTTAAGGGAAATTTCATAAAACTATTACCTTTCCTACAAAATACTCCAATCACATAAACACTGTGGAGGCCGCTGAGCCCATAAGACAAGGGACAAAAAGGGTCCATTAGTGAGACCGTCCCTAAGAGTAGAAATCCTCCCCAGGTTTGAGTGACAAGGAAAGGCTTCTCCTAGGATGCACTGTACCTTGATGTTAATGTACCCCAGTTCTG
>VZRQ01006372.1:958530-1011885 GCA_013397975.1 Machaerirhynchus nigripectus | reverse complement strand
AAAAAAAAAGGGAAAACAAAAAAACCCCAATGTTTCAATTTTCACATATTGCAGATCACTCCGAATTCTAAGAGCCTGACAGTATCATTGGTCTAGGCACTTGAGTTGCTCAGTGGATTACAACATATTCCAGACTTAGATATTCTCTTGTAGCAAATCCTCTTTCTTGCTGCAAGGATGAGAGATTAGCCCATTAATTACAACCTTAAAAATAATGCCATCCTGAATCTCTTGTCTTGCAAATAATTATATATTGCAAACTTTAATCAGGTAAGTATTCTGAAAGCTCTTGAATTATGAAAGCTAAATGAAAGCCCCATGCAAGACCGAAATATGCAGTATAAAAGAAGGCATTATGTGGAGGAACCAGTGTTTTCAGCAAACAGACACAAGAACTCATGAGTAAAAGATTTTAAGAAAAATAAAAGCAGTGAGCAAAGTTTAATAGACCGGACTCTTCAGTGCTTTATGCCATGTAAAAATTGGAAGCATATTTGGAAAAATACACTGATTTGGCAGCACTTTGCATCTACTTTGCATTTATGTCACACAGGTATAACTGATTAAACAGAGAGCAAATGAACAGGCTCTAGCAGCAGTCAATTTTTCACTTCACAGTGTATCTAGACAAGGTGCAAGAGGACTAACTTTCTAGAAAGCAATGCTAACAGAACTCTAAAAATTTGAAAGACTTTAATTTTTTAAATTTTAATAATGTCTTGAAAGAGTAGCATTAAATTGACAGAACAAAGATTTGATAGTCCAAGTAAAATTCAACTGCTTAGTATATAAACTAATTCAGAAATGTTTTAGTTTCTTAAACTGAATTTATATTGTTGTGGAACTGTTTAATTTTGAAAGTGGCTTCTGCAGTTTTATAAGTATCTTCAAACTCAAAACTTTTACATCCAAAATTTTAGAGCAAATATCCTCACAGGAAATTACACACAATTTTGTTTCACTTTGGCCAAGACGGTTCTTTCTGTTTACAGCTGGTGAGAAGATACACTGGTGAGTAATTTCAGTGGGATGAATAAGTAAAGAATTTGAAATCCAGTATATTGTGGGGGCCAAATCATTTCCATTTTAAGGGTCACTTATTTTTTCAGCCATTGCATCTTTAAGGACTAGTTTCACTATAAATATAGTTTAACTATATCTACCCGTGCATACCCTTCCCTCACAAATCAAAACCTCCTACTGTAACTTGTCATTTGTAGTTGCTCCTCTTGAATTGTTTAATCTTCCAAAAGGATAATTTTATATTTTCCAAACTATCAGTTCCTGTTTTTAATCCCATTTCACTGATGCATTTGAAGAGTTAGGTGTGATTTATAAAATAATTGTCTACATGAAGTTTGAATAAAACCTAAATCTACTTTTGTGACTAGAATTACAGAAGGTAATAAATGCGTTATATACAAAAGCATATATACTGAAATGAGTCATATACGAAAGCATTTACAATGACAAAAGTCACTCTCCTGTAGGCTCTTTTTCCTGCTATCTGGTTTCCTAGACATGCTCTTAAATTTCTCATAGACAAGGATGCTTCTACTGCTCCTAAATACTGTGACCATGGCTTTTCTAAAACTGATACTAATCAGGGACAATAAAGTAGACTCTGCTTCCCTCTCACCACTGACGTTTATAGGGAAAAATAGAACTGCCTAAATGAAGAGAGGCTGACCAGCCAGTATGGCAAATCCCTTATTTTAACTAATCACATTCGTATGGCACATGCTCCAGGAGTTAATTTTACTTCCTTTAATCCTGCTACCAAAAAAAAATTGTCGTAAATTCCCAGAGAGAATTTTTAATCTAAAATTAATAAAATGCAGATGCGTTAGGGCCATATTTTGCATGCTTGAATCCATAAAAATACAGGAAAAGAGAAACTTGCAATTACTGTCATGTCC
Source organism: Machaerirhynchus nigripectus (assembly GCA_013397975.1). Classification (NCBI taxonomy): domain Eukaryota; kingdom Metazoa; phylum Chordata; class Aves; order Passeriformes; family Dicruridae; genus Machaerirhynchus; species Machaerirhynchus nigripectus. The sequence goes on along the minus strand of VZRQ01006372.1, from coordinate 1,009,966 downwards.
TGCCCATGCAGTCATACCTCTCAGGACATTTTAACAGGTTGTTTGCAAAGCTCTAAACAAGAAACTTGAATAAAACCTCATTTTGAATCGAATATCAAAGGATTTAATCAATCTTATATGCTTCAGCGTAGTACAAAATCTCAACATGAGTTTAAATCTGACGCCATCTGGTAAATTGCAAAAAGGAATTACAAGACCAAGAAGCACATCTGAATTGAAAGATATAAAATGTTCCCCTTCAATATACCCCTAAAAGTATATCTATATCAGAAACATCAGAGATGCATAAAAAAGCTAAAGCCAGCAAGAAAGCTGATTAATGACAGAATTCATTAATTACTCCATAAAGCAAGAACTATACTGTCAAATCACTGTTTTGCCAGACCACAATAGATAACCCTTGAAAATGGACAATTTTTCCTGGGGTTATGTAAGAAAGAGATCATCAGAACATGATCCTGTTGTTACCCTTTACAGATGGAAGGAAGGAAGGAAGGAAGGAAGGGCGGGAGGGACTGCGGGAGGGAGGGAGGGAAGGAAGAGAGGAAGGGAAGGAGGGAGGGAAGGAGGAATGTATAGATCATCTATATAGTCACCAAATTTTATGGAGTTAGCTGAGCTTCATTTTCATTATGATCCCTCTGTTTAATTCACAGACAGTAATATAGTCTTTCATACTAAGATAAGCAAATAAACTGCAGAGATTTTTGTCCTTGATTGTGTCTCAAAGAGGCATCTCTGTTGCTCCAAAATAAATTAAAACAAGCTTTCTGACATTTTAGCTTTTAGGATGGGCAATTTATATTTGCAATCATGATCAAAGACTCCATTTCCTTTCTCATGAAGAGCAGACAATTGCTCTCCTACGACTCAAGCTCATTAACACTTCCTCAGAACTCAGAGCCAGACTGTGGAAATGATGCATTGATAATACTGCAATTCAATAGGAAAGTGCTCCTCTGAAGGGTGTGTATGGCTTATTGGTATAACTTCCAAGCATCTCACACTTTGTTCTGAATAAGAGAAGTGTCAATTTTCACATTTTCTCTGGACAGCACTTGAGCAGACAGAGGTTATATAAGAATGCATTGATAAAGACTGGTGTAAGAGAAAAGCTGAGATGAGACCAAGTCTAACCAAACTGCACAAAATAACATCGGCAGGTGGTTACACTCCACTTCACCTTCTCATCAGGCAAGCACACAATGGAACTTTTCAGTGATTTTCAAATTCTCAAGGCCAGGAAACAGGCAATTAATTTAACCCAATGCAGTTTTACCTTCAATGCTTCCTAACATCTCCTTAGAATATAAGCTGTGCCAATTAGTGTACTCGAAACACTGAATGAGAAGAAGTAAACACTCAAATAGTCAAGAACTTAAGTGATCATAAAGAAGTGCATAAAAAGACATCTGATTTACAACATCTGCTTTATCAATCCTCTCTTTTTTAAAACTTATTTTAATTCTTTTTTCAGTCTCTGATATTTCTCTTTTTAAGATGCAGTCAGCTGCAGCAAAAGGTTGTGCAGGCCTTGGCAGTTTTCCAGACAAGGCTGGATAAAGCCATGAATAACCTGGTCTGACCTGAGAACTGATCCTACTCTAAGCAGGAGGGTGGACAGCAAAACTTCTTGAAGTGCCTTCCAACCTGATGCATTCATATACGGAACTTTATAAGAGGTATTGTTTCTGCCTTTACCGAGAAAAGTCATAAAATCAAATACTCATTACTGTTGTGTGGATCAGACGGCTGTTCAATGAATTAAGTTTATCATACAAAATAAAATGGTTATGAAGAAGGCAGTGCTTTAATCACACTTTAAAAGAAATCATTATTCAGTTATAGCACAAGTGAAAGTGTTTATCACTAGAGGAAAAGTGATAGCAGGGTTCAAAAGAAATTATCTATTTACTGAATGGAAGGTATTAATAACAAAGACGTGTTAATCACTGAAAGAGTCTTTTTAAAAATGGAGTTTCATGGTGTAGAATCAAGGCTACTGCTACACAGGACTGCATGCAAATGACAGCAGGATCTTAGGAGTAAGATTCACAGCAGCCCACAGGAAAAGATAAAGCCGTTTAAAAAAGGCACCAGATCAAGTTAGGTTTTCCTAAAATCCTACACTCAATACCTAATTCTAGGCTTTAGGAAGCAGGAAGACTTTGCCATAAGCATCAGAAAAACAAGAGTAATATATATTGGGTATAAATAAACATAGCAGTATTTGAGATAGCATGACAAGGGGCTAACAGATTTATGCCTGCACTGCCTGTGCGAGGAACATGAGATAGCTTTAGTTCAGATGTACAGAGCCACATCATTATCCCAGTATGTCCCAGCACGGAAAGAGGTCAAACTTTCTCAGGCTTGGAGCAGCACTTAAGATGAATACTTGGCTTCAAGTCTGGAGGTGTCTTTTCTCTGGACAGCTCAGGAAATGAGACAGCACAGCTGGTATCTATTTGTACATGTTCCTGTAGCTATGTCCTTTGTGGTCTAGTGATTAGGAATTTATTGCTCCTGCAACCCAAGGAAATTCCAGGGGTTTAGCTGTCATCCAGTAATTGCTGGCAAGTTATACGTAAATCTCAGGTACCTTTTTAAGAAGTGGCTAGCAATATCTATGACCAAATACTTCTATTTCTACATACCAGAAAAATATTGAGTAAAAACTCCTTTATGTGACTGTAAGCAAATGACTTTGTGAGACTGTGTTCTAAATGTTCAGGCAAAGATCCCTTGCAACCTGTATCAGCCTGTGGTACTATGAAGAGAGGTGAAGTATGCAGCTCTCCCCACAAAAGGCAAGACAACTTCCTATATAGTCTTGAGAGCTGTGTCCATCCACAGATACTCAGACTGACACACCACGTTTTCTCTTGACCAAAGTCACATTTTGCAGTGATGTATAAGGTCTCTGCTGTCACAGAACAGCGCAACCTAAATACTTTCCCTTCTTTACAGAGAAACTAATTTTTCATGTCAAAGTTACTTAAAAATTTAGCATGAAACATTTCAAAAGAGATTCCTGAGATCTGGATGTAAAATATAAAAAAATAGCAGATGAAAAGAAACTGACTCCAGAATACTAGGTGGGATTGCCCTCTGGGAACATGTTCTGTTTAATGAAGATATAGTGAATTTCTATGCTCCTATTGTCAAGTCAAAAATAGGCAGTGTGCTGATGTACTTCAGAATGTACTGACATGACAGTCAAAACACAACATACTATAACTAACAGCCGTTACATCCCTCTGGAACATAATTATCAGGCATAATTTATAGCAAAACCCATAATCTGAGCCAGAGCTTCAGTGTGAGAAGATGTAATGAGACAACAAGGACCCTCCAATTCCTCTTAATAGGCAGAACTCGAATCAAATACAATACTGAGGTTATAGCTCTCACTAATTTTTCAAATAACAAACCTTCCCTGTAGTCTTCTACCTCTGTAGTCTTCTCCAACCTCTGAAGTGCTATGCCTCCTTCTCATTAGCCCCATCCCTGCACAACTCCCATTACGTTCTTCAGCAGCTCCTCTTGGCAACAGTGACACCTTCTCACCACATCAAACCACCACTTTATACTTGTATTCTGTAAGTTATTATGGGCACTTAACCAAAGTATTTGATTCCTTTAACTGCTATGAATCCAATTTCTTTATGTCTTCAGTTAGAAATCAGAGGTATGGGTCTGCTTTACCACTACTGAAATTACATTCAAGTGGCTTCATCCTCTTTCCCAGAGGAAAACATGCATCTTGTCCTATCCTAATTCTTTTTTAGTCAGCTACACTTACATTGCTTTTAAAGCTTTCACAACACTGACTAATTGTTAAGGAAAACAACCAGAGAGTGCAAAGAACACAAAGTGTAGAAGCAGCTAATTATAGCATTGTATCTGACAAAATAGGATGTGTTCATTTGTGAGGTGACCTGTGCAGATTTCCTCTGTGAGTTGCCCACAATGCTTCTTGCATACAACCACATAACAGGTGGGTAGAGGCAAAGAGTGAAGATATTCTCTTGATAAATCAGTGAAGCTGAGTCAGTATTTACTATTCAAGTAATCAAGTATTTACTATTTAGCAGAAAGCAGACAGCTGTCTTACACCTTTGTTTACACCTTTGAGAAAGCAAAGAGAAAGCATCATCAGAGGTGATATAGCCTAAGAGAGCAAATGTAGCATGGGTAGCACAGTCAAAGGTGCTGGACTCAACTCATTCATTATGTGCATGAATTCAGAACAACTAAAACCAGGTACCTTTACATAGAACTACAGAACAGCTTTGGTTGGAAAAGGTCATCTCATCCTACCCTCTCTGCAGTGAGCAAGGACACCTTGAACTAGATCCCATTTCTCCAACCTGATCCTGAATGGATCCAGAGCTGGGGTCCATCTCCGGGCAATATGTTCCAGTGTTTCACTGCCCCATTGTAAAAACTTATTTCCTTGTATCTACTCTAAATCCACGCTCTTTTAGTTTAAAAGAGGGTTGATTTAGTTTAAATCCATTACCCCTTAGTTTAAAACCCTTTTTTAGCTCAAAACCATTACCCCTTGTCCTGTCACAACAGACCCTATTAAAAAGTTTGTCCCCATATTCCTTATGACCCCTACCCCCTTTAAGAACTGAAAAGCCACCTTATAACACTCACATGTAAGAGCTTTTTCTCCTTCAGGCTGACAAACCCCATCTCTCTCAGCCTGTCTTCACAGGAGAGCTGTTATATCCCTCTGATCATTTTTGTGTCCCTCCTCTGGACTTGCTCCAGCAGGTCCATGTCCTTTCTATGCTGAGGACCCCAGAGCTGGATGCAGTACCCAAGGTGGGCTCTCACAAGAGCAGAGTAGAGGGGCAGCTCCCTCACCTGCTGGCCACGCTGCTGGTGATGTAGCTCAGGATGGGGTTGGCTTTCTGGGCTGTGAGTGTACATGCCCATCCAGGCAGTGAGTCATTGACCACCACACCACTCTCTGGCTGCAACCATCCAGACAAACACTTACCCACCTAACAATGCGTGGTGATATAGGTCTAAACAAAATGGGTTCCTAAGTCTATACCCCAGATTTGCTGCTTATTTTTATTCATAGGCTGCCTTTGTTTGTTTTTTTGCTTTGCTGGTTTTTTTTGTTTTTTTTTTTTTTTAAAGATCTGTCTTCGTTCCCTTGTTTGACGTGCTTCACTGTAAGTAAGGAGAATCCACTTTTCACCTACAGCAGGGCTCCGGGGCTCTTCAGTTCAAACAATCTGTCACAGGTTATTGTATTAAGGTCATGAGATGCCTGGCCAAGAAAATAAAGGTCACACTTCACCATGAGAAATTTATACAAACCATACCTGCAGCATAATCCTTGCACTGAATATGCAGCCTAGAACTGGGACATGGCTTCCCCTCATAGGGTGCAGTGTAATCATTATAGGCCACCCCTCTTAGGATACTTGCTTATAACTAACACAAAGCCATCTCAGAATGGATATGTAAAGGGACTCCTCACAGACACCGCCACAGATGGTTACTGTTGCCTAAATTAAACCCGGCCCAGAGCACAGTCCCTGGACTGCACTTGTTCACCCTGTGAGGTTGCCTAAACAGTTTTTGGAGTAGGTTTGACATGGGTCACCCTCAAACCGTTCCAAGGCAAAGCAGGGGATCACTCTGTACATACTGCAAACTTCACCTCTGCATTTTAGAGGGTAAAAGATTGATAATGTCAAGGACAGAAGCTCCTCTGCAGGTGAGTTCTGCTGCACAACACAGGTACAGGCACAGTTAATTACAGCAAGCATAAGAGATAACAGTCCCAGACCAATTTTTTTTTCTCACATAAAACGTTTTGGACTTATCTTGGCAGCTGAAGGAATCTCAGTTCACAGACCATTGAAGGCTACTAAAGGATGGGGTCTAAAACTCTTAACACTGAGACTATAATGAGACTTACATCCCTTTATCCATTTGGGACGTCTGAAGTGCTATCTTATAGTAAATACACTGAGCACTGAAGGTCTGATTTCTCAAATTAGCCTAGCTGAGGTTTTTGCTTTAATCTTTATGTCATACTACAAGAAAAATTTGATAGCTTTGTGATCACTCCATGATTTTTTTCTATATATGGTAAATAATGAACTGGGTCAAATATCCAAAATTAAAAAGAAAAAATATTATAACTAGTCCTATGAGGTGGAAAAAAAACAAACAGGAAGTTATTACATAATTAAACATTCTTTACTTGGGAAGGAAAGAAAGTGTAAATGAAAGTCACACTTGTCACCTAAAGTCCTACATACCCAATTTTTAAGTGCTTGACTTTGCAGCTTACAATATTTGTTCAATACACTCTTTTTTTTTTTTTTTTTTTTTTTAAATTTCAAAAATAAAAAAAAATTCTATTGGCATGACCAATTCTGTTGGAAAAAAAGCATTTCATAACAGTAATGAAATTAAAAATCCTTCAAATGAAAAAAAATCAGAAAAAAGGTTTGATTTTAGGAAAATTTTGACTATAAAAATGAACAGTTTAGCTGAAAGGACTGAACACAGTCCTTTACAAAATACAAAACGAAAGAAGCCACATGGTAAAAATAAATGGAATAGATGAAGAGAAGAAACAGACCATGAAGACTGGCAACATGGGCAGAAAGCAGGTACAAAAGCAAAGGCCAGAAAAACCTCAAGGGAATTTGAGAAAGAGAACTTCAATCTGGACTCCAGGGATGCTGGCAGAGCCTATATAAATATTAAGGGACCACTGCCTACAGAAGTAGAAGCTAGGAGAGTATCAGGGGAAAGTATATGTTTCGCCTGTTCTCATTCTTCCTTTGGTATCTGTTGCTGATGGAAACAGAACTTTTTGCTCTGTGTACCCTGGTCTGGCTTAATACCATCACCCCTATGTTCATATAATCCCCCTGTACACAGGCTAAAAAGCAAAAAAGGAGTATTTTACATAGAATGGATGACTATGTCCTATTCTGAAATCATAAACAAAGAAGCCAGACATTGCCTTAGCCAATTCTTCAGGGAATTAATTACTAATGTCTTGAGAACTATGAAAAAACACTACACAGAATTTTCACTCCCACAAGCACATATACAATAGGTAAGTAGAAAACAAGTTTCATACCTTTAAAATGAAAATTATCACTTGAAAAATAATTTTCATGCTTCCAACCTCCATGATTTTCTGAGTTACTTCACTCTATTTTTCCCCACCTTATGTGTGTATGTGCAGATAGACATAGATAAAATTAAACATTTAAAATGCTTGTTTAAAATTATTCTCAAATGTTAGATAAAATCCTATGAACATGTGATTGGGATTTCTAGGAAGATCACCTGATGCCCACTCTTGATGGAATAAGAGACTCAACAGCAAAGAATCAAGTGTTGCTGCACTTTTCCAGCTGACTGCTGGGAGATTCTTAGGGTCTTTTAGTTTGTCTTAGCAAAGGCTGGGCTCTATTCTGACAAACAAATTCTGCCATCCTGTTCTTAACATATAGATAAGTTTTCTATTCTTAAGAAATAGAGAGTCAAAATACTACCTTTTTGCCACTCAGAAAGGTTTTTCTGTTATTATTTCATTTTCAATCCATTTTTATTTTTTACTGGAGGATCATTCGGTGACTGAGAGACAATGTGCTCAGAATATTCATCAAAGGGCTCTGCTTGTTTTTGACTGCATTCTTGGCTGGAACAGCTGTTCCAAGCACATGATACCTTCCTACCTCTACACATATGAGAATTTTTTGCTTTATAACACATCAGTTATCATGATTATTACTGGAGTCAACACAGGAATTGTATTCCATGGACAAAAACTGACCTTCTAAGCAGATGGACTGAATTCCTGCAAAAATGACATCTCTCCATTAAAGTGACACAGAGAGCCCAAATGAATAATGTCAGCATCATGCTTAACTTTTTAATGGCTAGAGGCAGAAGAGATTAATCTGAGCTTCAGACAGTAAGAATGACCAGAGTTTCATGTGGAATTAAGTCAGTTACCAAATGGCTGCTGTCCCCAAGGGTAAAAGTACCTCTTGTAATGCCTTGTATGACAGGCTTACTTTGCAGGCTCTGTTTCATGTACAATACTTAATTTTTGCCTGTTTAATAAATTATCAAGCTTCATTACAATAACTTAAAATTCTAATAAGTAATTCTACCACCTGGACAGATGACCATGTACATTTCTTTGAGTATGCATGAGGCTAAATAAGCGAAACACACAGGTTCCTTCCCTGAACTGAAATGGGCAGATTTTAATTCTAATAGGACAGTACAAGTAGGACAACCAGATCAAAGTTTAATTCAAGGAACCTGTGGCTAGTGGAGTGAACATCCTCGTCTCTAACATTATCTATCTAGTTTATAATATCCCATGTTAGCCTGTTATTCATAGGTATTACCTTAAGTGGCATTTTCTCACTACTATTGCAGAACAAAAACACTCTGCTTCTTTCCAGAATAGCCATTGTACACAATTTTGATGCTGGGTTTGCTCAAGCTAAACAACCAAGAGGAAGGACACCTGCAGGTGGAAGTGACTGCCAGAATGTCACGCAGAGAAATGACATTCAAAAGGCAACTTGTCAACAGCTCTAGATGGCAGACAAGCACGATACTTTAGGGCATCAACAGCACTGCCTATCTCCTATGAAGGCAGCACTGCCAGAACATTACCTAATATTAAAACAAGGAAAAGCACCTCAGATTGGTGACAAATCAGAAAATCTCTGAATCTAATCCACGCTTTTCATGATTATGAAGACCCAAACCAATATGAAATTCACAATTCTCTAGGGAGATGAAAAAAGCTATGTGTGAATATTCTCACAATTCAATAATTACTTGTGTCATTGAATTTTGCAACATTTAAAAACCAAAAAAATCACCTACTTTATGAAAGTAGAAGAAAAGCTCTGCCTAGTTCCCAAATGTATGCCTTTCTCCCCAGTGTATGTTTATACATGTCTGTAAAAGAGTAAATTCTTAGACTTGTAACTTGCTTTTGCACTGAGAATCTACTAACAGTTGCAATATCACACTGATGCTAAGATGATGAACACACACTGGGCAAGGTACCGCAGCAAACCTGAGTTTTGTATGTATCATACTAGTATTGAAATTACAGGGAGAGGCTTGAGTAACAAGGTCACATGATAAAGGGCAAAACATAAAATGCATATGTTCAGCTGGAGAGAAAGTTGAAGATACAGTACAAGTCTGGGTTTTTTAAAGGATATTGCTTATGATAAAACAAACATCCTTTCCCTTTCAAGAGGGAAAGATTTTCAATCGACCCATCTCTAATAAAGTGCACATTTAAAATGAAATCATCAAACTTTGCATGTGTGGGAAATGTCAGCTTTCACCTTACAAATGTAACATTTACAGATGAAAAGTAACATTCTTTTTTTTTGCCTGATATCACTTTGTGTTTTGGGAGAGCTAGTAGGGACAACTAGGATAAAGCAACAATTGCTTCACTCCTGCTTGGCAGTTCCTATGCTCTTATGAAACTATCATCTGTGATTATCAGTCTGTTTATAATCTACTGAGGGTAGGATGTGATTTGCAATATTAAATGGGATCAGTGCAATCATGTAGCTCAATTCCCATGTGCCCCTTTGAAAATCTGCTCATTTTTGTACTTAAACTCCTCTTCCCCTACAGAACAGAGCATTGATTCCTCTTCTTCAGTGAGATGAATCCCTTCCCACATGATTTCACATGTCAGTCTATTCTAATCACTTCCAGCTGCCTCTGCTCATCCAAGCACAGCATGGCCATGCAAAAGGGCTACGAGATGCCTTCCTTAGGAATTCCACTGGATAGCAAACAGATTACTTTGATGACTCTTGGAAGAGGATAAGGATTAGATATTTTCGATATATTGACCTCCTGTTGACAGAAATAATACTAAAATCATAAATGCTGGTTATATTGTATGACCTTCTATATGTTGGGTGCTTTCCAAATGCTCTTTTCTTTGACTGATTGACTGCTGTCAAGAGGAAAGCTTGTGTTGTTTCCCAGTGTTGAACAAGGTCAGGATTTAGATAAAAACATGAGAAAAAATAATCCTTGGACTACATGGGAGCAGGCAGAACCTGGTGTTGTGTCTGTGTGTGCACACAATTTCCTCGTATGCAATAATTATTTTGATTTTTCTGAAGGCTTTTGCCAGACATACATGTGTACACACAAATACATATACATTGCACACATACAAATATGCATATTGCATATATGCACATACACATAAATACAGAGAACACTTCTCTGACCTCAGTCACATGATATTTGTAAATGTTCCTTATTTTGATATTTACTACATGCAAGTTACATTCACATACTCTATTCCAACATTAATTGGAAAGAATTTCAATTGATACCTAAAATTAGCAGCTGTATCTACAGCCTCCCTTTTTCATAATAAAACTAAATTTAGATTATTTAATACAGACATGCAAATTTATGTATTTTTTTCTTTATTTGAAGAATTACTAAAAAGGTTAATCAGAGTAACAATGCCAGTTTCTATATTGTGGTCAGTCTTTTCTTTCACTGAAGTATAGTGAAATAAGATTTTTTTCCAGGAAGTTAGAAAAATGTGCCTTAAAAACTAGCCCCACTGGTTTCAAAAGCATTGAATATTAATTTTTAACAAATCCTTTCTGTGTATTTTTACATTTAAATTTCACTCATAATTCCCATTTCTGAGAATTAACTATAAAGCAGCTGTTTTCAGGATTGCATCCTACCAGTTTATTAAGAATGTTGCTGATTCTACTTTCTTTTATGATTTAACATCTAAGCTTTTCTTTTCCTTCAGTCTCCCAAAGGGAAAAATAACAGTATATTATGGAAAATGGGTTTGCTGCCTCTATGAAGATCGTATGTTTATTTACTCTTTAGTTCTTTTTCACTAGCACACAAAACTCACTTTGAATGTATACATACTATGTACGCATTGCCAAGTGTTATGTAACATTATACATTATATAATATGATGGCTATATTTCATGTATGTGCATGCACATGGGTTTGTGTATATATATATACATACATACATGCACACAAAGTAGCAGTACACTGCACGTAACTTTTGTCTTCGTGGTTTTTCCTCAGACAATAAGAGAACCTCACTACAGTGTTTTCCTCACTGTTTTTTAAATGCACAAGCAGTTTGGGCACAGGCAGACAAGGAATGAGAACACAGCAGGGAAACTTCATCTTGGATGAGCACGGGTTTTGAACACTAAAGGGAAAAAGAGATCCTCCTTTGATGTAATGGATTCAGCTCCAAGAAAATTGTGGAGTGATGCCAGCTGAGGATCTAAGACATTAACACTGATAGAAGGGAAAATGCTTTAGCTCTGATATTCTTTAACTGAAATCATCAATTAAATAGAGATTAAATTTAACTACTACCAAAAATTAGGTCAAAAGCCCTAATTCAGTTTAAGTCAGTTTTTCTACATTTATCTGTTTATATGGTAGCTTGTACCCTAACTTTAAATGTTTTGTGTCCCAACTTCTTATTTCCCAAAAGCAAAAGAACAGTAAAACCTACCTGCACAGCTATCATTTGAGAATTATATAAAATTAGATATTCAGCTTAGAAACTCCCAGCCTGGAAAGCTGTGACTTTATATCATATCTAAATATGTCAAAGTATGTAACAGATGTTGCAAACATTACTACCAAAGGCCATGCCATAATCCCCCATTTTAGGAGCAATACCCAGGCACCATGTGTCTTGGTTATACCAGTACTGGCATGTGAATCGGCACAGCTAATCTGTACTGAAGCCAAGCAAGGAACCAGAAAGTAGTCAATCCTCCATTTAAACCCATGAAGGGCTTGAGCCAGTAGTCCTTTCAGAGAAAAGTTGGAAAACTCAGTGCAAATTGCAGTGGCATTTTGTGCTTTCTTATATAAGAGCAAAAGACAAGAAAAAAAAATTCAGTAGTCTCCAGTTTTATGTAATAACTGCCAGTTAAAACACTTGCACACTTGATCTGGGTGACCCAGATTCAATTCTGTTGTCTGTACAAGCAGATTCAAACCCCCACTTACAGAAAATCTCTAACCACAAAGCTGAGTGACTGTAGGGGGTTACGTAGCCTAGAGTTTGTCTCTTGTAGAGAAAAATAATTTCAGGAGTGAGAGTCCAATCACAACATGGCTCCACTGACACTCAGCTAAGAAGGAGTGCATGAGCTTGTCATATTTTCCTACTATTCATGTCACATTCATATTTAAATCTTAAATGACCTGCCCAAGACCACACCCCCAGGCTATGGAGAGTGTTTCCTTTCCCTAAGTCCTGCTGCCGTGGCACAATAAATGGTGTTACAACCTTTCTTCATCCTCTCATATTGGTTGTAACATCAAAGTAATATTAATGAGGGAAATATTTACAACTTGTATGTGTAAACACATGTAAAAACACAGATTATACACATCTGACCTGTTCATCCTTAATATCAGTTTTTGTGCACATTATACCATCACTCATATACCAATCTATATAATACTTTCAACAATAATTTAATAAATTGTAAATAACACTGACAGCAAATAATTAGGGGATTCAAAGAACCAATGATTTGCTCTTGCCCTGTTAAGCATGCAGCAATTTCTTTGAAGGAATACTCATTTTCAAAGTAAAAATACCAGCAGGCCAGTCGTGTAATATCTTTATTAGGCATCTGATCTAGATATAGAAGTTCACCTAGGTGTTTAAATCCTACCCATCCCAATTTATAGTGCCCAAATCCAAATTCACATTCATGAAAACTCAGCAACCATGGAACTCCAGAAGAATCTGATTGTCTAGGTAGTCTCTGGAGAGAGAAGCTTTTAAATCCCCCAAGACAGAAAGTATAAGCTGGACTTTGGTGTTCTCCAAACATGAGGATATGTTGTAAAGGACAGGCCAGCATGATTTACTATACCAGGAAGAGAGAAGATTGAGGGGAAAGGAGGAGGGAAAAGAATTAAAAAAAAAAAATAGTGAAGATTTCCTGCCAATTGCAGATTTCCTTTCTCTGTGCCTTTAGACAATACACACACAGAGAAAAAGAGTAACCAGCCTGCTTGAACGGTTGAGAGCCAAGGCACACATTTTCTTGAAGTATCTCTTCATTTGGCAAGACACTTGTGCTGGTTGGTGTTTAGCTAAGATCCATACTCTGTTCCGACAACTTTGTGGTCTTTTTCTTTTTTTTTTTTTTTTTAATTTAAGTAAAAAGCCAGTCAATTTTCTATCTCAGTCATTTGTTTTCCTTCAGCAGGAGTTCGTTGTTTGCAGTAACACTCGGTAAATTATTATTAAGCACATTCACTAATGGATTCGAACTGTGGTACAAATGCAAAAGCAGAAGCGATTTCTAAGTGAGTGTAATTATGGTTAAACAACTCTAAATTGGTTTCATCTTCCTTGTATCCATAGATAATGGAAAAGAGCTACACCCTGTGCACATTAACAGAAAACCTCAGAATGAGTTGATACACCCTGACGCTTTTTGCTTTTCTCCCTTTTCCAACTGATACGCAGGTTTTGCACTTTGATCTCTTTTCTGATGATGGACAATTAGGATGAGTAACTCGCTGCTAGCAACAGCTAAACTCAAGCATGGATTTACCAAAAGGGCAGCAGAGCAGAATCCAGCAATCCATTAGGTGCTATATTATGGTATGATCTCTATGTTATGCTTTCTTCTGGAATGGGACTAAGTCCCAAATATTCTCCTTTGATCCTAAAAAATTAACTGTGGCTTCCCAGTTTTGAAAGCCAAGAGTATCACTAAATCAAAAGATTTGTTTTATCCAGTGCCTCTTCTTGCTCATCAAAAGAAAGGGGAGAAGGTGACAGCTTGGGATAATCTTTCACTTGCAATAAATCTAAATCAAGAAAAAAACAACTTTAAATTGAACTCTGAAGCATCATTTTTGTTAAAACACAGCTTCTTCTTCTTCTGCATGTCACATTAGATATACTGTTACATTCACCCTAAGAGATTTTACCACTCTTTATGTAACTACCTGCCAGTTCAGTAGATATTTCATCAACCATACTGACAACCAAAAAAAATTTTCAAGAATGTCTTAACAAAACCATCAAAGATTTGTGTTATGATCTGATGTACTACTATAAAGGCTACAACACACTATTATAAATCCTATGGGGAATTACAAAACAAAATATGCACAGTCACACTGAATTTAATGTGATAATAGTCTTTCAAAAATGGCAATATTCTTTGGGTAGGAACTTAAATGACTTAAAAGTCTTTCATGTCCCAAACTCTCAAATGACATTAAACAGTCCCTTGTTCTTTCCTTTATATGAGTAATTCTAATCAGTAAAGCAGTGTTTCAGAAGTCAGGCTGAATAAACTTTAGGAGTTCACAGATCATACTTGCATTGTAATTCTTTTTAAGATAAATCCATGTGGTTGAAAGTAGCTTTTGAAAAACAAAGAGAAAATAATGGTTTATTCTGGGGGGGAAACAAAAAAAAAAAAAAAACAACCCACCAAAACCAAAACAAAGTAACAGCACCAGCAAAAAAATTGAGGAAAAAAAGACCAAAATTGAAAATTTTTTTCAGCATTTTCACCACAATGGCACTTATAAATCCTCTTCACCAAGAAGAGGTTGGACTATTCAGAGAATCTAAAACCACCTCTAATAATCTACACCACTGAAAATCTGACCCTTTACTATTACACCTGAACTTTAAGATAACTATTCTACTATGGAACATCTGCTTCTGTGGTTATATGCTGTTCAAAGGGAGGTTTGAATATGTTAATTTGTACTAAAGAAGGGCTTATCAGCTATTTCTATCAGATTTGTACTGAAGTTTAATTACATTATGTGATAAAATATGACAACTTTAAGCTAGTTGTTACCTTGTTTAACATGATCGTTTCATTTTAACTAAAATTAAGCAATAAATTTTATCCTTAATTCACAAATTTAACATAGATTTTTCCATCTTTCCTCTTCTCTTACATACATTCTTATCACATCTTCCTCAATGAGCACAACCATATACTAAAGTATATTTACAGTAACATAATGTATGGCTAGAGTCACATTGTTACAAATGTTTCAAGCAATTTTACTTGAAAATTGTAATTTTTTTCTACATTTTTTCATCTTCTGTGTAAAAGACTTTATTGGATGAAGGGAAAACATGTCTGTTGCTAGAGTGAAATGTTTGCCTACCTCAACTCAGCACCTATACACTGAAGAAAAACTAATATTAAATAAATAAAAGCCAAAACTGTGTCACCACATTAGAACCTTAATCTATATTCAGTATCCTGTATACTCTTATGAGTAACATGTATTTCTTTATAAAGTAATTTCAACTTCAAACATTTTCATTCGAGAATATTTTCTTTTTCAACTTTAAAACAAATTAACCTCAGAATTATGAGGTCAAAATGAATAGCTATGCCTGCTGGCCATTAAAACTAAAATTAACTAATCCTTTCAGATACCTACTGGATGCCAGGCAATGCAGTAGTTCTGCTCGTTGGTTACTATAGCTCTTTCTGGGTGGAGTGACACTCTCCCTAAACCATGTTTGTATGTAATTGTAAAGAAGACATTGATCCTCCTTTTTAAAACTGCTGAGGAAACTTCTCTTAGAATGGGGTCCTAATCTGTTTTCAGTGTTATCATACTCATTGTCAGATACAGAATTAAATAACCTCATTAGTACTTCATACATTGAATAGAGGAAAAGATACTGATCAGCATCTCTAGTTATTTTCCCCTTTCCTCATTCTTAAAGAGCCCAACTCACAGCCATGGCAGTCACTGTCCTGAGAGACAGAACAAGCTTTCCTGAGCCAGAACAAATATTCCTAGAGCTGGGGCTGGTAAGGAAAAGAGAGGAAGAAGACACTACGTCAGTGCAACAGCAACAGCTTTAGAAATCATGCTGAAGTTCAGCGAATTCTTTACTTGACACAACCAAAACATGCAGCATTCTCCACTACAACCTTCTTAAGCCTTTTAAAGAGCTGTTAATTTCATTTATAACAATTTTATATTTATATAATCTTATGCTAATAATAACAATCTGGGGGTTTGATATTTGCCTGATGCAGTTTCAAGTTTCTTTTTCAATCAAGGCTGATTAATTTATCAAACTATTTGATGACTTAAAACCAATCTTTTAACAACTGTCATGTAGAAAGTCATACTGTAAATAAGACAGTTCTTATAACATCCAAGGAAATTATTCATAGAGCCAGTTTTCACAACTGGAACTGTTACTTCTCTGCAAGAGGTAGGTGTCTACACAAATATTCAGTCGGTTTTGTTTTCTCTTTTTTTGAGCTGTATTCCTTCAAAAAACAGAAAAAAAAACATTATTTCACATTACTCTTCCACTTACTCTTCTGGATTGGGGTGTATTCTTTGTGTTTGTGGGGGGTTTATTTGAGACCGTGAAAAGCAATTGCAAAAAACTATGGAGCCTCAGCCAAAAGGATAGATTGATTCACATTTTAGTGGAACAGGTTTACCAGATGTTCACTAATTAAATAAACTGTTCAAAAAGTAGGAAACCTTTCTCATTCCCTAGCTCTTTTAATGAATTGTTGCATGCTTGCCCAAGTGATTTTTAGTGAAACTAATGACACCATATTTCATCATCTTTCCTTTTTTGATCTTGTGTTCAAAGGGAGAAGTAGTCAAGCCTAGCTCTAGCCAGCTAAAACCCACCGAATCGGAGTTCTGCATGTTCTTGAATACAAAAGCTTGTACAGTCTAGGAAACACCTCTGTCCCACCATGCACTGTGTAACATGGTCTGTATGTCCTGGTTAGAGGCATTACCTATCAGACAGCTGACACCAGGCCACTGCGCTCGGAGCAAGACTCGTGCTTTAAAGGCAGGTTTTTATTGGTTTGGTTGGGGGGGGAGGTGTTTTGTTGTTGTTGTTTTCTTTTTCTTTTTTTGGGGGGAGGGGTTCTTTTTGTTTTTGTTGTTTAATGACAAAACTCACAGATTAAAACATTCTCTTTTTTTCAGATTCTCAAATGCTGACAGACATGTATTCAACAAGCAGTGCATGACTTTAGGGAAGCCTCTGAACTACACCAGTGGCCTATTAGGCTCAGTGTGAAAACTGAGCAGAAAGCACACAACTATTTCCTTAACTCAACTTGTATTATCATTATTGCCATTCCAGTTAAGAAGCACAGCCAATATGTTGTTTGCGATTAACTTTTACGCCAATGTATAGATATATAACGGAAAATGACAACTTATCTTAATTCCAATGGAAACATTGCTGGAATTGCTCACCACTGCCTCATCCCAAAGAACTCTACAATGGCTATAAAATATGGATCCCCTCATCCTGTCTAGGTCTGGACTGACCCATATCATACATTTCCTTCAATAATTTATTAGACTTAGACAGAATCTGATGACCAGTATTGAAAGATTATAATCACTGAATCACAGAATTATGATTATCTATATGATTATCGAGATTCATGATCTCATTTGCCACAAGTTTATGGAGAAAAGTCATGCCATTAACATTCTGAGATGCTTTAATTCTCTTGAAAGCAGTACTACTTATTGCCTAATCCCAATCTAAACATCTCAACAAATACAAATTCTATCAAATGTATAACTTATTTCTCGGAACACACTGCATAAAAAGATTAATTGTAACAAAAGAATTACAGAGGTATGTTTATGAATAAAAGAGCAAGGTATGGCATAAATAGCTTGGATAAAAAATAATATTTAAATAAAACTTGAATAAAGTGTATTACTGGGGTTTCAATTCATCAAATATTCATTACTTCTGTACCTTGAGAACTGTTGATTCCCAAGCATATAAAATTTCAGTCTTCCAGCTACAATCCTAGCCTGATGTCAAGCATCTCACTTTCCCGACCTATTATGCAAGTGCTAATAATTATTTACTTGATAAAGGTTTCAAATTAAAAATTATACCACCTATTTTATTAATTTGATTGAAAAACTTCTATCTCCAGTTGTATGGTTCAGATTAAGAGAAATCAAGAAAAGGAACATATAACAGCATGGCACCTTGGCTATTTTCTGCCAAGAAAAATATCTCTGTGTAGTATAAATCACTGTATTCAGTTGTTATAGTAAACAGCAGATAATGTTACTCAATAATCAATCACTCCGTGGCTGATCATTTAATATCCACCTGATTTATAAATGTCCATATCATGTTATTAAATGTCAAATCAGAAATATTACCCTTTCACATAGTCAAAATTTAACTCCTGAAGATAATTATAATCCAGTGAGAAATGGGTTTTTGGTAATTCACCATCTAATTACCTACATGTAATAAAAAGAAAAAGGGGAACATCTAGCAGCTTTTAAGGAATATAAAACTGTAAATTTTTGTGCTTACTTATACTGCTTTGTTCTCTTTTGCAAAGAAAAAAACATATTTGCAAATACAAAATATATATTCAAATGAAATTTGAGATTGAAAAATATTCCAATCAAACACTAATTTATTTCCCTTCTAATCACATCTTGGAAAGTCTGCCAGGCATTGCAGAGGGACTTCGTAAAATGGAGAATGCAAAGTAAAATGAAATTCACAGCACATGCAAGGACAAATCTATTCTTTTCATGTCCAATGAAAAATGAATCATCCAAAATTGGGAGTTTAAATATCAAAACTATTCGAAAGGGGAAGGGCAATGCTTGCAAGGTGCAAGTCAAGATAAGCAAATCACAGATTTCTAAATCTGTTCCAGAATATCCCTGAAGATGGTGCAGAATAAAATAAATAAACATTATCAGGCTTCAAATTAATTTTAAAACACCCTGAAAATAAACCTGAAAATTAGTAAGGGCATCTAAAGGAGCGATCTCTCCCCACTAGTGTGTAGCTTAAAGGAGCAAAACCAAAAAGTTTACGCCAAAGCTGCTATAAAGCTGCAGATAACACAGTTTGAAATACTAAAGGCAAGGAAGCCCAGTACCTGAAAACTCCTGTCAGCATTCTGAGTTCCAAAACAAGGAACTAACAGACAACAATAGCCCAGAAACAGGTGATTAAAAATAAATAAGTTTCAGTGGTTGCAAAGACTCCAAAATATAGAGCCTTTGATAGAGCTGGGATAGGTTCAAAATGAGCTGAGTAACCCCACGTACACAAGGGATGCAAACTGATCAGCGGAACAGTCAGACCCAGCTCCACAGGCAAAACAAACAGCTGTCCAGCAAGGTATGGCATCAGGAGCTGCAACGTGGCCGTGGCGCTCCTGCCAGTGACCTTGGGCCACAACCCAGGGAAGTCGCGGCTACTGCTGGTGCCCCTCCCTCCACATCCCCCTTCTCCGACGCAGGGAGCAGCTCCCCAGGGATGCAGCACAAGGTGCTCTCGCTCTTCCCTCCTTCTCTTCCCCTGGCCTCCATTTCTTTGTGTGGCAAAAATAATTTGTAACCATACTACAAAGCTGCCTTCAGCTTATTCTGGAGGCAAAAAAAAAAGAAGTGCTATGCACTCTAATTTACACTTTATCAAAATAGCAGAAATAAAGGGTGACCTCATGAAATGCAGAACACAGCCTCACCCTGGTACTCAGTAGATTTCAAAAGATAATCTAGCTAATACACTAGCAGAGGACACTATCATGCTTTAAAGAAGATTTTTACATGCACAAAATAATGTTTCTTTTCTGTTCATTATAAAAGCAATGTGCACAGTGAGATACAAACTGCTAGCTCAACCACACTAGGCTCTTCACTAGCACATGCAATCAAGAAAATTCGTCTATCCCTGATGCACAGAGAATTCTACAACCATCATCTCGGTTTCTTACACCCCACTCTGAAATACCTGATAGTAGCCAAGGTGAGAGGTTAGTCATGCACAGGGCTGTTTTGTTTGTTGGGGTTATTTTACTTCCTGCTGTACACACAGAAATCAAATCACCTTTTTCCTTTCTGCTGCTTCTTATTCCAGATTCTCTCCCACTTTACTGCTTCTGTTAACCACCATTTGCATTGTCTCTCTCCCAACTCAGCATACTTCAGGCTCTTTCACACTCCTCATCTGTTAGGGAAGATTTGGTTGCACACTGAAGGAGTTAGAGACCAAACGCCTGGGGTGCACAAATTAATTTTTAGTCAAAGTTGTATATGGCATATCTATCTGCATATCATCCCTACCAAAGCTGATTAGTATCTCTAGGAGATCACTAGGTTCCTCAAACTCGTTAAAGTCAGGAATTGTTAAGATATTAAATGAAATAAAGGAGGTTCTCAGCAGCACAAACAGGATGTATTGGGTTTGCGTGGCGAGGTCTTGGTAGAAGGTGGGAGCTATAGGAGTGGCTTCTGTAAGAAGCTACCAGAAGCTTCCCCCATGTCTGATAGAACCAATGCCAGGCAGTTTCCCAGATGGCCAAGGCTGAGCCCATCAGAGACAGTGGTAGAGCCTCTGGGATAGCATATTTAAGAATGGAAAAAATTACTGTGCCAGAGCCTCTGCAGCCAAAAAGTGAGAATACGTGGTACCCATGTTGGAGCAGTTTGGGGAGGACTGTCTCCTGTGGGAGGGACCCCATGCTGGAGCATGGGAAGGGTGAGAGAAGTTCTCCCCATGAGGAAGAGAATAGAGTGGCAGAGAGCATATGTGATGCACTGAGCACAACTCCCATTCTCCATCCCTCTGGGTCACTAGGGAAAAGGCACAGAGAATTCAGAAGTGAAGTTGAACCTAGGAAGAAGGGAGGGGTGGGATAAAGTTCATTTTTAAGATTTGTTTAGTTTAGTTCTCATTACCCTACTTTGTTTGGCTACTAAAAATAAGACAGAGATGGTTCAAACTACACTGCTTTTGCTAGGACCTGAGGTTGCTTTGCTGTATCTCCCCAAGAATGATAGTCTGAAATACAGACATCATATGGACACACTCAAGTTCAAAACAAAATTTCTGTCATCAAAATAGGCTACAGATAGGATTTCGTAACTTTACTTATCAAAGATTTGAGTACTACCGCCCATTTGGCCTCAAGTGTCTTCCCATTTTTTAAATTGAAACACTGTACATTGTAGTCTGTATGCAACAGAAGACTAAGCGTAATAATGTTCCTTTCACAGGGTTTTTGTGTCATTATAAATGCATACAAATTAAAAATATTTTAGGAAGAATATTGTCCCCCTCCATTATGCACATGTGTACATAAGCACGCAATAACCAATCTGTATCTGCGCAGCTTTTTTCTATGTCAATCCCAAAAATCAATCCCAAGTGGCATTAGTTATTTAAATGCCATTGACAGCTCCATGAGAAATTCACAATTGTTCTCACAGTGAAGGGAGGCTCAGTGTGAGTCAGATAATGCCTGAATTCTGGACACTTGGCTATTAGACACACCTTTTTAATCAGGGATTACTACGTCAGATAGGGAGCTTCTCCTTCTATGCTTTGCCTCCAGGAAAATAAGGCAGATTATTTTCTACTATGAAAGGACAAATCTGATGAGAAACTTTATAACCTGACCTTAGGGAAGCAGACAAACTGAAATAAAATAACACTGAAGCTTTCTTCAACCACACAAGGTTCCTATCCACAATTTAATAATGCAAAGAACTTTTACAGCTATATCCATCAAGCCTATAGTAAAGCATGCATTACTTATTTCACAAGTATGTTAAAGTTACGTATTAAGTTATGTATAAAAAAATCAGGAAAGCAGCCTAGAATTACTGATACATCTGGATGAATTTTTTGGACATTAGCAACTACAGTTCCACCTAAAATAATAAATTGAAGCTCCCACTTCCAGCCTATGTTCTTCACACATCTTCCAAAGCCACACACAATATTTCAGCTATTTGGTCTTTCTAAACTGAATGATTTATAGAAGAATGTATTTAATCCAGCAATGGTGAGATACTGTGGTAAGTACTAAGTAAGAAAAAGGACACACAGAACTTACTGTGTTCTGAGTTGGAGAGAAAGGATAATATGCACTATCCCAGAGCCCTAGGCAGGCTCATAAAGGTTTTATTTCCACAGATAAGACTCATACATTCGGATGATACAAAGAAATATTCTCCCCAGAGTGACCTCTTTGATGCTTCCAATATCAAAACTGAAGATTGGCATAAAATGTAGATGGAGAAAATAGAGATGGGATATGGAGATGAACCAGGTATCACATGATCACTTGATCATCATACTGAGCTGCAAGAAGCCACAATAATACGGGAACTGGGAAATAGAGGGAAGAAGCACTGACTTTTTTCAGACACTCAAAGCTCTCAGCAATGCTGGCTTACCTCAGCTGCCTACTGTCACAGTAGAAACTTGTAGAAACTGGGAATAGAAGCCAAATCTCTCTTGATTTCAATATCACAGACCATATGAAGAGATACTGCAAGTGGAAAAGGTCCCACTGTGGAACTTCAGGGCATCCTTGATTTCCTTTACTCTTCCCTTAATCCAAAACAAAATGGCTTTTATACTATTGTGTTTGTCTGTGACTTATCCTCCTATTGATAAATTATAATTATCACTGAAACAGCTGGATACAGCAGTAAGAACAGGTGGAGAATTTACCCATCTACTACAGGTTAATAACTATAAATAGGATAGTGCAAAAACAATTACATTTAAGTTCATACTACTTCTTAGCTACAAGTGTACAAAACACTGTGTAAAATCTGGCAGCAGCAGCAGTAACCCGTCTTCCCTATATGCAACCCAGAAGTGCAATGCAATTTGATTCATAGAAACAGAGAACAGAAAAATTCAGGTAGAATAAGAATTGAGATGTTATTAGATTTGAAAACAAGACCAGTAAAAGGGTAAAGAACATGAAAATGCTCGTGAAGAGACAAAAATAGATTTAAAGAAACTGGGACAAATTACAGAACACTATTTTTAGGGTGCTAATAACACTTGCCACATTTGAAGTAAGAATGTAGCAAAAAATGAAACATCCAAAAATAAGCTTACATTGAAAAATTCATGAGAAGACTACTTTTCTGAGAGATATTCTACCTTCATATTTTTCTAGATGTTTCATTTACACAGAAGATAGGCTGTGGTCAATGTGTTTCAGGTGATTAAAGCAAGGGGAAGGAAGACAGGGAACCAAACACAGACAAGACCCTCAGGATCTCTGAAATTCCCATCAACCACACTGTTCCCCTGGGTACAACGACAGCTAGTAGTCCGCTTGTCAGAACCTCAGCTGCATGGAAAATACATAAAATGCATTTAGGTGGGTTCAGTTCTCTCTAAATGTAAGTCTTGCTTCATATCCACAATTATATAATCATTAGTGGAGCTGTATTGGCATAAGGCTAAGTTAAAACGAAGATTAGTCACTCTGACTATGCTGAAGCATCTGTCAAGGATATAATTTCATAGTGTTTTTCTTGGACCAAAGCCACATTTGCCACATTTACCATATTGGCTAACAAGATGGCTGAATTTACAGACCACATTTCATTTCAACTCAGTTGCAATAAAAGAGATCCTTTTGATAACTGCACTGGTAAAACTAGGTATAAATTGTTATTGTCCCATCCCACTAGACATCAGAAGTATCACAAAAGAAAAGATGTTTTGCAAAGGCTGTTTGGTAATCTGAGGTAAAACTCCAGTCCTAGAGCCAGGAACATAGTCAAAGGCACAGGCAGTTGATACTATTTAGGAGTCTCCTTAGAAAACAAAAGAAATGAGAAAAGTATCCACTCCCACACTGAACTTTCCTAGAGGTAAGACACGCAGAGCAGCAAGCAGGGAATAAACTATAACGACACCTGACCACTCCCTGAGATACTCATTTTAGCCCCATTCATATGCAGGCAAAAACAAGTGCTTGTATGAAAGAATATTCCTGTGAAGAGCCAGTGGTTTTAACTAAAAGAAACAACAAATTAATACATCCATAAAAACTTGGAAAATTTCTAGCATGAAACCAAGATCTGACTGTATGTAACAGTAGCGACAAGTAATGTGATAAAACAGACTGAATATATCCCATGCTGGAATACAGTTCAGTGACAGACATAGCACAGACAGAGCAGAGGAAGAGTTATTTTGAGAACTTTCTTCCAAGACTTAGGTTTGTTGCTGCTCTAGAAGTTACAGATCCTTAGCTAGATACATAATTTGGCAACCAAAACCAGTAGTACAACACATAGAAGTAAGTTTTGAAGTAGGTAAGTGATTATCAAAAGCTCAGTTTATACATTAACATAAATGAAACCAGACAAATGAGAACAGATGTTGTCTTGGGGCGATTATTTACCAGTGCTAATGCATAAAAGTGTAATAGATGTAGCTATTAGCATAGGAATGCTTTCATCCAGCTGTATTCTCAACATTAGCTAAATTAAAGGGGAAAGTAATAAACCTGAAGATACCTTTTCCTTCTGCACATTAGAGAAACAACATACAAAGTGAAAGCAGAAGACTAGAGAAAGAAACCTTCATAATGTCTCCACAGCCACATAAAAAGAAGGAGCAGTGCCAAGCACAAAGCTTACATCTCACTCTACACGTAGACTTTACAAAAATACAGAAGGGTTCAGATCTAGTGATCTGACTAAAGACCCGCTCTGCAGGTGATTCATTTTATATGACCTTAACACCTGGTGTGCAAATTTCCTTCTTCTACAGCCTAGTCTTGTCATATTTTGTGGAAAAAAAAAAGGCAAAGACAACACTTTGAAACCTATGGAAGAGGTAATATTAAGAAATGGGTTTTTTCCAGGTAATTCTTTATTTGCTGATTCAATGAAAACCCCTTCTGTTTTCCAAGATGTTTTAGGTAATATGGTACTAGGATGAGTGCTATACATGGTGCTGAAAATGGACAGTGGTCAGCTGCAGAAACTTTGAGTTCTGTTTTTCAAAGTTACCACTTTTTCTCCATTTCCCAGATCACTTGAAGCTAGACTAAATCTTAACCAAAAGAGATTTAAATAAGAATATTTTTCTTTGAGTATGTGATGATCAGTAGGTAAAAGAATGGAAATAAATGGACTTTGTCTACTGCTAATGAGACAAAAAAAAAAACCTAATGCAAACCCAAACAACAGTGTCACCAATCAAAATTTGGTGGCACATGAATCTTCAGAACAGTAAAAGAGAAAGTGGTTCGCTCATGAATCTGACAGTCCTTACTCTAAACATGATGGTACTTTTCTGCTCTTTGCTCAGCCACGTGTCAGAGAAGATTTAAACTGAGAGATCATCTTTAATTACACTGTTCTCAGGCAGGAGAAATTGCTTTTTTCAATTAGTTGAACTTAGCATTTAACACAAACCATAGTCTCACCTGAGACAACCTCTGTTGCATAAACTGCATCTATTTTTTTCTTGATTTCCATGGCATTTCTGATAGTAGTTCCTCATGTCATACAACTGATAAATAGCATATTATCACCAGTTCTCATTACTTTGTTTCAATAACTAGCTGTGCTCAATCCTGCACCTCTTTTGATTCTCTAAAATTAAGTATGTTCAGTTTGCAATGAGGATTGTTTACCTCAAGAGCTCATTGCTATTTATGTTCAATGGATACTCAAAGAATCCTACAAAAGCTGATCTTAAACTCTTCCTCATGAAAACAGACTGAAAGTACATTTTTCTCTATTTCTGGAGGTCTTGTGTTTGTTTACATATAAGTAATTGTTACCGCTTCTTGGGAGCCCGTCCAACTTAGCAGCCTATTTTTGAACCACAGTCACAAAAACATATGTTTTGTGTAAAACAAGAATAAATTGCCAAAGACTTCTTGGCCTTTCAGTCCATCACTATGGCATTACACCACACCAGAACTGTGGCTGATCTAGTAGTCATATGCCCAGTACTTCCTATCCCAGAGAGTGTGCTAGAATCTATGTTTACAGGACAGTAATGATTAACTAATATAAAGTCCTCTTTTTGACTGTAAGATCACACTTTTCCTTTTGCCAGCAATCTGTTTATTATACAGCACTTCTTTATGCAAAAGCATTATTGTATCTAACAATGGGAATAAACAAACAAAACTGATCTGCATATTCATTTTAGATAAACATACATAATAAAATTCTGAAATGAACCTTTCTGAAAAACTACAGATGTCTTGGCTCTACAAAATAGAGGTGGTCATCTCCCAAAGACCGATTCCTTATAATTTCTGATGATTTACACTCCTAGTTGGGTCAGAGCAGGATATATGGAAACAATCAAAAATGATCTCTCTACTGAACACCAGCCATTGGGCAGCAAATATTCTGTATACTGATATACAAGCAGATGGAGACTTTCTAGAGTTTAATAATTCCTGTTGTCATCATTTATATTTCACTATCATTTAAAAACCACATCTAGGATTGTGCTGAGCAAAATGGAAAGCAAACAGAGCTGGCCGACCAAACAGTCAATGACTGGAAAGAGAAAATGCACAACACTGCCCATGGATGGTCAGTTTTAGAATCAAGAGTTCCAAATACCCAGTTCAAGTCCATTTACAGCTAATGTTATGAGTTACTATGGCTGCAGACATGTACTTGGATGAAAAAGATGGCTTGCCTGAATTGAATGACTTAAAGCTGAATTTCATTCTCAGATAAACTGAGAATATGCAGCTACTTCATATTCCTACTGATTTAAATGAGAGCAAATGATGGGCTGTAATCTGCTGTCTGACTTATAACAGCTCAGAGGTTCACATGGAAATGTTACATATCTTTTCTATGATAACCCTCTTCTTGCATAAAGAAAAATTATTTGATGATGTAACAGGAAAACTTACTGAGTGGACACAGATTTGGGGCTACCTTGTCATACCTGCTGGCTAAATTCTCAATGTCTGGTACTCATATGTATTCAGGGTGATCCTAAATTTTATAAATGAAGGATGGTCAACAGTTGCCAAGGCAATTTGCAAATCTAAGTCTGGGACCAGAGTTGGTGGAAAATACACCTTTAACTCCTGCCCTTCCTCCAGCTGAGCTGCAGCAAAAGTGGCATTATGGTGCTTGGCTGTGCCCTGGTGCAGGGGAACACACTCAGCTATTGAGCCTAACCAAACATTTCATTCCTACTCTGAGTATCTTCAGCCAAATGGAGCTGGACTGGTCACAGACTTTTATGGAAAAGACCATGGATGTCACTGCTTCTGGCTGTTGCACACAATCCAACCCCCAAGACTGACTCTAATCTGGGATTTAAATCTCAAAATAAAAGTATACAGTCAATCCACACAGAAATAACAACTTCTATTCAAACTATACCTACAGACCAGTAACACATAAATGCTTTCTTCTTTAGCTTACACAACAATTAAATCATCATTAAACATCAAGGTATTAGGGTTTAAAGAAGAATTTTTTTCCTTTCCTGAAAATGAGCTATAGAGTTGAATATTACATAGTCTCTTTCTCTTGTCAAGATAATTTTGTGTTTACCAGTTTAAAACTGTCTCTTTCACAACTTTGGTTTAACATAATTTTCCCCCCCCGCTATGCTATGTCATCATCTATTAGAGATAATGAAAGAACAAATGCAAATAAGCAGTCATTTAAAATAGTAACATGTAGTAACACCTCTGTCAGGCAACCTTGGAACATCTGTCAGAATTTTAATCATATATTATAATAGGAAAATAAATATTGTTATGAGGAGTGATAAACACAATAACACTAACTTTTTAATATTGAAGGACAAACTCTTTGCTATGGTAAAACAACCCGATCTCATAGCAATGATACAATGTGATGTGTTGATATGCTAAGTCTGGCTATTCCTACATAAAATAAAGTTGAAGATGAATATGTCTTTATTAAACGTGACAGATACAATGGTGCCAAGTGGCTCAGTGGAGAAGAACAAGACATTATCATAAAGTTTAGATGGACAATTGCATTAACTTCCAAGTAAATTTGACTCACAGTGGCAATAGCTTTATCATCTCTGAGAAGCTGAGATGGTTTCTTATGGCTATCAGAAATATAAACTGCCATAACAGGCACAGTCTATGCCTGGACCAGGAAACTGTCAAAAAATGTTTGCATTAATATATGTAAATATTAAACCCCAAACAGCACTGAAAAGGGCATATTTCTATTTTTCTTTGCACTTGCTAGCTGTCTTCCAAAATATTCCTGCATACAGTGTTTGCAATAAGATTATGTCATTAGAGCAACCAGCTACACACATGGGACAGGATGCCTGGACCTCTGAACCCTGCCTCTACGCCAGAACCAGCATTCTAATTAGACAGGCTACAAAGAAGGAATTTAGAAACACTGCACAGCCATCTGTCTAGGAAAAGCAAAGCTTAGCTAGGATTGAAACTGGCAAGGGACATCAAGGGCAACAAGAATAGTTTCTATGCTAAATGTGCAAGAAAAGGTCTGGACAAGAAATACATGGGCCCACTACTAAACACAACATCCAGTATTGTTCTCCCAGTACCAAAAAAGAGTGGCAAACTACAGAAAGCTCAGTAAAAGGCAACAAAGATGGTTAGAATCTAGAAAAACTCCCTTGTAAGGAGAAGATGAGGGAAAGAGGCTTGTTCAGCATGCAGAAGTCTGCTTTGAGAAACTAACAGAAACTTAAGGTTACTTTACTTATGAGGAGACCACTGAGAAGACAGAGCCAGGCACTTCAAAGTGATGCCCAGTGAGAGGACAAGAAACAGCAGACATAAGTCTAAACTGAGTATATGGGGAGCTTTTTTCACCATGAGGACTTTGAAGGATTGAACCAGGTTGTCCACAAATGTTATGCAGCCTCTGTTCATGGAGGCTTTCAAAACTTGACATCAAAGTCCTGAGCAACCTGGTGTGGTTTGTGGACCCTACTTTGAACAAGAGGTTGGACTAGAAAACCTACTGGTGTCCCTTCTAACCTCAGTCATTCTGTGTCTGCAATTTAAATGTTTGTGTTAGTTGTCTAACATCCCATGTCCCGCCTCTTCTGCTTACCCTGTTCAGATGTTGTTGGAGTGCGCACCTCATCAATGAGGTCTTGCTGTCACCCTCAACACCCTTATTTACAGAGGCTGGTCATGTTGGCTGCTAACAGAATTGACAGCAAAGGATTCAGTAGCATCACCACTAATACAATTGGAAGCATAAATGACAAATGTATATTAGTACTGACTCAGACTCTTAGTCATGTTGTTCATCTATTCAGATTCGGCAATCTATAGATTGCTGGTGCTCTCCAAAGTGCAACTTCAAAATTTATGCCTTCAGTATGCTCTTTAAGTGTAGTATTGCTTCAAGATGCCATTCCTCCAAATTTCTCCTCCAAGTTCTAATCTTTTTCTTGTCCTTGTAATAATATGCATAGACTAAAAACACTTCTAATGTATTTTCTTATATGAAACATGCTCTGTTGTCTTAAAAAGCAACTCCCCCTCTCCTCAAATAAAAGAATTGCACATTTAGAAAGGCCTGAGACAAGACTTTAAAAGTACTGAGCAATCATCTAGAACTGCCTAGGATATATTTTCTGGATTTCACTGTAGCAGTTATGGGGATGTGACTAAAGTTTCTAATCACAAACCAATTACATATTTTCAAAACTTCTACATCTACGCACATAGAAATAGAGCAGTACCATGGAAAACCAGCATACATCTCCTGAAGTGATTGTACCACATTAATCACCTTCTTAAAAGATTTCATTCATCATAATGGGCTTTACTCAGGAAGAACGAAATTTGTCACCTACTTTCTTAATAAGCTTTCTCTTTCTTTTGGAAAAGTTCAATCAGGCAAACTGAGCTCCCTATAGAATAAGGCACTCCTTCAAAGGAGTGGGACACAGCAGCACCCTACCCATAATCAGAAGGCTGAAGTAGATCAGATTACTCATGTGAAAGTTTTTTACTTGCAAGACTAAGGCTTGAGCTGTATGTTTCTGAAATTTCCTGAAAATCCTTCTAAGCCTGGTGAAGTAATGTTTAGGGTTCTAAACATGGTTCTAGTGCCATATCTTTGAACATATCTGGAAATAACTACTAATGAGAGCCAAAGTTTCTCACTTAGCTAATCAGTTTAGAAGATGAAGCTCTAAAATCCTAAATGCCACTATGAAAATATATCCCCAAAGACAGAAAGCAAGCACTGAGACTGGTATTTAGTTCTGCTTCTGTTAGTTCTTAAGGCTGACTTATTTCAGTCACATCCTGTCAGACAACACTGTCTGCTAAACCCAAGAAATATATTTCTATTGATTTGAACAGGTGCTATGCTGATTGGTGCTATGCTGATATGCTCAACTCTTGAGAAAAAAATCAAGGAAAATTACATTTATGTTACCTATTTGATTAATTTTGAGTCTCCTTTCTTCTAAAAGACATCACTGTCTTGTAACTCCTTCACTTATCTCACCTTCCACATTACTCCAGACAGCTCAATAGGACTATGCTGACAGACAGCTCGTCATGAAAGCAGGTGCTGTGGAACACCAGCATGGGCAAAGGGCATTTCCTTCTCATGAAACAACAAATGGAGAAGAAATTACTTGTGCTATGCCTTCCCTTTCCTTTTGTACAAACTCCGTAATAGCTTAAACACATCTGTCTAGTTTACAAGCTGTTGGTTCCATAAATTTTCCACCTGTGATAAAGAATGAAGGCCACTACAAAAGTTAAGAAAATTCTCCTGGTTACCACCTCCCATATAATATTTACAGACTCATCTTTCCCTTTTAGTAGCTTCCTGTGGGAAGAAGTTTTAAAAACTGGATAGTGTGAGGAAAGCCTGTCCTCAAGAACAGAGTTTGGGAACTTCATAGCTTTTAAACTCCACTAAGGTGAAGAAAAAAAGTGTGATTAATTGAACTGATCAACTCGTGACTGATCATTGAAATCCATTCCCGTGACTAAGTTTGCATAACTTTCTGCCTTTCTTTTTGCAGGTCATGCATAATTCAAACATACACTGCTTTCACTTGCCATTACATTGGAGTGCTCATCTGGGGTCTCAATCAAAAACCTTAGAAAAATGGACTTCCTGTATTCTCTTTCTATGCACTACAAGGTCTTACTTGTTTTTATTCTGCTCATGTACAGATAAACCCTTCAACATCAAGCATCCAAGCATTTAATAGATCAGACTCCCAGCCTTTTTGACTGAACAAGAAAAAAATTTCATCAAAGTTGAAAAGAAGTAGTGATAAAGTAAGGTAATGATTCAGTCTTCATTGGAAACCAAACGGCTTACAAAAGATACATAAAAGTCTTTGAATGAATCACTTGTAATGAATCTTTGCACTCCCCTGCTTTTATCCCATCGAATGTATTCTAACCATAAAATCCAATATGCAAAAATATACACACCATCTGCAGATACATAAGGAAGTGATATACAGCATGAATCTATGCATTTGAATCTCTAAATACTTCCATTATGTTTTATGATGCTAAGAATAGACAGCATAGGGACTGAAGCCCAAAACCAAATCATGACACAGATAATGTAGAGCCCTTCTTTTTCATATTTCCATAGAAATAATTCCATCTGCCGTATTCTTCCATGCTGAAGCACTGGCTTCCAGTTTGGTACATTCAGGAGATATAAGGAATATATCTGCAAGGAAATACACTTGTTAACTGGACTTATTTTTTATTGCACTAATTTGCAAATCATCATCTTTCTGTCAGCATCTTCTTTCCACTTGCCTTGTTCCATTTCTCTTAATGGTTTAAAAAATGGATCTTACTTTTTTGGTGGTTAAATATGATGTTCACACTTTTAACTTCACTATCAAGTGGAAAATAGGCAATAAGAATGACTGTTTTAAACAGCTGAAAATAAAAGGTAGAGAGAAGAGAATGATACTATAGCAGTACTAGTGTTTCAAACACAAAATTCAAGATGTATCTCTTCTCAGACAGATTTAGTACAACAGATTTGAAGTCAAGTGCAGAGAAGTAAGTGATGCCAAGGAAACAGCAGATGAGACCTGTCAGCAGAAATAAATATTTTTATGTGAACAGAAACTGTACATGTAAGGTACATTCAAAAATGTCTAAGGAGGTGTGCCAGGGGAATCACTTGTTTCCAACAACTAGTACCTGACCCTAGTTTATCAGCAAGTACATATTTTGTACTTAAAAATTCAAAGTATGACCTTCTTAAAACAGTGTCAATATACTGGCATTCCTTTTCCTTTGCAATGAAGGAGTTGCATAAAAAAGATTCCAATGCATAAAGAGAGGAACCTGTGCGGAGGAAACTGAATTACCATTGCAAGGACACCTTGATTTCTCCTTTTTTCTCTACAGATACACAAACTTTAGTATTGAAAGGAATTAAATACTTTTCGATGCATTTAATTGAAAGTTTAATGATTCCTCACAGACTATGAGGCCCCTTTTTTATACAATCTTTGTAAGCAATAGGAAACTAATTAAAAAGGATATTAATACCCTGCAATGCACACAGAATTAGTCCAAGTCATAAGGACAGAATGTGTCAATTGGAATAAAGCAAATTGAGGGGGGAAAGCCATCCAAGAAAGGCAATCTCTATCATAGCTTCAGATTCAGAAAGAAAATCAGAGTAATTTTCCTTGATGTGCTCTGAAAATTATAGCCTGCATGCTGATGAAGACCCAAACATTTCACCCTGATTCCTGTTATAATATATCAATAACTGTTTGCTACTAATTATGAATTTATAATATCTGCTCTAGTAGAATTTCATTCTAGTGATAACACATCATTTCTGATGTCACATCCCTGGATCTAAAAGGCAAATGACTACTTATTTTTGAATGGCAAGTTTAGGTCAAAAAACATAGATTACGTGCTTGTAGAGAATTATTAATTCTATATGGGTGAGTCATCCAAACAAACACTATTTAAGAGCATGAAACACCTCATAAATCCTATTGGAACATAGGGATTAACTGTTTTCACACAGAGGTTCAGAAAATAGATCATTACTGAATAAATTTTCATTGCAACATGCTTCAAAGCTCTGTAAATTACAGGGTGTTTTTAAAGCCTTACACTTTAAAAAATGCATATACTGATGCAAGATGAAATAACAGAAGTTCCGAAGCTGGAAAACCAGTTACTAACTAATGATTTACCTCATTAACCCTCTTAATGGTTAAAACTTTTTTTTCCTCCACCTCCTTGGAGCAAAAAGAGACATTTAAAAAATGAAAATCTTTAATGTAAAAGATGACAAGACAAAGGAGACCCATAGTTAATAGAAGAAAATAACAATTTCAAATACAAACAAAACTCTTTCAGCATGTATGGAAAGGAAGTTGATTTAGGGGGAGGACAAAGTAGAAAGTAATGTTTAGCTGAACTTATTCAAATATAAATGTTCCAGACATACAGATCAGGTTCAAAGTTCAGCTCTTGGAACATCCTAAGAAAGTTTAGCTTGGATTCTGTCCTAACCATTGCTTCCCTCCCAAACAGTATCTATACCTTTTACTGTTGAACCTGTTAATATAACTTGGAGAAGTCAATATACACCTGCCATGGAGAAGATCTGTTAGGACATATTTTGTAGATATCAGTAATCCAAGATCTGCATTTTATAGAACCACAGTCTGTGTGAAGGTCACTGATGTAAAGTGCCTAATGGCCAGTTTAAAGTTAGTATTCCTTAGCATGGACTGATCAGGGTTTCCTTTGGACCCTGTCACTTTCAATAATTCTTATAAATTATGTTTACAGCAACGTGTTTCACTTCACCCTGCTGCCATGGCACTGGAAGACACCACACATGAGTGTTCCATGCCCTTGAGCATGGTATGAAAATAAAGGGACAGAGGCATTGTGCAAAAACCATGCTGGAATACATCCAGCATCCTGGGTTGTCTTAGTTATAAGCACAGCTAGCAGGGCTAGGGAAGTAAGTATTCCCCTGTACTCACTACTGATGTGAGAGTTCCTTGCCCAGTTCTTGGCTTCCCAGTAAAATAGAGACATGGAAATACTAGAGCAAGTCCAGTAAAGGGCCATGAATATGATTAAGAGACTGGAGTATCACTCGTACAAGGAGAAGCTAAGACAGCTGAACTGGAAGAAAGAAGCCTGAAAAGAAGGCTCCGGAAGGTTGTCTCAAGGTGTGCAAATAGCTGAGGGGAGAGTGAAAACAAGATAAAGTCACTCTCCTGAGTGGTATCCAATGAATGGACAAAATTTCAAATGAACATAAATTCAAGTAGTAGGCATTTCATTTATTCACTTAAGTTCATTTGAATTCAATTCCTTCAAATAAATACTCATTTAAGAAAATACTTAAAAAGAAAAAAAAGGAAGGTGGCCAATGGTTGTCTAAAGAGGTTGTGGAGTCTCCAAGTCTGGAACCACTCAAACCCTAATGGCCCCAAGAAACCTGCTTCAATTGACCATTTTGGGCAGAGATTTGGCAAGAATGATCCACTCCGATTTGTAGGCAGAGGAAGCTTCACCTTGTCCTCTATAGGTACTAAAGATATACATATCCTTACAGCATCAAATATATCTTCATTTCATCCTGGAAAGACAACAAGGACCAAACTCAAATGTGCCTAAGGAACTCATCAGGGAAAGTGTATCATAACTTAGACCAACACCTGGAACAGGCCGATTCACCATATTAAAGCTGAACTTTTCTTGATTCCAGTTACAAATAGCATACAGAAGAAAGGAAGAGGAGGGACAAGTATGAATTTCACTGAAGCCTCTAATTATGTCTTAACTAATTGTAAAACATTATGGATTCAAACATAAGTTCCTTTAGCTACAATGTGGTGCTTTCATTGCACCTCATGAAAAAATATTGACCAGATTTGTCATTTGAAGGGTGACAGAGCACTAAAACAATTCTTACAGGTCTGGAGAAGAAGCAGCACAGATAAAG
The DNA here is from genome assembly GCA_013397975.1 of Machaerirhynchus nigripectus. NCBI lineage: Eukaryota > Metazoa > Chordata > Aves > Passeriformes > Dicruridae > Machaerirhynchus > Machaerirhynchus nigripectus. Next base: position 975,058 of record VZRQ01006372.1, on the reverse strand, counting down.
TATTTAAAAGGATGCCAAATCAAATGAGAGATCATATTTTGATCAGGAAATTCTTCTGCTGATAAGTGATGTAGAAGAAAAATGGCAGCACTCTTCCTCTTTAGAGGTCTGGGATAACAGTGTAATTGAGTCCCAGCTATACTGGGCACATGACTTTAAAAATTCACTGCACAGCACAATACAAGTGTTCTTGGCTACGACTGAGTCAGGCAAAAACAGAAGTGCATTGTAGGTCAGCAAAAAGGTGCACGTAGAGAAGCCCATGAAAGAGGTAGTCCTGTTTAACTTGTTCTGTAATGAGTACAAGGCCTATACTTTCTCAGTCTTACAAATGTCTTACCATGACATCAACCTTGACTCACATCAACTAGAAAATACATTGCACTTAAAAAAAAAAATCTAAGAACAGTTTCATTTTATTCTGAGTTCTTCTCTTTCTATAGTTAAAATTAAGCTTTACAAAAATCCAAATACTTCTAGAGATAGTGCTGAAACTTTAATCCAATATCCACTTCTGACTTTAAAAGACATACAGAAAACTCTCTTATGAAACTCCAAAAAACAAGAGCCAGAAGGTAGAATATGTTGAAACTTTACTGCTTTAGCCAATTTTCAGGGTCAAAATGAATTTTGAGCAAAAAAATATTTAGTGCATATTTCAACACAAAAAAATTAAGAAATAACAGGTATTTCAAATATTCCAGTTTTTTTCCCACTGTAATTGAAAAGCAAGAAGAGAGCATCTGAAGTTGGGTATGTGCCCTGGTTGGTTTTCTTGTACTATGTCAGAGTTCAACATTTCATGAATTGCTGTGGGAATATAGTATGTACATAGACATTTAAGAGTTGGTGTGTTGGTTTGGGGGAGGGTGAAGAATAGGAACAGACATATCTGACAGCTTTTTCAGATAATAAAGAACTTAATATCATGCTCTAAATGTACAAAATTACAGCTATTAACTAGTACCCTGAAGACCATAGCTAAGAGTTTGTCAGTAATCAGAAAGAAATAATTTTTTTTTCTCATATAAAAGGGAAGATACAAAACTTAAGATCAATTACAGACGTGACACTTAAAAAAAAATCAGATATTTGTATCGACAACTACTGATGAGGATCAGAGTTATGTCAACATCTTCAATGTACTCCTGTATTTGTACATATGTGCCATTATGAGAATGCCATTGTAAAACCAAATAAATCACAACAATATACTCCTTATGGATGTTAAGAATATGGCCAGCAATCTCAAAAAAAAAAAAATTATAAATATATTTGGAGTCTTTAGCACAATTATTCAGGTAACCACAAAATCTTCTCAAAAAAGTAACTACACACATTAAAATAGTATACCTAAGGACAAGATTTCTTATGTCCAATTTCTAAGCTCTGTACATGACAGCTGGACCATTTCCAATGTGAAGGCTGTTTGCTAAGGGAAAAAGAAAGGAAAAACAAAAATAAAACCCAACAACAACAAAGAAATCTACTAACCTAGAAACACTAAAAACAGAAGACCACCAGATGGTCTTTCAAGTCTTGTCCTTAGAAGCCTAAGTTACCTCATTGTCTGAGTAATTTCATTAACCTCTAAAACACAGATGGAAAACTGATATACCTCATAATTCTTCTCAGTGAGTGTTCTGGTCTGAATACAGCCTACTGGCTCTTACATTTTTTTTTTTTTTAGTCATGCAAAAATATATATTTTTCCCCTTTCCCTCCCAACTCAGCAGCATTTTGTGCAAAATTCAGCCAGAATGGTTCAGCAGCAGCTAATCCCCCTCTTCAACATCAGTCTGTGACCTCCTGTTTCAAATGCTGCTAGACAGCATCTCCAGCAGCTTACTGGCATGAATCTAATCGCCTTTCCACTACTATATAATGGCTTAGGTTCCCCTCAGCCTCCATGCTTTCTGTCACTAACACTGGAGAAATCAATTTAATAGATAAATAACATTAAATCTAAAGCCAGGTTTGTTCTCATTCTGAGAACAGTCCACTGACCTATGTGTGTTTCAGAAATACTAAAGATAATTACTGGCCACTGTCTCTTTAAATGACACATCTTTCCATTACTCTGGGGTAAATATTAATGGGTAGAATACAAATAGAAATCAGGTAAGTGCCCCCTCTTGCTCATTTCATCTCTAGCTTTACATCTGAAGGTGTATTTTTACAGCTGGTCACACTTCTTGCAAACAGTTAAAATTAGTTGCAAAATGACTTTGATTACACTCATGCTGTCCCATTAACTATAAAATCACCCCACAGTAGTGGCAAACAAGTGATTTTACAGGATTTCTTGATGTGAAATGTTGACCTTTCTTTACTAATATACTGTCATGGTGTAACAACATTCAGCTTTTGGTCAGCAGAAACATGACATGAAATTTTTAACATATGCAGGAATTGGAACAATTTCTTTAACATAAATAGCCTTGTTCTTCAAGAAATGGGATCACAAAATGTATGCAAATGTTTAAATTGACAGTATACTGTCTTCTCAGAATTTTATTAAATACTACAAGATCTATCGGTCCGACTACTGACAATCACAGTAACAAATATTCAGGGAAAAATATCCTGGTTTCAGATATATAAAATCCTCAGATATTTTTCAAAATGCTATTATAGTATTTTTTCTTTGGGAGAGCATCAGCTCTTCATATTCCTGAAATATTAAATTCATTTGAAGCCCCCCCGTATAGTGAATCTATCGGAACACCAAAATTATATAAGGGTTCTTATAAAAAGCTAAATGCTTTACATTTTTATGGTCACACAAGTTATGACAATGTCTCCACATATCATTAATGTGATCAGATAGCATCTAATGTCTTACCTGGGCACAAAAAAAGAAAAAAAAAATTGAGGCACTTAACATACAGTAGATTTTGTCTGTTTGCTTATGAAAATCTGGAAGTGGATCATTGGGTCTTCTATTGAAATTAACTAAAACTCACAGCAATATTTAAGTCTCTAAATTAAGCATTTTTGTTTCTCAAAAAAAACCATGAAAAAATGTATTATTCTGTAAAGGAAGAGACAAACATGAAATACTTTTATCTCAATAAATAAATTATCTTTAAATTACTATTATAAAGTTGAGTAGAGAAATTCAAACAATTAATACCAGCTTAGCTTTCAAATGACTTCTTCCTCATTCAATAATGGGAAACCAACCAAATTTCTAATGAAGTAACAGAGAAGAAAATCGCCTGGCTCAAGGCCAGGTCAGTAATTTTCCTGATAATCTGTTTTAGATTTGTGACTCCAGCTTGACTGTCTCTAATACACTAGTCTATAAACTATCTGCACAGGAGAAAAATAACCATACACAAAAATCAACGCTAAGAGCTCTGCATTAATCGCTCACCTAAACATTTTATCTTTCAAAAATGCAAAGGTATCTAAGATGGGATAAATGTATATAAGTAAAGAATTCATTTCAGATGAATTCCAAGTGGATGAAAAATAGCCAGATAGACAGGAGCTGTTTGTGCCAGCAGCAGTGCTGCTGTAGGCACCCCTTTGGATTTCACACCATCAGTGGCCATTACCAACATTAATAAACGCCATCTGGCCTGACATGGCTTTATGTCTATATCTCATTGTCAGTTTCAATGGAGTTCTTTGTTCAGAGAGGCAATTTGGAAACTTTTAGAGACTAGAATAAAGAAAACAAATAGCAGGCAATTAATCATGGTAATAGTCCTTCCAAAGGTCACACTATTACTTTGAGCAATGAGACCAATCTTCACTCCTTGAATTTAATTTCAGGGGGAAAAAACAAAACCTAATTTTTGTGGTCATAAATACTGAAAAGGAAAATTAACAAGAATGCAGTCTTGCAACTAATGCCTTGACTAATAACCGTGGACATCTAAGATGCCTTGCTTTCAAATATTGCCCCAAGATCACGTTCAGAAATAACCATCAAAACCTGCCTGCCAAAAAATGAAACTGCATTAGTGTATAATTTGCACTGGACCAAGCAGCCCTACTGAACTGCAAGACATCTGTTCTGAGAAAGTTGTGAGAAAGTAAGGATGTTTTCATTTCCCTCTACAGCAATGGGGAATTCAAACAAAACCAGCACAGGACATCTACTGAATAGGTTATCTGGATGCAGTGGTTCACTCTGTTGAAACTTTAGTGCAGACTTGTGGGGTCTTGGAGGAAATTGGGAGACAAGAAGCTTGGCTGTACTATGGCAGCAACAGGCCTGAGCTGAGGATGAGAGTCCTGAAGTCACGTATCTATCTGCAGATCTGTATTTTGCATATAATATCATCGAAGAAGAAATACTTGGCAAACCACTACCACATCACACTTGACCATGAGAAGGCTTTATTATTAATGTTATTTATTAAAGTTACTGTAGCTGGTACGCTTCATGCCAAGCAGTACTGCCTCTGGTTGAACTATTCTCAAAGACACACCAAAATCAGACCCCACAAGAGGTTTCCATGTCTGGACTCCAAAGGGGCTTAAACAGAAGTTTAAGGAACAGCTCAAGCCATGTGTAAAAGACAGAAGTTCAGGTCTCTGTAAAATCATCAGGTCAGAGCTGGGCTTTTTGTAACAGGTTTAGCTGAGGCATCACAGAAGGACACAAGCTCCTAACATCCCTACAAGTATCTGTCTTTAAGCATTTCAATACCTCTGTATTACAATGTGATTACCAGAAATCTAACTCTATTGATGAAGCTTAAGCCCTTCAACCTTATTTAAAAAGTGAAATCAGGCATTAAATCTTTAAAAAATATTTATCTGTGTTCAATTTTGACTAAATCATTATTTTGTCTAAAGAGTCATTCCGTATTAGCCCTTCTATTCTGGATATATACAATATATGTGCTTTATAGGAAAAATGGAAGAGGTGAGTCATTCTGCTATGAAAAATATTTCCACATTAATGTTTTTTTCTATCATGCATATTGAATAATTTAAACAGAAAAGTAGGATACCTAATTTGAAGTGAAATTCATTTCATTCTGACTGTCAAGAAATATAGTGGGGTTTTTATCATCGAACATGCACTCTGTTTTTCAATGCCAGATTTTATCTTCCAAAATAATAGTTAGCAGTAGTTTTAATATTTTCTCAATTATAAAGAATTATCATTTAATGGATAAAATTCCCATAAATTTTAGGGAGTACATTGCGTTAGCCTATTATGTTGTGTATTATTTAGTTACTTTATTAAACAGTAATAGCGTTCACTTTCTTACAATCAAAATTTTAAAAGGATCTTTAAAGGGAGAGGGAAGAACCGGAGAAGATAAATTATGCAACTGAAAGGAGTGGTTGTTTTTCTCTTTGTATCTTTAATGCAAATTGTTCTTCACTGTGTTTCTCAGACACCATCTGTTTCCAAAACAACTCATCACCAAACATAAGAGAGAAGATAGGAATTTCTCCTAGGAGGTAAACCTGCCAGTTTGCAGAGTGGTCTGAACTTTTTCAAGTAGGAAATATATGGCAATACAGAGCTGTCAATTAATTAAAGATAGGCAATGGGTGTCACCTCAGAGATGATGCAGTACACTATTTTAGGGATTTTCATTAGAGTAATAGATGGATTACTCTTTATAATGTTGCTGCATACTTGTTTTAAGAAGTCCAAAGCACATTTGGGCATTCAATAGCAGGGTTTGATTCACTTAGTATAGGTTTGTGATTTTTTTTTAATTATTTTTTAAAGACTACTTTTGAAGCTTGAATATCAGGTCACACTTCTTCAGCGCATCACTCCATCTCACATATCAGTGAAGTCTTGGAAAACCAGAAACTAGCAGAATTATTTACACTGGGCGCTCACTCACCTGTGCCAGTACCCTTTCTGCAGGATTTTGGGAGGAGGTAGAAGAACCCAAGATGTATCCAGGTATATGACACTGTGTCACCACAAAAATCCCTCCCTTCGTCTCCAGAAAGGCTTATATCAGTTCCAAAATGCTATTTACTGCTACTTTTAGAAGTTCCTACTAGAGAGGAAGGTACCAATTTTTCACCTGGTTATACTATGGAGTTTAGTGATAGCACTGTGATTACTTTAAAAAAAATCATTTCTATTTTTGCTTCACCTTCTGATGACAGTATGTGGGGACAAGAAAAAGGTATTCATTTAGTTAGGTCTAATAAGTAGGAGTGAGAAAATGAGTTATCAGAAAAACATGTAAATTCTTTTACCAAGTTGTACACCTATTGATAAAAAAAAAAAGATATACAAGAATACAGATGGGACAGCAACCATCAATCTATAGATTCCTGCCATCATATCCACCAATGTAAAACAATTTCTACAGACTATATGTGCTGTAATAAACATATTAAGAAACATCACACTAAAATTGTTCATATTATCTATTCTGATCACATCTCTAACAGATTACATCTTTTTCAAACAAAAAATCCTTAGCAAGTCAGAGATATGATATCTCTTCCGTCCTTCCCCAGTCCTCCCTGTCCTCTTCTCCATCATTTATAACAATTCTCTCCTTTCTGTAGCCCCAGTAATTTATTTCACACATGGAGCATTCTTTACTTCCTAGTACCTTTCCAGGTAATATTATAGCTATCAGGAGACTAAAAAGTGCTTTTGTTGTTCTCCTGGCAGTTCTATTAGATTAAATCCATTAGCATGGTCACATATACACACTTCACATTTTCAGCTCCCTCTGTTCATAACGTGACTCTATTATAAAGATGTTATCCTTCTTATTGCCCATATGCAATCTAAAAATCTGGATTATCTTATTTCTCCTTGGTTTAACTTTTAAATCATCTTTTTTTAAAATGTTTTATTATTGCATTAATTTATCACAAGTTCTATATTCCTGGCCTCAACGTACTTAATTACATTATAGACAACTATCTCTGCTCCTGCTCAATATTCTGAACAGTTCACTGATTTTTAAATGCACAAAATGGTCGTTGCCACACATTTCATTTCTGGCTTCAGCAGTTGTGATCTTGTGCTTTGTTACTAAAAATAGAGCTGCTTCTACTACCTGAGCTGGAAAGCTAATTACAGAGCTGGTAAACAGTTCTCCTCCCCATTGAGCAAATGGCAGAATAAGGAGTGTGCTAATGCACTAGGGCTCCCATGGTCCTGTGGGTCTCTGAAATCTATCAAGTGTCATTTATTTAATCGTTTGTGGCTGTTTGCATCATGGATAAATTACCATTTAAATAAATAACTGTTTGACTGTTGTATCAACAAATCAGGGAGAAAAAGAACAATCAGCTCATTTTAAGAAAAAGTATTCTAGCCTAATTCTCTGCTTGCACAAATCAAAACAATTTCACTGAAGTAAATAGAATGTTGTTGCTTTTGACTAGGTAAGAGTCTAGTTCTATTTTCTGCAGTAGAGAGGTTATTAGAGGACTGACTGTTTGCAGCAGCTTGAAGATGTTTTTGAAAGTTATTTCTGTCACATACAGGCAAGAACAAACAACTGCCACTGTAAGAAAGCACTTTTTTCCATTAAAAGTACTCTCGGCCATGCCTGCAGTACAGCAGCACGTTGTCTGGAAAAAATTCCCTGTTGAGAGGTCTAAAGGTAGAAGTGCCCATGGGGTTTAGATGTTCCTCTGCATTTGAGAGTGAAACACTGGTTTCCCTGTTACATTGGACTGATCCTTATCACATAGCCTAATACAAGGTTTGTTGGGCTTAGCCATCACTCAGTCAATAAAACTCCACTCATTTTCAGCCATTACTGAGGAAAGAACATGTAGACAACACATAAGCAACTGTCAGAATAACTGTGATACTGCTGCAGGCCCAAAAAAACCCCTAAGATTATGTTTACAATTCATTATATTTGTTCATCCAAAATCACTTCTGGGGCCAAGAAGGCATGTAGCTTCTGGAATTATATTTTTTTATCTGAATACACAGTATAGAAATAATAGAATTAGGTAGAAAACCACCAGAAAGACCAATTTTAAAAAGCATTTCTATTTCTCCTTCCTAACCCCTCAAAGAAAGAGACAATTAAATAAAACCTCCAAGATGGTACTGAACACATTAGAAGAATTTGGTGGACAAAAAGAGTATACAAGTGAGCATAAACTATTTGCTCACCATCATGTTTCTGTCATGTAAAAGGAATACACTATATACTGTGCACACAGGGAAAGAACTGCTATCTGAGCATAAATACATTATTTACACAGCTCATTTGGGAGATGAAAGGATGAGCTCCCTATTCTGTCTGTCCAATCTTTATGTAAAGAAAAGTCAGGATGCTTTCAGCCAACCAAACCACCTCCTATTGTGAAGGAAAGGTAAGTTGCCACTTTTTAGCAAAACTGATTGGGAAACGGAAGGCAAGGCAGAAATGTGGACAGAGGTGGAAATATGTAGTACAAGGAAGAAGAAAGTGCAAGCAGGAACCAAAAGAGAAACAAAGAAAGGCATGAGGAAGTCAGACTAAAGAAAATCAATCATATTTCAAGCTCTGCATATTCCAAAGAACAGAAAAAGAGAGATTCTTCTAACAAAAACAGTGATGGAAAAACAGAAACTGAGTACCAGCCTTCTCAGCCAGAAGAATTCCAAGAAACATGTCTGCACACCACAAGGCAGACCCAGACCATCACAACTAAGTCAGCTCTGAAGAAGGCAAGTCATGCACCAGGGCTAGTGTAGTTGTCATTTGAGCAGCGTTTCACCAGAACTGACACATCTTGTTTCCATGGTACTCTGTGCATACTGGAGTGCCTCTGGAGAAAGTCATATGCATTTTTCACATTTAAACCCATATAAGTGTGTGTGTGCATACACACAGTTGGACAGTGATGAAGGATTGTGTGTGTTTGATGGTATTCAGTGCATAAACAATTTTAAAAATCAATTTAATCCCAATTTTCAATCACTGATCAATCTTCCTGCATTTTCAGACCTTTCTTTCTGACCTAAATGACAAAACACATTAGACAGCACACTCATGTGTTGGATAAAATGTGCTTATTGTAGTAGGACAAAGACCTCTTACATGATAGTATATTCCAGAAAATAATGCACAGCAAAAGGCATATGCAAACAGCATAAGCAATATTTTCCCTGCAATGTGTTATTTCTTCCCATATTTATTCTCACCTTAAGGCAGAGATGTGATATCCTGGCAGTCATTTGTCATTTATTCATTCAGATTTCAAAGGCAGAACACTGACAGCCACAGTTTTCATGTGCTGCACAGACCAACTTAAACATTTTAACTGCTCACAAGTATTTTTAGGTGGTCTGCTTCTGTTGAATTAAACCTGCCAAACTCAAGTAAGATGCGCCTCCACCTTTCAATTAAGCTAGTAAAAAGTTTCCAATCCCCTTGTCAAAAAAAATTACATGGAAAAAGGAAGTGGATAAAAATATGCAATGCGAGGAAACTGTTGAAAATAAGTTGTGTAATTCTTTTAAATATAAGTAGCTGTCTCAGGCAATCACAGAAAAAGCACTTTCAAAGTGACAGTCTTTAATGAATGAAGTAACTTTGTGAGCCTTGCATTGTTCTTGCCAAAAAATTACATCTTTCACCACACAGGTATCACTCAAATTTCAACCTTCCTGATGAACACATCAGCATATGCAAAGACTCCAGAACCAGAATGAGATTAATTGAATAAATTTAGGGATATATTAAACAGGCAGGAAGGGCAATAACTAAGCATTAACACATTCCTTCATTCAGTTTTTTTTTGAATCAGAGGCACTGACTAAAGAAGCACACGTTAGCAGACAACACAGAAGTATACGAAAAAGAAGCTTAAAGCAGACTGAAAGTACAGTAGTTTGCTGTGTCATAGTAGCACCAATTTCATAGGAGTTCATAACCATATCTGCTTATGTCTCAAAGCCCTAGCAACCACTTATACCAGACCTCCTTAATATGCCAAAAATTCATCAGAAGTACTATCTGACAAGTGACTAAGCTTCATACAACACAGATACTTAATTTTAAAAGACCTCAGATGATGAAATGCTCAAGAAAATTTCTTGGCAATTCAGCAGCTAAAACTCAGCTATTTAGGTCTCCACACCACAGGGTACCTACCCATAGGTAGCAATACAGGGTAAACACAGACTCCGTCGCCTTACCTCAGCTATGTGCGGCATTGGGTTAAATCCACAGAGATTGCACACAACTTTCTTGCACTCGGTACAGGTATTAAAGTTGGGGGGATCCTTAGAACCAATGTTTAGTCCAGTTTTACAAAGGGGACAAGACATTTCAAGCTGGCTGGCTTTCTCTGGTTCCAAGAGCCCATCAGGTTTCTTAGCTTCAGCAGCCTGAGGCTTGCTATCTTTAGCCAAACCAGGTTTCTTTTCTAAATCAGATCCTTTAGTTAAAACACTTTCCACTTTTGATGGCTCTGATTTTTCAGTTGCAAGAGGCTTGGCTTCTTTCTTTACAGGAACAGCTTTTGGAGGAGGCTGAGCCTGACTAGTCTCTTTGGGGGCTGCTTGAGGGGCACGAGGCTGCGGTGGAGGCTGGGGCTGCTTCGCTGCAGGACCAGGCGGAGGGGGGCCTGATGTCTGAGACCCCGGCTGACCCGCTGTGGAAATTAAATTTGAGGCCTGGCTGAAGAATGAAGCTCCAAATCCAAAGAGTTTCCCAGTAACTGTTTCTTGTGGCGTTGTAGGCTGAGGCTTAGGGGCATCACTGATGCCTCCCAGATTAAGGCTGAAACGCCTCGATTGCTCTGGAGTTTTCTGAGGTGGCTGGGGCTGAGGTGCCATCTGTGCTGGCCCTGGCTTGGGTCCTGTCCCTGCTGGTGCGCCCTTGGGAGCTGGTTTTGTGTCAGGCTTTGGGGCTGGTTTTGTTGGTAACTTCTTAGGATCATCTTTTGTTTGTGTTGGCTCAACAGGCTTTTGAGCTTTAGTGTCTTGTCTAGCCCCAGGCTGAGACACAAGCTTGGGATCTGACTTCTGCTGGGACACTTGTGGAACAGGTTTGGAATCTGGTTTATCCCCGGCTGGATGTGTGTCCTGTGATGGCTTTGCAAGCTCAGGCTTTGGGGAGTCTGTCAATTTCTCTTGAGTTGGCAGTCTGGGACCTGCCAAATCCTGTTTCTGCTCTGGTGCTGCAGAGGTAGATACAGTGTCTGCCTTAGGCTGCTGTACACTGGGCTGTTTTTGCTTATCTTCAGCCTGTGTTGGCTTGACCTGATCAGATTTTGGAGCAGCATCTCTGGTTTGTTGGGAGAGCTCGGTGGGCTCTGCACGGGGTTCTTTCGATTTTACAGGGGGAGACCCAGGCAAGGGTGTTTGCTTTTTTTGTGGCGGCGGTTTTTTTGGATCTGCTAACTGTGAAGGATCAGGTTTCAAAGTGACATCTTTCTTTTGAACAGGCTGTGGCTGGGGAGATGGTTTAGCTGTTGAAGGTGGAATGGGTGTCTTCTGTTTGGGTGCAGGTGGCTGTGGCCCAGGACCATGACCTGGTGTTAGGTCACCTCCTAATGCTCTTTGCATCTGGCAGTTTAAACAGAGCCATTCACTGATCTGAAAAAAATAAAGGCATGAGAATTAAGATAAGACAAAGTTACTAAAATAAATGTAATATTAAGTTATTCTAATATAGGACTTGCTGCAATATTTTAAACTTCTGTGTAAGAAGGGAGAAATATCACTAATAATGTTTTGCACTTAACATGCACAGCTGATTATTTTCATTCTTCTCCGCATTGCTGTGAGTCAATCTATCACTGAACCCATGATTCTAATGGTTTCACATTCAGTTTACACACAGTTGAATACTGAAGGATAAAAACCCAGCATAATTTAAAAAATGCATTGGAATTTCATGGGACCCAGCAGTGATTCATTTACAGCAATGATTTGCCAGAATAATGACAAATATTGCTAAAATAGTTTAGCACATCAAGTCTGCTGACAGAAAACAATAGTCAGAATTAAAACACAGTAAATGCATAATTATCTTTAAGCATACATCAAGCTCTTCACAGAGCTTATGCTTTTGGCAATGGTTTAAATTACAGAGCACAGGTATTGGCAGTACATATGTATCCAGTGAATTAGGCACAGAGGTGTATAAACTGGCATTATGTTTACATTTATGTTTATAATAACACAGACTTATGCTTTACCACTAATTTCAGAGGGCAAGTCTTTATCCAAAAATCAGTGAGGAGCTTTGCCTGAGCCCTGATGGTATTTCAAGAGCCATAATTAGGTTTCCCAAAACTCCTTTGTTATTAGAAGTTTCTAGGGTAATTACTGTACCTCTGTATACAACGGGCCCCTCTTTTCACCCAGAGGAGAAGGAATAACGCAAATAATGTATCTACCCATGCTTCTTATCAATTACAGTACCTCACAACTTCAAAACTTTTTTTTATCATTCCCAAGCAGTATTACATGAGAGGGAAACCGTATTTCTGATAAGACAGAAAAGCCCAGCTTCACCATCTGAGAAAGGATCGAATTGCCTAAAATATGTGTTCACATGCTACTTTCCACACTTTCCATCACTAGCAGAAACATTATAGGCAGCAAAAATGCCATTCAATATGGTACAGAGTCCCTTGAGCCTGCACCTGCAAGCAGATATTTAAGCAGGTCACCTGTAGCTCTTCTCCTATTCTTTGGTCTATGTGTGAAACACAGGGTAGCAGCTGCAGCATTTGCACGCACCACTGCAACAGAGGGAACCACAAGTAGGAGAACACACAACATAAGTCTCTTTTCCCTTAAGGGTAAAGATTCCTGGATGCTGTTTCTCACTCAAGTCTCAATGATCTTAGAGACCTTTTGCAACATAAATGATTCTGTGATGCTATAAAATCTCTACTATACACCATGGAACAAATCTAGAGGCACTACATGCAAAGAAAGATTTTGTCTGTGTAATATTGGAGCTCACTGGAAGGAAAGAGCTCTGATGTCATGGACTGAGGCAATGAATTCATTACTTTGGTGTGCCTTGCCAGCCTTGTATTTTTGCAGCAGCAAAACTTAAGAATTGGATGCAGCACCCTAAAACACAGTTATTTAAATTATTCTGATAAATATGGTATAAATGGACACTCTGGTATATAAATTCAGTATTATTAACAGCTTCACAAAGTGATGCCAAATTTTGGCCTCACCTGTAAAGTTACCATGCATAATAAGGTTGCTCTTATCTTCTATTTTCAGTGCAATTTTTTTAGATTGTTTAAATAATTTTCTGATCTACTTGCAAGCCATATAGCAAATGACTGTTAAAAAGTGAAAACAACTGAAAAAAACCTGGAACACATGTTTAAGTTCTGCTTTGAATTCTGAAAGGAATTAAGTTCAGACCTGTACAGAGGACTTGAGCAAGGACTACATTTTGCTTAACTCCCCTTTTGTTTGATTAGTTATCACTTCCCTCACCTGATTTTAGATATTAGTAGTATAATTTAATTAGATACATACTTATACCATTTCTGGATGAATCCTTAAGGGTTTTCTAGGGTTTAAGTGTAATCAAAGACCAGGCTGTCACAGTTGTCTGGCTTGGCAAAGTAACTAAGATTTCTTATGTTAGGGAGGTAGGCTCCACTCTACAGCGGAGAAGGAGAGGATCCTGTGAGGAGCTTTTTAATGGACCTAAGCAAGGAATGGCTTTTCCCTCTATCCACAGAATTTTTACAGATAGATGAAAAATGCACTTTCCATAGGGATTCACTGCTTCTGCTTCTTTTTGACACCATGGTAATAAAAAGTGCCTACCTGCTCTCATTCAGCATGCAGGAAATCTAAATTAAAGTCGCTACGACACCTTTAAAGCCTCAAATGAAGTAGCTGTAGGGCTGGTGGGGCTACAAAATGAATAGTTTGAATAATTCTTACATTTAAGTCATCTAGATTCCAATTGTATTTATAAGCATTTAGGTTTGTCTTCAACCTGAAGCTGGTCCAGTCTGATTCTGCTACCTACTTGGAGTCCAAACAAACATTAATTCTATGCTACAGATTTCAAAACAACCTTGTGCAGAAGACAAAACCTCAACCCTCAACCACTAATTTTTCCTTATTAAAAAAAAAACCTATATACATATACACATATATGTGCATTCTTGGTATGAAACTGAAGCCTCCAAAACTAAAACTGAATTCGCTACTCCTACAGCTGAACTTCAAAATGGAAAATGTAGGAAGTTTGACTTCACTGTATTATTTTTTTAATCTTTCTGGTTTAAACATAAAATTCCTCCCATGCATTTTAGTGGGAGGAATTAAGTGCCAAAACCCTCAAGTCATTATAGGTTACACACATCTTCAAACAAATACAGAACTGCACAAACTATAGTCGGGTGATTGGAACAGCAGGAGTTCAAAATGAAATGTGCTATGTGATATAGTTTTCTATCAAACACTTGCCTGCTTGTTCTACTGGAATTATAGAGATTTTCCATAAATTTATACAGGAGCAGGCTTCCATTTAATACAGATGCTCTTACACATTATTACAGATGAAGTAAAACTTACTGCTGCTGTAGATACCAAAAATACAATCTTTTCTTAATCCTTAAAGGTGTTCCTGGACAGCAGTTCTGTGACTTTCCAGTCTCTTTCTCCACATTTCTATTATCTTTATGTAGGATTAAAAATCAAAAATTTCCAGAGGAACTTGTGAGCTTTAGCAGGTCCCGTCTGTGAAGGAGATTCCTCTTTGATGCTGAGAAACCCAAGCTCTCTGTTTTTACACAAGTATATAGGGGTGGGAGCTGGGTCTTCTTTCTAGAAGAAACCTGTAAGTGATTTTCTTCATTCTGAGACCCATGCCATTAAGTGCCATAACTAGGACAGTAAATTTGACAGATTTCATGCAGCATTTTTGCTCAGATTTCAATGCCTGGACAAAGAAAATTGCTGCTTTGTCTTCTAACTGTTGTAGAAACTATGTGCCCTCAGAAAAACAAAAGTACTTAAAATGTATTTTATGTATTCATCAACCATAGCATCAAGTCTCCTAGTTTGAAGCACCAAATGAATTTATTTAGTATTTTACTAACAACATCCATGGAGAATTACTTTGAAGAAAATTATAACACCACATAGATTATGAATGCATAAAGAAAGTCAAGCTAACAGTTGACATCAGTAACAAATATGAACTTCAGTTCAGTCCTGCTTTCTATCCCAAACAAAGCCAACACAATTGAAGGCAATCCAGTGTCTATTCCTTTCTTCAGAAAGGGTTCAGATTTGTTCTATCAACACAAACCCATCAAAAGCAATAGGAAAGCTGTCAGAAAGTGCATTGCCCGGCATGCTTAATTTCTATCCCTGCAGATGATGTAGGGGAGGAAGAGAATCTATCTTGATTCTATGATTCCAGATGTACATGAGAAATAAATTTTGACTTGCAGATTGAACATATTTCATATAAAAATAACTGGCAAACAATATGAATGTGGCTTTCAGAAGCCATTTTAACAGTCCTTTTGCAGAGCAGAGCTGTACTGTAAGGGAATAGGTCTCATTCTCATTTAGACCAGTGATTTGCTGCTATAAAAAGGAACTTAAAGATATACATAAAATATTAACATCTCTTTACATTACCACAGAAATGTGAAGATTTATAATGCCTTTGCATTACCACAGATACATAAGTGGACTTTGCTGACATTGCTCAACTCCAAAGCTTTATCAACAAAATCAGTTGCTAGTCTGAAAACACAGCAACTTCTTCGGTCCCTGACAGTTTCAAAGAGCAGTGACGAATCCAGATTTTGCTCTTAGCAGAAATTTTTGCCAAGATGATGAGAGAAACATGAAAAATAAAGTGCTCAAGCACATAATTTTATGCAGCTTTGTGCAGTGTGAGACAAGAAACTGAATCAGAAAATCCTGTTATGAACAAAAAAGAACAACTATCACAAACCAAATTAAATAAGTATATCAACATACAAGTGAAAATGTCTTCTAAAGAAGTCTGTGCAATACTGGAGACAAAGTTTTTTCTTCTGTACCATCCTTCCATGAATAAGATTGCGACTGTTCAAAGTAATTCCACCGAATCAAACATTTAACTATTGCACACAGTATGCAACTGATCCTCATTTCAGGCAAACAGATCATCACTACAAAATACATATTTACCTTCTTTTCAGCTATCAGATGTGTTTATCAGGGAACACTGACTCAAGATGCTCACAAACATGACACTAGATTCTAGTCAGCACCGTGGTCCATGCGTATCCATTC
This sequence comes from Machaerirhynchus nigripectus, assembly GCA_013397975.1. Lineage (NCBI taxonomy): Eukaryota > Metazoa > Chordata > Aves > Passeriformes > Dicruridae > Machaerirhynchus > Machaerirhynchus nigripectus. The sequence goes on along the minus strand of VZRQ01006372.1, from coordinate 958,845 downwards.
CACAGCAATGGTTACAAGCTCTGTAGCTTGGTGCTAAACCAATGCTGGTGCAAACTTTTTAAATAGACATATTGAAAAACTATTCTTAAATGTTACTTAGCTATACTACAGCTACTAAACATTATTTATTATAGTGATTTATATTATGCAGTTATCACAATCTTAAAACATACTCCACCACTCTGCTTAAATTACCAACACAAAAATCTATAGTTTGTACATGAATTATGAATATTTGGGGAACTATTACTTTATAGCTTACATAATTAGAATCATAAAGCAAAATAGTGAACATAATCTTTTTACTTTTTTTTT
>VZRQ01006372.1:944886-958453 GCA_013397975.1 Machaerirhynchus nigripectus | reverse complement strand
TAAAAATTAGGTTTTATAGCCAAGGATATGATTAAGCTGCCTCATGCACATAGCAAGGAAGAAGACTTTTAAACACAGCTCAGTGCACTGCATCATGCAGCAATGCAACAAATGCTCATTGCTTTCATCAACTTCACTGAGATTTGATATACCAGAAACAAAAAAATCTAACTGCAAATCAAGAGAGCGGCAAAGAGAAGGTTAACAAAGTTCATCTGTGCTGCACTGAGCGAATCGTGAAAAGGATTAAGCTGTCTGGTGAGAGCAGGGCTGGGCTGTGCTGCCCGCCCAGTGACTGCCCAGCAAACACCATCTCCACATCACATGGCCTCACATAGTAGTAAATTACAGTTGCTGAGCAACAGCAATACTGGCGCAGATGGCTGACTGCAGTTGACATCTTTAGCTATGCAGATTAATTTATTATTTACTTGTGTTAAAAACTGGACTGGCCAGCTTTCTGAACTAATGAGGAAACACTCCAACATATTGTAGAATATTGCTCAATTAAATTATTGGGAAACTATTCCCCATGCAGAGGGGTTTTGCCTCTATTTTCTGCCCCTTACGTAAAAGAGAAACAAAGAGGGGAAAAAACCCACAGGGCATCAGTGCTATTTCTACATCTAATCCTTAAAGTAAAGCAGAACTGTAGGCACACAGTCTTCCTCTAAGACAGACACAATGTGGGAGTTTGTTTAAGACTATTCCATGGAGAGAAACAGTATCCTATACTTCCATAACCCTTCTATTTGAGGATCTTTAGAGTTTTCCCAAATGTCTATGTGGCAGTTGTGGCTAGGGGCAGAACTATAGGAACTATACTAACTTAATTTCATCACAGAAATTGTGAATAGTCCCCGTCTGCATAGAAATTGCAGTGTTAGTAGCACTGGAACACCCCAAGTACTCTTTGAACCAAAGCAAATATTTCACACTTTCATGGTTTTCAAATGACAACTAAACAAGTCTTGTTTGCATCTGTTCTCTGATCAATTTGAACCCAGACTAAAGTCCATCAGGTTTACAGAACTCCTTTAGCTTTACTTCAGCACAGTTAAGAGCTGGTATCCAAATTATTACTTTGAAAAATCTTAAAAAGTCTTGGGTTTTGTTGGAGTTTTTTAAACTAATTTCTATACAACTTATGATGATTATAACAGCTGATAATCAGATTTAGGTCCTTGATGTTTTTTCTAGTTTGTTCTGCTTTACTTTTATAACCCATATATCCCCCCTCCAAGTTCATACAGAGTGTACAGTTCCAAAGCTATTTTTTTCCAGTTATTAAAAAACTTAAGATTTTATTGCATGTCACTAGCCACAATGATGGCAGTTTCATTCTTGTTTATATGTAATTTCCAGTCCAAGTTGCATTCTGGTTCTTATGCACTAACACAACACAGTAGGGTCTAGACTGCAAACCACTGGGAATACTTCAATCAACAGCTTCCTCTACTGTCATGTAATCAACAAAGATTTAATAGACTAATTTCTATTAATTTTATTCTAAGTATAAGCAAAACTTATCTGGATTCACCCCAAGAATTATAGTAATCTTCTGGATTTTAAACTATTATATACTGTTTTCCCTATACAACCTAATAATAATGAAAACAACTGAAGAAAGTTAATGCCCTTCTGACAGTTTAAATTCTATTTAGTTACTGACCCTACTTCATGCTCAAGTATGTTTAGGATATTTAGAGCTGCAGGATTTAATAAAAACAAATACGAATACCAAAAATCATTATAAAGATTTGAACTAAAATATCATGTTTTTTAATCAAATGTTGTGATATTGTAAATTAACACAGAGGCAGAAAGAAAGCAAAAATACCCCAAACAAACCAGGCAATAGTGTGTAGTACAACTGATATGGAAAATTTCTAGCCCTAACAAAAAAAGTTTTAAAAACAGACATCCCTCCCCCACAAAAATTTACAATAACAACAAAAAAAGAAAATATTTCAGATTGGGTGACAAAATTTTTATGTTGAATTGAAAAATAAATGTGCAATCCAGTAAAAAGTTCTATTTGATCAGAAACCATACACTCCACTTTGAGATAGTCAACGGTTAGGGGTTTCTAATCCCTCCTCTTGGAGTTTTTAAGCCTACTCTTTTTTCCATTAGGAAAGTCAGCTTTGGTACAGACACATTGTTTGAAAAAAATAGTCAGAAACAATCAAATATTTTTTAGAATTCAGTTTACCTCCACCCAGAAGAACTTCTGGCAAGTTAACAAATCCTACTTCAATACACAGCTTCACATCATCTGAATGTACAGTTCTCATTAACTATCTATGTATAAAATTACAACTGGCTCCAAGATGAATTTTATTTGGTCTCTTAAAAGAACACCAAAACAATGGATGAAATATGATCTAATGTAGATAAAATTCATGTAGAATAATCCCTCCTCAAAAACCACCTAGAAGACGGGCATCCACATACACACAGATACACATCAGAGGTGGGCTCAAGTAGAACCCACACACAGCCAAGTGTCCAACATTAACAGCTTTAACACTCTACTTGATCATCAGCTTTACAGACAACCATCATAAAGAATGTAATGACTTTGTTATTACACTTTAAACCCTTGCTCACTCTGTGTTGCATGTATCTTCCAATAAATAGTTCACAGGGAATGAAAATTTACGCCAGCTGTTGAGCATATGCAGAGATCACTTAGATTTAACTACAGCAGTTCATGCTTTTTGCCTTTTTTCCTCAAGATGTCCTTGTTCATTTTCAGAAAGCCTACTCCTATTCGGATGTTCTAAAAGGCTGAAACTTTTTTTGGGAAGTGCTGGTTTCTGTTGCTAATGGTTCATGGGAGTGTGTTTGGGAAAATAAAATGGTAAAAAAATTAGAAAAATAAGCCACCACGTAATAAAAGATACACTTCCTACAAGGTTCTGATGTACATGAAAGGAAAGTGGAATAGAGTACCAGCCCTCAAACCTGCTTATATAATTTTTTCCATTACTTTATGCAACTGTTGCTAGGCAGTCATGTGCCATGGTGATGAGTGGAGTATGAATACCTAGACAGATTAGAGAGACATATGTTACTGAACACTTATGTATGGTGTGTTTTCTCTCCAGACTGCTGTACAAAAGCAAGATACCAACTATTCTTGTTCCCCAAGAGGACTGCAATGTCAGATGGTTCAGAGAAACAGTTCAAGGGGTCTGACCTTGTGGCAATACAGGTATCACTTTCTGCTCCTAGTTACAGAGTTCTCTCTAGTGAGTTAAAACAGACAGAGTGCATGTACTACTGCATTTTAAATAGAGGTTTAAATGAATAAAATGAATTAATTTTTTTTATCTGCACTTTTTATAATGGTTTTCAATGTATGCAGACTACTTCCTATGCAAGTTTTTAAAGCTTAAATTCTTTTCAGAATCAGTTAGAAATATAGAGCACAGAAATATAGAAAGATCTATATTGGAAAAATTATCCACTCAATTAGTTTTGGAGACTGAGCTACCTTGTAAGAAACTTGTAAGAAGACTATCTTAGGAAAGCAATTCAAGCAGCTGCACAACGGAAAATGTTAGAGAACAAAAGTCAATTTTTTTTCTAAATAAATGCATTCCACTCCTCACATCCAATTTGGAATTATTGCTTCCCAATCAGCAATGTGTTTAACATAAGCGATAAAATCAGCAGTTATAAAGGACATGGGAAAAGCACAATGTAAGGATTCCAGAATCATGAAACATGGCAAAAAGAACAGCAGGGAAAGCCACAGTACAACAGTAAAGTCAGTAAGCGCATGGGTAAGACACAGATTTTTGGTCAATAATACTTCAGAAGACCTTAAAATACAAGAAGCCAAAAGAAAAAACTTGCACCATAAACAAGAAAACTGACAGCCAAGTCACAAACCATGATTTTCCTGATAGACAGGAAGAAATGGATAAAGTATTTTAAAAGATGAATCAGAAACTTTTATTAATAAGCTAAATACTGAAAGGAAACAGAAACTAGAAGGAAAATTTGATAATAACTCGAGTGGGAACCTTGGCAGCTGAAATAAGTCAATTTTTTGTATGTGCCAAAGCAGGTTCTATTAACTTTGATCCCAATGTTCAGTAATAAAATCATATGTGATTTTTGTCGTACTTCAATAGCAGGATGGAGCAGGACACCCACAACGAAGTTTCAGCAAGACAGCTGGTGGTGCAAAGCTGAGCAAATGAGAAAAGCCTGAGTAGGAGTCAGGAGATTGGAACTAATAGCTGAATAAATTAGATGTCCAATACCTTCATTTATTGAAATGATTTAATCATGCGATAAATGCATATCCTGTGTTTATTTCAATGTGTACTATGAAATTCAAATCTGCTTTTACATATGTATGCAATCAGTTAGTCTTAAATGCAGCTGTACTTATTGTCTAAAAGTCCTGAATTTCACACTTACAGAGTACCCACTTCAGAAACTAGTAGTTATTCACAGAATTTCCAAATACTTGGGAATCTTCTTACATAAACTCGCTCTCAAAACCTATTTCATTTGAACACACCAAAGTTGTTGACTATTTCCATGGGAAATCTGAAGGTTTTAAAGGAAGACAAGCTTGGAGCTCCAAGAGATTCCAGGAACACACTACGGAAATGAACAACTCAGCACTCACAAATAAATGTAAGAAATTCTGGCCTAAAAATATTGGCAGAATTTGAAGGCAAAGATTTGTAATAAAACTTCCTCTCTGACTTTAATATCAATACATCATAGTCCTTGCCTGTTATATATAAATATATCTTTTTTTACACCAACCATCCAGAATGACCTTTCCTCATGTAGACCCTGAAATACAGACACCTGGTTAGGCTCTGAAGTTTCTGCACACAGATGTTCAAGTCACTCCTTTTCCAGTCCAGGCTTTAATGCCAGCTATCTCAGTCCTCAAATTCCCTAAACTTAAAGAACATGTTAAAGAACATGTTACACTTCTAAACCAAGGAATGTGCTACCAGTGGTTACTGCAATTAGTCTTTCAGGCTTAAATTTGCAATTTTAACAACAAATCAGTAGATCATATTGCTGGATGCAAAAAGTCTGCTGTTTGTTACCAGGTACCCACAAATAAACATGCGCTGGAAAGAAAACCAATGGCTTGCAATGTCCTTAAATCACTGTGGTGCTGAGTACACAGGTGGCCCAGAAAGGCTGTCAAGCCACCATCCTTAAAGATATTCAAAACTGGCTAAACCTGCTTTAGGTGACACTACTTTGAGCAGAAGCTTAGAGTACACCATATGCAGAGGACCCTTCCAGCTTCAGAAATTCTCTGATTGAATTTTGAATATATATGTAGTATTTACCAGTTCAAAATACAGTAGCAGTCTGTACTTCTTCCTGCGTGCATCTCAGATCAGTTAAAGTAATAACAAAGCAAGACAAAAAAGAGTTTTTCAAATATCCCTTCTATTTATCAATAGTTAGCCTTTGGTGCCAGGTCTACTATGATTGAACTTCTATAAACTGACAAAAGTGTTGGTACTGAAAACAAACCCAAACTACACTGCAAATTTAAAATTAGCATATCAGGATGTACAGAAAGCTCTTCAAGCAGTAAGAAGAGATAAAAGAGTCACATGAAGCCTTATTCCCATGCACAGCAATAAAGGATATGTATAAGCAATAAATCAAGTAACCACAAACATCAGGCTAAAATAAATTCATTTTAAATCCTAATATTGCTTTCTATTATATTCAGTTTTATAACATTTTTATATTACGGACTTACAGCAAGAATGGTGATCAAGATTAGAAATAGTCCACAGAGATCTTAACATCCCACAAGAATGAAATAACCCATGTACCACCAAGTCAAACTCATGACTCAGGCTTTCAGCTAATGAACACTGACACAGGTGTAAAGCAAATCCACTCCACATCCGTTCCTAAGCCACACGCTAGAGCTATGTAGACTGATTTTTTTATTTTGGCTTAATTAGTTCTTATAGCAGAAAAAATTATTTATCTATAAATATATTTGCGCATAAATATTGTAGTCAGATTATAAACATAGATAGCAGGTGCTTAAAATCAATCAAAATAAGACAAAAGTCATATTGAGGTTTCTCCTCTTTCTATATGAAGATGAGAACACATTTCTAAATCTATATGAGCACAGAACTATTACCTTCTTTTTTTTTTCTCCAGTTTCACCCTGTTTTACTCATAAGCAGTTTTCTGAAATAGCATTCTTTCACTGAACTTTTTAAGTTATCATGATGATGTACTGTAGCACATCTGACACGTCAACATAACAAAGGTAAACTTAATTCTTTGTTCTGGCAGTGAACATCAGTTTGAAAATTACTCACCTCTGTGATATGAGGATTAGGATTGAATCCACACAGGCTGCAGACTACAGTGTGACACTGGGTGCACGTGTTGTAGTTGGCCTTTTCAGGAGTGTGCAGCAGCAGCTCGGTGGTTGTACAAAGAGGGCAGAAGGTTTTCTTTGGGGCAGACTCGGTGGGTTGGCTTGCACCAGCTTGCTTTTGCTGCAGAGGTTTTTCAGGCCCTGGCTGCTGGCCGGGCAGTTTTGTAGGTCCTGGTTGTTGTGCCAGGGGCTTTGTGGGCCCTGCAGTCTGAGAAGGTGGTTTTGTAGGCCCTGCCTGGGGTGGCACTTGTTTTACAGGCCCTGTTTGCTGCGGAGGTGGCTTCCCAGATCCAGGCTGTGGTGGCTGTTTTGCAGGTCCCGTTTGCTGAGCAGATGGCTTTTCAGGTCCAGGTTGCTGAGAAGGCTGTTTTGGAGGCCCTGCCTGCTGCGAAGATGGCTTTACAGGACCTCCTTGCCGTGCAGGCTGCTGTGATGGTTGTTTCACAGGTCCTGGCTGCTGTGATGATGGTTTTGTGGGAGGTGGTGCTTGAGATGTCGTTTTAGCACTGTCTGGTTGCTGTGGCGATGGTTTTGCTGGGCCTGATGAAGGTTTTGCAGAAGTTTGTTGCTGAACAGGTTTCGCTGGTTCTGATGGCTGCGGCTGAGATTTCTGTGGTCCTCGCGGCTGGGTTGGTTGTTTTGCTTGCTCTTGCTTAGCATCTGCTGGTTGGCCATGGCCTGGTTTCTGAACTTGCTTTGGTTCCCCAGGCTGCTGCTGCTGCTGCGGAGGCACTGGCTTGGAAGACTCCGTTTGTTGGAGGGTAGGTCTTTGTTGTCCTTGTTGTTGAACAGCTGGCTTCGGAGACTGTGGCTGAGTTGGATGTTTCGCAGGGCTCCTCTGCTCCTCAGGTTTCCCTTGCTCTTTTGGGGTAACTTTTTGTTTCCTACTGGCTTCTTCATGGGTTGTATCTGAATCCGATATCAAATCAAAAGGATTGAATTTGTTCACAACTGAAGTGACTGCACTCAATGGATTGGCATCTGAGAGAAAACTGGGCATCATACTTGGCTTCTGATCTTCCTTAAAATCAGTCCTGGACTTTGATTCCCGTAGACTAAGAGAAGAAGGGCTCCGTCCAGGTGCCCGTTGCTCTGTCTTCAGCACATCTACTGTTCTGCTTTTACTTAAACCTGGTGGTCCTGGATCTGGAGGCTTACCTGGTTGTCTGGGATGGCGGCTTGTATCAAGTTCAGGATGTCTGCAGAGAGAAAATGTAATAAAATTAAAATAATGCATAATACTAGAAAAAGAGATAAAATAAGATGTATCAGTAACCCTGGAAGTGCACTGGTAGTGCTGTGAAGTTTCTCAGTGCTTAAGTGTTTTCAAGACCAAGGTTTATAACAAGGTGCGTGTAAACGATATTTAAATAATCATTGTTCTTTAAAGGCTTATACAAGTATTCAGTTATAGATTGTTTTAATCTTTAGAAAGTAATCTAATACAACAACATTTAACCAAATACCTTTTCTTTCAGAATTCTGAAGAATTCAAAGCTAGAACTTCCTATTATACCTGTATCCAAATGAGTGACTCTCCCCCCTACTCCTTGGGATACAAAAACAGGGAGACAGAAGACTAAAACAAACAGAAGTGTCAAAATTAGCAGATCAAAGTAAAGCCATACAAAAAAACCAATATACAATGCAAAATGCTTATGTACTTGTGTTCTGGCTACTGGTATAAAATTTGGATATATTTACAATTCAATATGCAGCAGGGATTTAAACTCCTAAAATTCATATATGATAAGGAGTATATGCTTCTTTGTAACGTGTTTATTTTGGCACCCATCCACTCACAAATCAGAAGAGTTTTCCACCAGATAAAACAGATGTCAGGTCACAGTTAGCCCTGAACCTTTTTTTTCTTCTTTGCCAATAGCTACCATACTCCTTCTCAGCCTCATCCCAACAATTCACACTTCCCAGTGTTAAAAAAAAAAAAATCATCCTATTACATTAGAGAATTGGGAAAAATCCTTGCAACAATATTTTGCTATATATTCATACAGGAGAAGATGAAACTAAGAATGTAGGAACCAAAATCAAGACCATGGCTTCATATGTGGCACGGTATTTTACTTGTTCCTATACCTGGCTGGGGAAGCTGGGGAAATAATATTGTATTCACTGCTAATGCTCAGGGATGTAATAAAATATTCTACTCAGTGCTATCACTGAGCTTCTGCTGGAAGATATGGTGCTCTCTTCAGTGTCACAGAAATTTTGCAAATACAAAATTTTCACTTTTGACTTTGAGAGAACCAGTCAACTCTGATCTTAGTTTTCCAGACACGACATTTCTTCTTGGGTATTCATGAGCAAGATAAACAATCACTTATTACATTTAACTGCATTCCTTGACAAATAAATGAATAAATGCACAATTTTAAGAGTTTTGTCAGAAGTCTGCAGAACCATCTACAGTAGCCACATTAAAAACTGTATTTTATATTGTTAATGTCACCATGAGTTTAACAGCATTTCTGAGTAATATTTAGTTTCCATTACATGGCTAGCAATGGCAAGAAAAAAGGACAAAGCTAAGTGGTAGACATTTCTGTGCATGTAATTCTCACAACACAAGATATCATGTAATGTTGTATCTGACTTTTTCTGTTAATTAAAAATTTCAACAAGTAATACTTGTTACAGACAAACTATTTCCAGCCTTCCACAACTCCATTTATCCCTTCCCATTCTTGTGCACATATTGACAGCAATACTTGGAAGTTTACGACCTTAATATGCAACCCACTGAAGTGAGTAGGTGTTTTTCCACTGGCGTCAGTGAACATTGATTAATTCATAAAGAGGATAGTTTAGAAAAGCCCAAAGATAATCTAATTCTTCCAAATATTTGGCATTTTTGCTTGTTAAAAGAGCAATTTTACACTCTCATTATCAACTAGGTAGGTCTACCTGCAGTTGCTTCTTGTTATTTAGATAAGCACTCTAGGTTTATCTGAGGAGGCACTGCTTACCATATGAAAACATTTCAAGTGGTCTGTTAGCAGCAGCTTGGTACACTACCGGCATTCATGTTTCTAAATGTTCAAACTCTTGGAAANCCCCAAACAAAACACTAAGCAAAATACCCCAACTGTTTTTAGAAATTTAACTTGCAAATTAGCAAGAAAAAGTAACTCTGGATCCCTATTGGAGTAGAATTCTGCTCCAGCTTGCATTTTTATCCAATAATGTGTTCCATAAATTTCCACCTGATCAGATATCAGGACCTGAAATGAGATTAAAACCCATGAATCTAGGAGATAAACTCCAGAGATTCCCTTCAAGGCTGCTTGTGTATTCTGAAGACCTGACTTGTCTTGCGTTTGTACATAACAACATCTCTAAGCAATGGAGACAGAGCGTGGTTAACTAGTGGAAGAAAAAGCCTTGAAAAGACAAGCTTCTTGAGAAAGGTTACTTCTGTCAAAAGCCAGGACTTGGTCCATTTAGTTTGCGGTACCTGAGAGTTGAAGTCTTCTTTTCTAAAATCATTTTACAACCAACTACACACTCACATTGAAAATTTTTAATTGAACTGAAGAATCAGGATCCTCAAACTAAATCTTGTATTTATTTGACAAGAATTTTCTAACTTTCAAACCTTTTGAATCATGAAAAGCCCACAATTGTTTTAAAGCCTTCAAACCAACCCAACATTCAAAATAATTTAGTTTTCTCTCACAGAATGCTTTTCTTTGTGCTGCTTGTTTCCCCTCACTTTGGTCTTGATTCATGGAACTCATCTCTATTCATTTACATATTACAGCCAAATCAAAGCTTACTTTGGAGTAAGCAGAGATTTAATAAAAGACCAATACTCTAGTTCTTCAATTCCATAAGTACAAACACCTACTAAGAAGGCATGCCTTTTCCCCCTTCATCAGTATAAACAGCTTCAAAGACAAATGCAGTAACAATGCAACTCAAAGACAGTTATATCTTTTCATATCTACAGACAAGAGAGGTATGAACTTACACATACCCCAGTGGCTAATTTTTTTTTTTGTCAATAGAACGATGATACTAAAAATATGTATTTTTTCTGGAAAATACACCATAAATATACTTCAGAAGTGTGAGATTCATCAAGACTTCCTAGCATTTCTTATCAAAATGCAGCAGAGCTTTTTTATTGATATCTATTGTGACCAACTTATTGAACTGGGGAAAAAAAAAAAAAACAAACAAAACCAAAAAAACACACAAAGCATCTGTATTAGATGGTCATATATTCAGTTGGTCATCTAATCCTTTCAGATATAGAATAATTCCTCAGGAAGTGAACACTGGCACCGTTACAGAATCATTTGATGAAGCTAGAACAAATGGAACTTGCTTCCAAATTGACTGTGTTTGTTTCAGATAAATTTCCCAACCATGAATTTTCTGAAGACAGGTAATTGAAATAGGATAGAAAGATTCCCACAGATCCTAAACATCTCACTAGAACCTCAAGAATGAAACATTCATTTTAAAACAATATTTTTTTAAAAATAGTAGGTACACTTGAATTAGTTCACTTTAGGTGCTCTATATCTAAATGCTTATATTAAAATTCACAAGACTTAAAAGCTCAAAGTCTACAGAGGTTCTAGAATGTACAGCATCCATTTTAAGGTGATAAAGGTGTGAGTATGTTAACTGGAACATATATTACTTACTATTAAAAAGTCTGTATTTGCAAAAATTGTTACCTCAGGATACCATCAATCATGAAGAATTTATACACTTTAGGGTTACTTTGGGTGCAGGAATGAGAGCATTTAGAAGAGGAAATAACTATCAGACTCTAATGTTATAACAGAAATTACAAAGGAAAAATCCAGTTAACATGTTAAAAACTAATAGACACTTCAATAAGGACACTGCCAAAATCCAAAGCTATATGAACTGAAAGCCAGAATTCCACTTTTGGTCACACTCTGTTGCTTAGCATTTGGTCTGGAAAAAAAAAAGGAAAAAAATACTAGTTCCAGTTTTAGCCTGGAAGAGGGTGATCCTTAATCCTCAGAAGAGTCTTACTCCAAGGGTTTTGTTTGGATCAGGTTCTTCATGATTACCCCTCACATTCTTGGTAGATCTCAACAGGAAAGAAAGCAAACAGCAAGAGCAGCAAATAAAGCCACAAACCAAGAGACAAGACAAGTAGTAACTTCATTACAGTGGGACAGGCAGGAAGATGCTATGATGGGAACTGCTATAATAGTCAAAGTTGACATTCTGACGTAAGGTAAAAGGCTGCAATTCACAAATTTAGAGTGCCTTTACTTTAAATAGAGGGCGGAAGTATGGTATGCTAACAAGATCAAAGTAGCTTCTGATATAAATATGTTTGTAGGAAAGCAGCCATTTATAAATGCAGAGATATTCACATTGCAATGAGTTCAACCTATTCTGAAGACTTCCAAGAACATTTATCTTTATTTTTTCATACCAATGTTCCAGTAAAAAGTAAGTTTCAGAGTACTTGTGTCTTTGTTCATAGACTGTTATATAAAAGGGAATTTTGAGCTTAGTTTCATGGAACTAAAGAATATTTCTTTTTGTTGTTAACACCTATAGAAGCTGTGCAGAGACCTGAATTGAATGGAAAATTTTATTTTACACACAGTGCTAATGCCTGATCAATAATTAAGCAAGACATAAAATAGGAAGATTTGACTTCCAGTTTTAAAAAATGGAGACCATCATCTCAGGTATAATCTCAGTGACTCCAGTAATTTGCCCAAGAATTAATTTAGTCCCACCCTCCTTGTCTCTCTTGTAGAATTCACTTATATAAACCTGATATTATATAAACCGAATATGCATTTATGTGGGGTGAGGTCAATGCACCGTGAAACAGTTAGTCGAGGAGGTTCCTTTCTGCTTCCTTCTTCAAGGCAAACAACACACCCAGAGCCCCGAAGTCGGAGAGCAACAGAGGCGCCGGCCTTGGATGACGGGCCGGGGCGGGAGGGAGTTCAGGACCGAGGACAGCGACATGGGGCCGGGCAGGGCTGGTGGCTCACGACCGCGGACAGCGACCCGGGGCCGGAGGAGGGCCGGTGGTTCAGGACCACAGACAGTGGCAGCCCCGAGGAGCCGGGCGGGGAGCGGGCTTGTTGCACGTCGGGCTGTGAATACGCTGAGGGGCAAGGAAAGAACGGGGAAGGAAATTACCCCAGCCTTCGCAGAGGCATAGTGAGGTAAAGCCATGACTATCCAGAACACTGAATGCCGTGGCAATCAATTTAATCTATAATTTGGCCTCTCCCCTTCCAACTGAGAAAGGAAATAGAAAAAAACCGAAAAGAAAAATAAGGGTGAAAAAATAGACTGAAACAGACCTACTCAATCCATGACTATTTAATGAAGCCAAATGATAGTTGTAGAGGTTCAGAACTGGCAGAGTAACGGCCAGCAAATATATTATGCCCAAAAGCTTTGGAAGATTCAACAAGATTCTCTCTCCAGACGCTTGCAGAACCCATCCGCGCCGGGGAGAGCTTCCCTGGCTACTACCAGATTTGTGGGGTATCCAGCCCCGTAAAACACACACCCGCACGCAGAAAACCGGAACGGTGTCTGCACATCTCTCCCCGCCCCGACACAGAAACTGCCCGTGCTCCAGATCGGTGCAAGGGAGGAAAGGAGGGCGCAGCCCACGGAACCGGGGACCGCCGTTATTATCCGAGACCACTGTAGTGGGGAAAGCCAGACGGTGCAGGCTCCGTCCTGGTGCCCGCGCCCGTGCAGCCACCCCTTCCCTCCCTCTGCCAGCAAAATGGAACGTCGGCTCCGGGTGCAGCGGGCCCAGATCGTATTGCGACTCGCCCCCCGCCCCACCGCGAGGAGACGGAGAAGGGGGAAGGGAGGAGCGGGAGAAGGGAGATTTTCCGTGCGTGCCTTTGCATGGGAGGCGGCTCCGCGCCGGCGAGGTTCCCTCTGGGCAGCCCCTGCGCCCTTGACATGACAGCGGCGATCTGCCTCCTCTCCTCCTCGCTCAGCTGGCTCAGGTCCGCCTCCACCCCGGCCGGGACCAGGCTCTGCAAGGGGGCCGCGGCGCCGCCGCCATCCCCGGCTGCCGCCGCCCCTTCGGGGAAGGCGCCCATCCCTTCGCCTCCTTCCAGGCTCGCCTCGTTGCCCATGGCCGCC
>VZRQ01006372.1:894066-944877 GCA_013397975.1 Machaerirhynchus nigripectus | reverse complement strand
GCCGCCCCGCGCAGCGCAGCGCATGCTCCGGGCGGGCGGCTCCCCCCGCGCTCCTGGCCCGCCCCGCGCCCCGGCCTTTAAAGGCACCGCCGCCCCCGCTCCGCGCACCCGCCGCATCTTCAGGGACCGAACGGGGACCCGCTGGCACCCCCGCGGGTGCTGCCTCCCGTTCTCCTCCTCTCTGTGTACAAGGACGTGCTCGCGAGCAGTTAAAGCTTGAAGGAGCCTCGCTCGCCCAAAGCAAGTAAGATGGACTGAAAGACATGCCTGGAGGAGACCCCCCAAGCAACCCCTTCAGAGTAGAGTCAATGACGTCAGGTTGCTCTATGCCCTGAACAGCAGAGTTTTGACTGTCCCTATGGATGGAGATTTTACAGCTTCTCTGGGTCTGCGTTTCAGTACTGGACCACCATCATGATGACTGATTCCACCCTGTCAGTGTCATTCCAGGACCGGTGAGCCCCAAACTCGACACTGTACTCCTAATGCAATTTCACAACTGCTGAATATATTGAGAAGAATCACCTTCTCCAACCTTCTGGCCCCACTTGAGGTAGCAGAGGTCCATCTGCCTCTGGCATTCTTCATCACAACCACATACTGCTGAAATGTGTTTCACCTGGATGTTTGCTGCAAAGCTGCTTTTGGGACATCAGAACCTGTTCTGATGCATGGAGTTACTCCTTTCCAGATGTAGGACTCTGCACTTGCCATTCTTCAACTTCAACTCTTTCATGCCAGACCATCCTCCCACCTGTCAGCAGCCCTGCTCTTCAGTTCTCCAAGTTGAGATTTCCTGAGGGTTTATTCCATGCCTTTGCTCACATCAGTAGCAGAGACATTGCATATCATTAGTCAGAAAGATACAAAGAGTAACACACAAGCTGTTGGACATGACGCAAATAACCACAACCAGTTTGAGCCTGATAGTTCAGTCTATTTTTCATCCACTGTACAGGTCTCCCTAATTTGGCTATAAGGATGCTATAGTTGATCATGCTGAAAGTCTGATGGAGTAATTTACCTGAGGTTAAACACATGTCATCTGTTTTTAATAACCTTTTTGTCCTTTGTCTGCTTGGACATGGCTTCTAAAGGGACTTGCTCTGTAACTTTCCCAGGAAGAGTACTAGCCACATTAGTCAAACTGCCTGGAATTTCTCTTGTGGATCTTATTTTTGACGATGGGTCTGGTGCTTGCTATTTTTAGGGGACCTTTCCCAGTGACTTTCTGAAGATGACTGACTTTGAAGTATCATCAACTGCCTCATCACCCTTTGATCTATCCCATTTAGTTCCATAAGCTTCTGCATATCCAACTGGTTTAAGTGCTCTCTATCTTACTCTACTACAGCTCATGCTTTCACTCAGACACCCGGAAGACTGGAGGACAAACCTAATCCATAAAAGCCATGGCAAAGAGCCACTAAGTGCTGTGGTCTTTGCCACTAGTTTTCCTGCCTCATTGATCAGAGCCAAGTTTTTACCAGATCCTTCCTAGAGATCTTACTAAATTGTGGCTGCATTTTGCATATTCAAATGTGTTTGTTAAGCAGCTAGATCTTCACAAATATAATTTGTTTTAGCAATGAGGATGTAACAGCGTTTGGTACTCTTTCTTTAGCTCCATTAGTCTCCTTCTTTAGCTCCATTAGTTCTTTGCTTCAGACACAGCTGTATGCAGATGAGCTCCCAAAATGACCTACATAAGGATGCTGTACAAATATTTATAGTGCTCTTGTACTGTAGCAATCAGAGATCATTTTTCCAGTACTGGTTCACAGTAAATTATGAAACTAGAAGCAGCTGGGGGCTTCCTACTTTTCTCTTGAGTGAGTACAAGTTACACATCAAAAGAACAGCTTAGCAGAGAACATGATAAAGCACAGAGGGAAAACTCTCTAAGTGGAGTAGCATGACATGAGTGTAAGTGGCTGCCTCTTCACAGGGTGTTCTAGGTAAAGATATCAGAAAGGCCTGTGGAAAAGGCAACACACAACACAGTCACACCTGAAGGAAGGTGCATTCCCTTGGCATGTGACAGACACAAAGTCCAGTTAAGGGTGTTAGAAGGAGGCAAGTACACATCCCCACATCATTTTGCAAAAGTGAACATCATGTACTTAATTATGAATAGATGTGCAAAGTGCTGCTGCACAGAAGAAGACAAGTGCAAAACAAAGCTGGGGAAAGACGGATTTAATCAGTGAAAACATTTGGCTTTCTGACACTTACCAATATGAGCATTCATAATACTCTTAAATATTGAATATTTTGTGGTGGGTGGTGTTTCTGTCTTTTAGTTGGATAGTCTAAAAGTTGATAACTTTCCCAAATGAAAGTTTTCTAAACAAACAACCTCCTCATATTTCTTTATTCAAAGCCAAATAAGTAACTAGCGCTTCCATCTCAGATGGAGTTGTCTTTTGTTTAAAATCATATGGCATATGTTGAGTATAGATGCAGACAAAACAAGCAAGATCAAAACACAAAAAATTCACTCAATGAAACAATTAAAACTGGGGAAATAGGAGTTCTGCTGATGCTTACTGTTTAATATTATATACACTGTTTCTGTTTCACTGGTAACGTGTCCTGAGATAAAACATAGGAGGAAGATATATAATGCCCAAGGAAGTAAGCTGAGCTCAAAAAGAGGCAAAGGATCAGAAATGACCTTCAGCGGGATGTTCATTATTGGCTTCACTGGAGCCAAGGATTTCACCTTAAAAATTATTATGATTTCAAATATCTTAGGGATTTTTGTGGAAACTGTCTCTTTTCACAGTTCTGTGACATTTACCTTTTCTTTTAAAAACAGCATGGAATCAGTAGTTATCTGTTCCAGAAGTCCTGCTGCAGGCCTGTTTTCCCTACATCCTATCATTTCTGCATCTTTCTCCCACTGTATTTTACGGTCTGTCCAAAAGTGACAAGAACACTCTCATTTTGGTGTTACTGGTGAAGATCACAAACCAGTGAAACTCACAAACTAATGAGGCATAAGATTCTGTTGTAGCAAGGAAAGAAGAATTATCAAATACATCAGCCTATTTCTCAAAAATCATAATATCTGACATGCCAAAAAACCTCATTGGTGCCAGGATAAAAACCCCTATTAAAAATTGCTTAATCCCTAACACAGAAAAATATGATTAAAACCCTTTCAGAGATAAAACAGTCTTTTTAAAAGTGCATGCAAATTAGAGTTATTTCTGCAAATTTAGAGGCAGAGATACAAAAGCAAGTTGCCTTTTCTTTGATACTAGGTAATATAAAAAGGATAATCATGAATAGCAGCAAATCAAACTACCCTTTGAGGACCTGTTCCCAGTTTTTGTAGAATTTTTGTTGTATCTGTTTGAATCCAAAATAGATCAGCACAATCCATAAACATTTATATATTTTAATTGAGGCCATACATGGCATCTTTATCCCTGCAAAAAACAAAGGCACAGTATTTTTGAAGTGATGTAACTTCATTCAGACTGGACACTGTGCTTTATCAATAATGCAGTACTTTCATCAGGGCCTGACCAGTTTGGTATGCCAACTAGATGCATCAGATCTCCGAAGGAGCCAGTCCAAGTTAGAGCTGAGTATGCAGAAGCAGCAGAAGGACACTACTTCATCTTTTGCCAGTGCTGAATCTGATCTGGGGCAAGGGAATCTCAAGTAAGAGTGAATCTGCAGCACTAAAATGAGTGCTTGAAGTTAATTTACTGATTAACAACATTGAAGACATCCAATTTTCTCATCAGCAGGCTACTTAGTATAGATGTGCTCTGTACATTTTAGTTGAGAAAAAGTCATTTAGCACATAGAAGTTGGAGAAGTAATGCTAAGATTATCAGAAGAAAGGAAGAGGTCAGTAACACCTTGGCGAACTAGCAAAATGGGAGAAACTTTTATATTTTAATAATATGCCTGGCACTGTGCCCAGACAAAAGTGAAGGAGATAGAGGGTGTGTTAATTGTTAGCGATTACCAGAGACTGCACTGATCAGTACCACAAAAGAAGATAGAGGAAGCTAGAAGAGAAGCTAGAATTTGCATAAACTTACTTATAAAACTCTGCACATTAATGATTTTATATTATAACTTGTATAAATACTTAGCTAAATGTTTCAGTGCCTCTATCCCATTTATCTACCTCATTTCAGAGATACAGAGACTGTGGAATTTAAAAGAGATGTCTAAGGTGCATCCAACAGTTCGGTCCATCTACTACAGAGAATGAGCAATGCCTTGTAATGATAGCTCTCACCAGCAAGGCTTCTCGTCCCACAACTTCTAATTCTGTGTCAAAACTGCACTTATCTACATACCCACCAAAGTTTGGCTAAATAC
The DNA here is from genome assembly GCA_013397975.1 of Machaerirhynchus nigripectus. Classification (NCBI taxonomy): domain Eukaryota; kingdom Metazoa; phylum Chordata; class Aves; order Passeriformes; family Dicruridae; genus Machaerirhynchus; species Machaerirhynchus nigripectus. The sequence goes on along the minus strand of VZRQ01006372.1, from coordinate 940,527 downwards.
TGCACAGCAAAGGTTCTTCAAGGTCATGACTACTCTTCAGTCTCACCTGAGTTAGTAGTCACCAAAACAACTAGTAAATTTTGATAACAAGGTAGCTTGCAAAGCATTGTGTGGTTTTGCTCTTCTATTCAAATACATATAACTCTTCTCTCTCTGCATATAATTCTCTGCTCCATTACTTTGTAAATGCAGGTTGAGAAACTCGTGGAATAGTGAGCTTCCTTGTTTCAAAAATCCCTCAAAACCCACCTACTAAGGAAAAAAACCCCACCTAACCCAAAACTGAATATAGCATAAAAACTCCCAGGTAAGAGAAAACATCCTGGGCAGAATTATTTGCAGTATTCCAGAGTACCCGAATGTCTGGGATTTTGGGATACCATGCATTTTGATATAATAGCATAAATGTTATATCATCCTTTTTTAAGAAGAAACAAATCACTTCTGAGAAGCTTCTGCAGATATTTAGCCTCATAATCATCAGTCTAAGTGAAACAGGATTAGTACATGCACTTTACCCTACTGAATAGCCAGGGACACCTGGCTAAGTTCTCCCAGCAATCTCCCATCCACATTTTCTTTCTTAAACAAGGTCTGGCAACTGACTACAGCACAGCAATGCTGATATGCTCACAATATGAGCATAATATAGATTAGTCACAATGTTAAACATATAATGTTTATCTGCAATCAGGATTTTCTGCTACACAAATGGTGATTTGCATCTTAAAGTGAAGAATGGGACAAAATAGCCACTAATCTCAAAGGCTGTATCCTAAACAATGTGCAACAGCAATATTGTAGTTCTGTCCTTTTGTTGTCCAGTAGCTTTCTTTAATATGAGTTTATTCACTCGCAGCAGTTGAGTCCAACTAATAGTGGTACAGACATCACCACAAAGAGTTCAATTTTTATTTGCTTAAATGGTGAAAGAGTCATATGTGTAATTACTAGAGTTCAAGAGCAAACCCAAGGAAAAATGAAGGGAAAGATTTGAGCTATCATTAGCAGCAAGTTCTGATAAATCACATTAAAATAAAGAATTGGGTTTTCACCAGTGAGCATAACAGTGAGACCCTCAGGATCTTTCTCTTAGGATTTTAACTGGTAAGATAAGAGTGTTGAAGTTTCTAATTCCCCTAGCATTTCTCTCTTTCATGCCGAGAACACGGTAGGAAAAACTTCATAGCCTAAACAGAGGAAAGTCTCGCTAGTGAAATACATGTTTAGATTATATGTTCAGGTCCTGCCTGTGCCACAGAGAACAGGTTCACTTCAAACATAATGGTACATAGTTTTTCCTTCTAAATGAATCCAGGGAGATGTGGGGGGTAGAGGGGAGTGGACATTAACATTCATTAGGGCTATCAAATATAACTCTTTCAAACTACATGGATTTTAACTAAAATCCCTAAATATTGGCCAACGTTACCATTTCCAAGGAAAAGAGATTAAAGTTAAGCACCTGTGTCCTCCTGTAGGGGCTCACAAGTAGAATGATAACAGGAAAGCAGAGCGCACAGTTCCAGTGGGTACTGCCCGTTGCTTACCATGTATTGAGTGATGTGTTGTAGACCATGTTAAATACACATTAACTAGGTTTTCTGGCATGAGCTACCGACTGTCTCTGTGATGGAATTAAAAAGAAAAAAAAAATCTTTGATCCTTAGAACGGGCTCTGAATACTGCTTATTTCAGGTAAAGTAAACAACAATCTTTATCCCAGAAAGTATATCTATTCAGGACTAAGAAAGTTTACCCTTCTCCTCAGATATGTACTTAGAGGCTTTATACTCTTGACACTAGAAATAGCTCCTCTCTTATAATGGCACAAAACCAGTCATACATCCCAAAATATTTTAGTCCAAAACCAATTTTAGAATCAGTAAGAAGTAACCTCTGGAGGTCACACGGACCAACCAGTTTCTCAAAGCAAGACCAACATGCATTAGGTTGCTCAGAGCAACTTTCAGTCAAATTTAGTATTTTCAAGGACAAAGATTTAACTCTTTCTGGGCAATGCTACGTCTACTCAGAATTTCTTTTGTTGCAACTTGCCTGAATTACCTCTTATCCTTTCACTGTGCACCTTTGTGGGGAGCAAGGCTCTATTTTCTCTGTCTCCTCCCACTAGGAACTTAAAGATTGTGATAGAATTCATCAAGAGCCTTCTCTACATAAAGCTGAACGAACTTTCTCTCAGCCTCTCCTCAGAGGACAGTTACTCCAATTTCCTAACAGTCTGGGCAACCCTGCACTGGACTTATTCCAGTTCGTCAATCTCTTTCTTATGCAGAGGAACCCAAACCTGGCCACCACACTCCAGATGCAATATCACAAATGCTGAGTACAAAGGAATAATCAGTTCCCTCAATTTCTTGGCTATGATGCAGCCCAATATACTGTTGACCATCTAAAGTGAAGGTCTTTGCACAAATCCCTCCTGAATTTCAATTTTGCCCATTCCTCCAGCAGGTCTAGATCTCCTTGAATGCCAGCCCTACCACAGAGCACAATGACCTCATCTGCCAGTTTGGAATCATGCTCAAACTTGAGGGTCCATTCTTTCTCCTGCTCCAGATCATTGATAAACATATTAAACAGGATAAGGGCAATCCAATTGGACAAAGCATGACCTACATATTGTACATCTATATTGGATATTTTCATTCACAACCTTCTCATTCTTTTACCTGGAAATGGTTTACAAGAGGATTCACTCCTTGATTTTTCCAGAAATGAAGTTGAGGTTGACCTGCCCTTTGTTTCCTGGTATAGTTTTTGGTTCTGTCTGAAGATGTTTGTAGCATTTTCCTTTCCCCAGTCATCAGGGAACTCCCCCAGTCTCCACAACCTTTCAAGGACACCTAACACTTACCTCATATGACATTGGCCAAACCTCTGAATACTCACAGATGCATCCCTTATAGTCCTGTGGATCTGTATATATTGAGATTACTCAGATCACTGACTTTATCCTCTTCCACTGTTTGACCTACCTAACACCATCTGTACCTACCCAAGCAATGTTTCTAAATTCCTCCTTAGCCTGCTCTCACTTCTACTTCTATAAATGTTCTTTGTGCACTGGACCCCAGCCAGGTCCTTGTTTAACCAAGACACTCTCCTGATATATATACTAATTTTTGTGAGTACTAGGATGGATCATTGTTTTGTTTCAAGGAGACTGATCTTAAAGATCTGCTAACTTTCATGAGCTCCTTTGCCCTTCAATACTGCTCCCACCAGATTATACTTCCCAGTGTTCTGACTAAGCTGAAGACAACATTCTTGAAATTCAGGATCTGTGTTCTGTTGCTTGCCTTCCTCAGGAAACCCCTCAGGATCTTGAGCTCTGCAATTTCACGGTCACTGAGCAAGCCTGCCTGTCAGTGACTGTCACATCCCCAACAAGCTCTTCAGAGGTCTTGAATGTCCAGGAAAACATCACCTTTACTTGTCACACACAACATTTGTATTATGAAGTTGTACATGACAATTTCCAGAATTTTCTGAGATTGTGTCCTGTTGTACTTCTCTTTTGTCAGGTGTCAGGGAAGTTTAAATACCCTATGAGAAGCAGAGTCTGTAATACAAAGATTTTAGTCAACTATATAAGGAAGACTGTCCACTTCTTCACTCACATTCAGAGGGTCTGTAACACGTTCCTGCCACAATGTCATGTTTACTGGCCTTTGCTCTGACCCTGATGTGCAAGCTCTCAACTACACTGTTGCCCATACCACTGAAGCGCTTCCCACATTCAAGCTGCTCCTTTACATCTGCAGGGAGCAATTCCCTGTCTCCTTACCTTTGTCTTTCTTAAAGACTTTCTTTCTCAGCAGATCAGGCACATAAGGGACCCCACTAAATCTCAGATGTTCCTGGGATCTCATGAAATACACATCTACTCCTGCCCAAGCCTTTCCTCTTCACCAGCAGGACTGAGAATAAAACCTGGACTCTCATGCTGTCCACCACTGCCCCCAGTTGCTCTTGCTAGCCTCAGGGTCTTCCCTGGCAGTGTCACTGGTGGCCATGTGGATGAGCACCCAGGAAGGCATAATATCTTTCTCTTGTTTGTCATAGTTCTAATATCACACAGGATATCCTTCACAGTATCCAGTACTTGAAAATATAAAGTACCATTGGTTCTGCAATACTTATCACTGCCATGTGCAACTTTCATTAGACTTTTACAACTTCTGCAGCGATACATTTCCACATGGTGTAATCTCAGAAATAATATAATTTCAGAAAGAGAGCTTCTCTTTATAAACCTCTAGTGCCTTCACAAAGATAAAAATATGTTTATAATTTGGTGCCCATATGCCAATGTTTTATTATAATGAAATAAACAACAATGAAACTCAGTATAGTCCAAAACTCCCAAGTTTACAGTACTCAGTATATTTTTCTAACTCTTACAATTCTACTTTTTTTAGATAGTTAAGCACGTTGCAGTGGCTTGTATCAGGCAATGTGGCAGTCACTTTTTTCCTCAGCAAATTTGCTAAACTTAAAAGTTGATCCACAGCTTAAGAAACCAAGACTTCCTGTTGTTAAAGAGATTTTTTTATACCTATAGGTAGCCACTAGAAGTTAATCACTTCTAGTGATTAACTGTATACCGCTGTGTGGGAGGCTTTCTTATCTATTATACAGGAACAGTGACACATCTTACTCTAATAGTGGTAATTAATGGTTTTAAGAATTTAAAAACTCACATACTGTAGTCGTGAGGTCCATAAAAATATCTCATGATTTCCTATGATTTGCAATTCACAACTTCATCTGCTCGCTGTGTCTTTACTCAGGGAGCAGTTGAGTGTTCATAGGTGTATGTAATGATGACACATGCTTGACCCTGCTGCTGGGTGGACTTCAAACAGGGAACCAAAGAAGTTTTAACTCTAGTGGAGTGGGAGGAAAACTCCCTTGGGTCCTAAGATCCACTTCTCTTACCAGCTTTTGCACTCTGTAAATAAGCATTCAGATTTTCAGAGACCTTATCATCATTTTCACACTAAGCAATTGGATTCTAGAGTAGGATTTAACTAAGTTAAAAGGATGCCTACATTTAAGTACCCACAAACAGACTCTACATGTGAGCTGAATGAGCAGTTGGATGAGAGCCAGTCCATAAACCATTAAGGGGGAGTCAGGTGAACAACTGATGGGATGCAGTTGCATAAACATTATATGCTACTTAAGACTTCAGCTACCAATGCAGAGAGAAAGAGATCTTTTATAAGATCTATAATTTATTTTATAAATTCTCAGTCATATCTGCCAGCCCTACCATAAGGCACATTAAATGGCATTAGATACCTACCTGTGGGCACATAACTTAAAGGAGCAGAGTATACCTCATAAAGTTAGACATCTTTGTGGCAAGCCACAGAGCCAGCTTTCTTGAAATTTAGATGTCCCCATGTCTTCAGCTGAATCTCAGTTTTAGTGTACTCTTGAAAGGTAAAGTTTATAAGCCTTTCCTAAGTGCTCTCTTCCTTTACAATGCAAGCCACTGGCTGACAAATCCAGTGCAAATAACACCTACAGTTAAGATCCAGAACAGTTTCTAAGCCTCACAGAAAAACCTTTGTAACAGCTTGAGGCATGGAGGAAGAGGAGTATGCGAACGGTTTCAAATGCTGTTTCTAAGAAATGGTCAAGCCATTGGTAGGCCTGAAGAAGTATACTTTTACAGATTTGTTGGAATGTTTGCAGATTCACAGAATGACAGACTGAGGTTGGAAGGAACTTATGGACAATCCCATTTAAGTCCTCTACTCATGCAGGGCCACCTGCAGCTGATTGCCCAGCAACATGTACAGACAGCTTTTGAATACATCTAAGGATGGAGACTCCCCTTAATTTCTCTAATTCAATGGAATCCTGCTAAAAAACTTGTTGTTTTGCAATAATATAGCACCAAAGCTACAAATATGCCTGTAGTCTAATTCAGCTACAGGGTTTCCCAAAGCAGCACGACCAACAAAACACAGTCACTTTAGAGATTATAGAACAGCAACAAGCACAGTATGAATGTAAATATCCAGCCCATTTCTCTTACCAGCTTTACTGTTAAATAAAGTGTAGTAACTAGCTGAAAAAATAATGCATAAAGAATTTTAAATTACTTCTGTAAACTAATTCAACTTAAAATAAACCTCACCCACTTGGGCTTGGCTATTTTTTTTTCTATTGCATCTATTGATTTTAACATCTCAGATTAACTCTCATCACCTGAAAGAGAATTTCCACTTTAACAGGGCTCATTTATATAGCACAGAGATACTCGGAGTTGTAGCAGATTTAATGAAGTTTCCTAACAGTTCCTGAAGACTTTTGGACTAATTCACACAAAGAAATTCTGAGGATATGAAGACAGATGAATCTACAATTTCAGCTAAAACAAGCAAATATTCCCTCCCACATGGATCCTCTCCCTTCTTTCATCTCATATTTCCTCTTCCCCTGCCTTAAAGTATCTTCAAGTCATCATTTTGTCTATCTATAATTCCCTTAACGCCCGTACTACATTTACAAAAATAAAAGTAAAAATAATCAGCTGTAACTCAGAAGGCACACAAACTAATCAAAGAGCAGCTGAGCACTCCCCATGGGTTCTGATGGGAGAGGTGGGGTATGACCTAACTGAGTTCTCAACTTTGCCCATTATCCCAGTGTCTTTGATAGTCTTACGACTGTAGAGAAGACAAAAACATTTTATCATTAAAATAATGTATTTATGCAAAGATTAAGAGGAAATATGCACCTGCAGCTCTATGCTAAATAATTGGATGTTCTCTCTTTTCCTTTGTATTCTTTCTGTTGACCTAGAAAAGTGACTTTGAAATCTAAGATTCATCTTTGTAAAGTATGATCTAGATGCTTTTTAGGCCTTTCACTGGGATACTTTCTGAGTTTGCCTGCAGCAAAATATGGAACAAGAGCTCTATAAATGTTTTCCTCTGTGTTAAGAGGAAACTTAAGAGGTAGGTCTCTCCCAATACCACTTACAACCCAAAATTTCATCGACAAATTCTAGTACAGCAATCTTTGCTATTGACTATGCTCCCTGGACCTAAAAATCCACAAAATAAATTAAATTAAGGATATCTATGACACAGCCAAGATTTTCCACTCACTGAAGATATCTCCTTCCAGAAACAACTCCAGAGCAACAAATCAAAACTCATAAAAGACCAAGTTTTAACAACGGCCAACAGTGTCAGGTTTGAACTTATAGCTATTTCTGTATTCTTATCTTTCTATAATCTTGACTCAGTTCCTCCCTAAGGACTAGCTCCATTTTTAAATTTTATTTTATTTTTTCAAATCCCTTCCCATTTAAGTCCCTTCCCAGCTCCTCACCAGAAGTTTCTGACTCACTTATTTGCCTTTGGTAAATCTATGAAGTGCTGAATTATTCAGCTGGTAGAAATGTTTTTTCTGCAACCACGAGGATCACACAAATACACGAGTACTACCACGTTGCCTTATTTGTTGCATTTTTGCCCTAAACTGCCTAGGACATCAACTGAGAAGTTATTTATTCTCATTAAACAAACAAACAAACAAACAAAACAAAAAAAACACAACAAAAACAACAAAACAAACAAACAAACAAACAAAAAAAACCCAACCCAAAAAACCCACCAAAGACCAGTTGCTAAAAATCAGTATGTTTGGGCAAAACCCTGTAGACATAAGCATAAAATTTCCCTTACAGTATGAACAGACTTATATACAGGATTAAAATAAGAGTTTCCAAGTCCAGCTCAATTTTAAACTCCACTGTTTTCACTTGGCATCTATTGCTCTTTATTTGAGAATTCTTATTTTAGATCTACATTTAAGAAAATTTTCTGTAAATTAATTATAAGTAGTCTAAAGTTTCATGCCTTTAATAAATTTTTATCAAAACTTTTAATCAAAATTTTTGACTCACATTTACTATTTAAAAATTAATAAATGGCAAATGCAGAATCTCTTCACCATTTTTAATTTTTTAATTTTATTTTTAAGAAACTAGAAATTTCTAGAATTAGTAAATATCTTCAGCAATCAGGCTAACAGATTTTCCAGAAAGATCAAAATAACTTACTTGAAACTAATTTTAAGACCATTTTTCCTACATACATGAAAATTTAGCAACGCAAAACAATAGCATTTATCAGTGTGACTAATTTGATTGTTCCCTTCTCTGTGTGCTTATTCAGGGTATTACACAACACTTAAGACTGCGATAGTTAGATTGAAGTTGTTATTTTTCTTGGGTTTACTTCCACCTTTGAAAATTGTTCCTTCTTTCTCTTTTTCCTTCCTCAAGTAGACATTTGAAATACAATTATTTCACTGTCCATGAACACCTCTAGGAAACACCACTCTCTCCACAGCGTGAAGTTTCTGTTTCCCTTTTCTTAATGGGTTGTATTTATGACATTCTAAAGCTCCTCACAGAACTCCTGATACCACTGATCAAGAACACAGCCAGAAAAGGGTAATCCACACTAGAATCAGAAATTTTAGCATAACCTTAACAGTTTAGTATGTGTTTCTAAAATACTAAGAAAATAAACTAGATTATCTCTGCTGTTGGGACAAGCAAGAGAGCCGTACAAGCAGTGTTTAATTAGAACCTCGTATCTACTACTAACCTGTTTTATAAAACAATTAATTATGATGAAAGACAATGTTATATAAGACTACATTTCCCTGTAACATATTATATGATTCTTTGAAAATAAAAATTATTTGTGTGGCTTATCTGTTTTCTAGCATGTGGTTTTTATGTATCCATAGAGACTTCTGATATTTTTCAAGGAATAAGCAACTCCTAATAATATTCTAATTTTTACCACTTTGCCAGAAGTATCTTTCATATCATAATTCAAAAAAGTTGAGATCAACAGTACTATCATTCAGGAATTCCACTAAGGAGATACAAAACAAAAGCTGAGTTAATTGCTGCTAGTAACTATTCAACCCGCGACGTTCTTTTTTATTTTTTAAAAAAAATATAGCTGGTACTTAAATTCGCAATTCAGTATGGAAAAATCTGCTCAACATGGAAAATTATAACTAATAAAAGAGTTGCTTACCTTGAACTTCAGCTTTCCTCACAATCTTGATTTCTTTTTTTTTGTTTTGATATCTAGTGTCTCCAGAAAGCAGCAGAATGAGAATTGCCTGTGTCCCTGCAAATGTCCAGAGCAAAGAGGTTAGTCTGTGATATATTAGTCTCTCTAATCTCTTCATATCCTCCCTGGCGCAACTGAGTATTTCGTGTAGCCCTTAATACTGAACACAGACTGCAAAATCAGTGATTCCAACTCAGCATAGCAGGAGAGTAATTCAATTCCACATACTGTTTTATAACATAACCATCTTATATAAGGTTTAGCTTATCCAAGATATTTTTATTTAGAAACCCCTTACTTTCAGGGCAGGAGTGTATCAGTGTTATACCTTACTTTCTTATGTATTTTTTCAAATGGTCCTTTTTAATTTAGAAAACTCTCAGTAATATAATTAATGAAGTTATAGGCAGCAGTGAACAAAAAAGATACAATGCATAACCAGTCCTGATCCAAAACCCATTTGCCATGTGCCCTACTCTCACACACACAAACCCAGCTCTGGACAGCTGCCAGTTCACACATACTTTTCCTGTCTGAGCTGGAGTCTAACTCTCCCTTATAATTCATGGCCACCATTCCTCACACAAACTAAGGGGCAAGGTGGGATTTCTCATTTAGTCAGCAACATATGTGTGCAGACTGGTTTTTATCAGTGTCGTATTTAAAAAAAAAATAATAATAATGACTATACAACTAGTAAAATCTGTTTGTTTTCTTCACAATAACTTTCCCAAATTTCTTGCTAATTTCTGCAAATTCTTAAATGTATCAAAGTGGTAAAGATTTTTAATATTCACAGTCTAATATTTTTTACCCACTTCATTTTTTCCCCTCAGTTCTCGGTCAGTTGAATTGAAAAGAACAAACCCATAGCATAAGTGGAATGAGCTGACCTAGCATGATTTCTGCTGGTAGACCAAAGCAGATTACATCACATGAGGATTATAGATTAAGATTACTTTGCTGATTCTGTGAATCTCTATGGAGAGCTCAGATTTTTTTTATTTACTGTAACTTTAACATTTGAGTGGGCTCATTCAGTGTTTCTTCGCATGTATAGTTTCATCTGTGCATTTGCTAAGTCATGTTTTAAGTGGAACAAAAATTAGCGTGAAAGCTGTTTATTCACTTCTACCAATTGCCCTTGTCCACATCTATAACAGACATGACCTGCTCTAGATGGGTCTGAAGAAGCTCCTATAGACAGAAAGACAGTGCTGGAATGAAAGCCCCCAAGATAAGATTCAAATGAGGTATTTTCTGTTTCCACTGTAACACAAAACTGTCCACATGACCAGTCCCTAATCCTTTAGAGACAGCTTTCCTCTTGCTGAAATACCTTTAAAGTCTCACCCTGCTTTATACTGTGCTTCAATATACCTATATGTATACCTGTAGAAAATAGAAAACTTGCACTGCAGACATGTGCAAGTAAATTACCCATTAATATATAAAAAATCCCATTTAAATATTGTGAAAATTCCTATAAAAATTTGTAGTATTTTCCCTGATCTCATAATTACATGGTTGAAGCTTATCTTAGACTACTGCAATGTTGGACTACTACTTTTGGTTTGCTTTAACTCCTGTAATGATATGTGTATTCCACAGCCGCATGCGAAATAAATTATGCTAAAAATTATGTATATTGGGCACAGGAAATGTCCTTGTTGTCTGTAAGCAACAGGTCTTCCAAATCATCACATTGCAATCATTATCAATGTCATGTTTTAACACAGTTCAGCAGCTGAGTAATAAGTTGAAGAAAGTTTCTGATAGTCCATCATTATTCACTGCAGGTAATTGATTAGTTGTCTCCACTGACTGAAACTATCAACTTTGCGTTGGAATGCTGAAACTTTAGGTGGCATGTTTTCACATCAACAGTCTGCTGGCCAGTTTTCTTGCTTTATGTTGAAATTGGTTTTCAGGATCTGCTGATTGCCCGTCTCTGGAGTTTGTATAAGGGTGTTTACGCATTTTCCTTGGCTCAGGTCCGGGTCAATAGTAGAGTTCAGCATGAGGGAACTGCCTCCTTGACTCGTTCTGATTCGCTGTGGTAGCGATCGAGTCTGTCACACTTTGCAGAGCCAAAGCAATTTTCTTCAAGTCTCTCTCTTCGCTGCAATGGCTGTAAGAGATCACTAAGACAAGTAGGAAAAGAAACTCCCAAATTATGAAATCAAGAACAGAAATATTAAGTTTCTGTCTTCAGCTCGGAACTTTTGTTTTAAAATTTCACTTCCCATGTGCTTTTATTGTACATGAGCAGTAGAAAGGTGTCAGTCAGAAATGTTAGATCTGCAAACACAAAATATCCAGTATCTCCAAACTTCTGAAGACTTTGTGTAAGCCAAAGTAGTTCAGAATCACCATATAGTCTGTGTAATTTTGTCCAGGAAATTTAACTTCAAAATTAACATATCAGCTCATTAAAATATTGAAGAGAGCAGGTCTAAACAGAAAATGCTGAATTCTGTTACAATGAAGCTTATTGTGACATAGAGTAAATAATATTCAGAGCAGTATCCTCACTTTTTAGACTATGTCCATCAGTTCTAAAAGGCCAACTTCCTCCCCCACACTTCATAGACCCTTATTTCCATTAAATAATGTAATATAAATATAAATATAAATAATATTTTTTTAGGAATTGCTTCATGTCTTTTCAGTGTCATACACACCTGTGTGGAATGAGCAGCAGGAGTACACACGGATCAGGGGTCAGGGAAGGGGCACTCCAGCCACCAGAGGAGGTCTTCCTGGCAGCCCAGGGAGGGGATAATGCCAGCGCAGATATCCACACTGCAGCCCATGGAGGACCCAACAGTGAAGCCAGTGAATATTCCATGAAGGAAGGAGCTACACCAGAATAGGCTCCTGACAAGAATTTGGCTGTCACTGTCATTGTTGCTCCTGTACTGGGGCAAGTTTTTCCTGAAGGACCTATGGGGTTACCAGGCTGTTCATTTTATAATTATATAAATTATAACTTTTATGTGTATATATAAAATTATACATTTCAGCTCTAATATCGATGATGAAAGCAAACAGGAAGATCTGTGAACTCTCTGGTATCTGAATACAAGTTTCCTGTTACTGATAAAAATATGAGCAGAAATTCTGTGTATGCAAATGTTGTTCATCGTTATCTCAGTGTTTGTCTTAGCCTTTCTGCGAAGTAATTGGTCTGGATACAGACAGAGGGAGAATACAAGGTTAGAGGCAACTACTTTTCTGCCTCAACAGTTAAAAAAATCCTACTCTATCCTTGCATTTCAACTAAAGAAAATCTCAGAAACCACCCTCACTTCCATCTCCTGTATGTTTCCTCATATGACATTTTCCTATTCTTCTGTACTAGAGTGATTTTGCAAGGAGGTGTTTTTTTCCTGAAAAGTAGGGGGTCATTTGGCAGAAACAGCGTTCTAGAATAACCTTTAGTGTTTTAAGGTTAGCTGTGATAAAATTGTTATATTACTTCAGCAGAAAACTGCAGAAAACAAATGTAAGGTCTCTCTTGCGGACCTCTGAGGAGCAGAAGCTATTGTTTCTCTTAGTTATATGCATAAAAACAAAGGCCTCTTTCCACTTATGAGTATCTCTCCTGAACAATGCTTCTTCTCATGATGTTTCAAACATCATATTAAAAAAAAAAAATTCATTGACAATATCTTCCAAAGATATCTCAGTTAAGATGTAGCTTAACATTATAGTGTGGTATCTCCTTGCCAACATATGAAGCAATAAAGCTGGTTGAAACATTTCAGAATTTTGATAATCAGAACACGTTAAATAAAATTTCACACTTCAACCACCTTTATGTCTTTAAGTGTTATATATTTTTAATCTAAATACCAATTTTCTACTTTTATTCTTAGTTCAACAAGACTGACTACCATACATCCATTGAAGCTATAAAACATAGGGAATGAAATTACTATACCATTGAAATTAGTCTTTTTTTATCATTAACTTGTGAGCATGCAGTATTTTTTCTATTGCCTCCTCATTTTAATCTTCCTTCTGCTTATTTAGGGTAGGAAATATTAATTATATAAGCATAATATACATGTGATTAATCTAAATTTTGAAGAACTTTTGAAGAAAAATATGTATTGTAGTTCATACCTTTCCAATTGATTTTTCTATATTTCAAGCATCCATTCAACCTATAGACATGACTTTTGCAAATAATTCATAATCATAAAGACATTAGTATTTATTTTTAAACATCCATCTGTAGTTTTATTCTTATAATATGTCTCAATACTTGAACTTAAAAATCAGAAAAACGCCAGCAGACTTTGCTGCAAGTTTGAACGGTGCACTTAGTTGCATACCCTGTATCACAAAATGCTTCCTAATTAATGGCAAAAATAGAAAACACAGATGCTGTATGTACTAGCGAAATAAGGGGGATTAAATGCATTCATTTCTCGAGTGCTGAAACACTTAACAGTTAATTGGATTGACATCTTCCCTGAAGAGACACACCAGCAGGTGGCTTTTGAATTCGATAGAAGTCTACAACTGCAAATCACTGATCAGTGAAAGATTCCACTGACTCCCTTTAGTCCTGCATCAAGACTTACACTGTCTGAACATGATCATGATTTGCGAGCCCTGGTACAGAGCCCAGCAGCCATGGACTACCCCCATGCACTCAGCCCATGGAAGGAGTTATAATTTACAGAGTGATAAAACATCAGATAATTCTGGTACAGAAGGAACTATTATTTTTTCCTCTGAAGCGCACAAGGATCTGTTCAGTAACCTTACAACCTCAGCCCTAAATGAAATCACACAATTTTCAGGAATTAGTTATGAAGTAACTTCCTCCATAGATTACAACACATTGCTGCCATGGGACTGCACCAGAAGAGATGAAGCTCGAATTGTGAAGCACATTTATGCTCAGCCACAATCCTATTTCCTGCCCTCAAGCTTCAAGGTGGAACTTTGCCTTTTATATCTGTTATAAATCATGTTTCCTCCCATTGCCTGCAAGCTTGCTAGACAATTCCAGAGGCATAAACAGAAGCCAGCCAAAATAACTGCTTATGCTGTTAGTACAAATGCTTTTCCTTTCTCCAAACATTTCAACTCTTCATTAACAAACTCTTTTAAAAGATCCCATTCTCTCTTCCCCAAAGTATGAACATATTTATGACTTATTTTAATATAGCTTTGATTGAAGTTTCCTAAAATGGAAAAACATTCTGTAAATGCAGTTTATTTTCTTGTTCCTAATAGTTTGGGCAAGTTTTTTTACCTGTGACTGTCAAATTCAATATGCCTTCTAAAAAAGTATACACTGATAAAAGGATAATCTCAGTCAGGATTGGCTCCATTTCTTGCACAGTTCTCCTACTTTTAATATACTATTAGAAGGAAGAAATTAAAGGATTTGTTTGCCCCAAACTGGGGTAAAATACACTGAATATTCCTAGACACGATTCAGAGTTTTGTCTATCAAGTTCTGGAAAAAATATATTACTTTCTTCAGCTGTGGAGATAGAATGTTCCCAAACTCATTACTGTTAATTGTCTTGTAGTTATAAATGACAAGAAAGTAATGCTATTTCTAGGGCTGTATGGTCATCTGTGAGAACAGTAGGTCCAGTTCCTTAACATTGATGAGAGAAATAATGACAAACGTTAAAAAAAAAAGAGTTCCTTAGAGACCTGCCCTTTAGAAAAGAGCATAGATTTGACTGGGTCTCAAAAGTTCACTGTATTGAGAAGATATTTTTGTCTGCTTGATTGTTTTTATGTCCCTTTTCGTATACACTTTGCCATGTTTTTCAACCTTTCCTCCAACTGAACTGTAATTACTGGAAATATTGCTTACAGTTACACAGCTTTCTAAAAAGGACACCAAATGTCCTACTGTTTTTATAAGAACATCAATCTGCTATATAATGAACACTGTTAGTGTGGAAGAGGGAAAATGAAGTCTTCAGGGAGCATCAGGAGGAGAAAAAAGTATTTTGAAAGCAGATCTAAGTTGCCTATTCTGAACTCTACTCAAAGGTCACAAGTATTTAACTTCAATAACCTAATGATGCAAGTGTAAAATGCAGACAGAAGGAAAATTTCATAAAGAACAGGACTTTTTTTTTTTTTTTTTACCTTAATAAAGAGTTTTTCTTGCAGGAACTTCATATTTACCTTGTCCTTTACAGTGCAGGACAAACAACCCCTTGCAATTTTCATTATCTAAAGGAATTACTGATATTACAGCCACCTTGTGCCAGGGCCTCTCCTTCTCTGATACTGTCATGCTTTTCCCTTGAGCTGTGTTCCATTGCAGGGCACAGAAGTGCTAACTGCTGACAGAGGTCACAACGGCTGCATTAGATAGAGAGTTTGTGCAGAAGTTCTCACTGCAACACAACTATTCACATAACTATTTCTTTATTTAGTTTTACAGCGTTAAGGCATTGCATACAGTAAGTGGACAGTTAAGCAAAGTTTTTAAAAAAAGTTTCTAAATGCTACTGTTGCTTATGCACAGGCAGACAATGTCTTAAGAATTCAGAGAAATGTCCATAAGCACATAGATGTCAACATCAATGTAAAAAATTATTTTAGTACGGCAGATAAAGTAAATTTTACACCACTCACAGCCCAAACAACAATTAATACCATCTTAAAAAAATCTGATGTAGGAGTTGACTTCTTTCTACATGTGCTCCTATTCCTTGTGCTAATTCACAGTAAAAGAATGACATCCAACAGTTCTTAAAGTTGAGAGATTAGTTAAAGAGGATTTTTAATACTTTTGATAATACAAGGTGAGGAAGGAGGGAGGAAAAGGCCAGGTCTTCAGAAAGAGATGTGAGGTTTTTCTTGAGACTTTGCACAGAGAAAATGATGCCGTATGCAAAGAGCAGAAGTCAAAACCAGCAAATTACATGATTCTGGTTGAAATGACTTGCCTTTGGGTTGAAAGCATTGCCTTTGCTTTTTGGTCTGCAATGTGCCTTTCAAGTCTGGTTTCCATATATATAATATTGCAGAATAAAATTTTGCAATGGTAATGATTTATTGCTTCTAGTAAGAAGCAGTCAAGGGTTCATAAAAGGCCAGAGCTAAGCTAAATGTAATGCTAATGCCCAGGCAGCACAAGACATAATTTTTGAGAAAATTTTGAGGTTTTGTCTAGTTTGCTTTTCCTTTCCTTTTTTTTTTTCCAGTCAAGCACATGGGAGAGAATGGGTAAAGTGTACTGAACAAGAGAATCAAAGAATGACCCTTTGCATGTGTTCAGCTGGCTATGAGTAGGTATTTCTTTTATCCATAAGTTACCAGGGGCCACATCTTCTACACCATATGAGCACCTGTACATGTCAGTAGGCAAGAATTAAATTTTCTAAGACGTAGCAAGTTAGATGCCTAACTACTAGAGATTTCAGCCTGCTTCTCAGGCTAGCCCCTATAGAGTAGAGGGGGAAAAAAGAGGGTGTGGAAAGGGGAAAGTGTGGGAACGTATAAAAGATTTTTCTTGAAACCTGGGAATAAAACGATAGGATGACCACGAGTGTAAAGGACACAGAAAGATATTGTGGTTGTCATATTTAGGTTCCTAACAGGAGACCTTTCCTGCAGGTCATTAGTTTTTACCTCTCTGTACATGAATAGAACGCACGTGCATTTCCTTTTACAATTCTCCCACACGTCACTGTCAAGAGGAGAGAAAGCAAGGTAACACTCCAAGTTTGCCTTTCAGCTATCAAATTTCTTTACCATTCCAGAACCTTTTAGCTCTTATAAATTTACATACTGAAAAAAAGGAGGTGTATGTCTTGATATATTGATGTAAAAGTATGTGTGAAAGAATGAGTATACCAGTCTAGAGTAACCTAAATTTTCTGCTGATAAGACACCGAATTTTCATTTCCCTTAGAGACTGGGTGCATCTTACCTATCCGGGTATCAGTGAAATATCTGAGAGAGTGCCACACCGGTGAAAATTGGATAAGACTGAGATACTGGGGTTTGTGGAGAACTGGAAAGCAAGAAATACCAAAAAGCACAGTGAAGAGCAGAACAAGCTTGGGGAAGGCTTACAAGTAGATCTTTTTGAGAACTGGTCATGAGGTTAATCTTTTTAATATGCTATCTGATGTCCTTGGCACAAAGTGGAAGAGTGGGTTAATGAGATTCTCTGATTAAAAAGAATTGGAGTCATCATCTGTACAGAAAAGAATTGAAAATTCTCTTCCATACAGAAAAAATTGGATGACCTTGAGAATGGTAATAATAGAAATGAAGTGAAATTCAATAGCTTCTGAACTTAAGGCTAAACAACAGGAATTGATGCCACAATGCAGAGGGTGAGTCTGAAACAGGAGAGGAAAAGAACATGGGTAAATATATCTGTTACAGGAAGACTAGAAATCATTGATGCGAGAAAGTTCTGAAAAACAGCAAAGACAATCTAAAACTGTTTCAGGCTTTAAACTTTCAGTAAAGAAAGAAAATTTTATGTCACTATGAAAGACCTTAAGGTCTTACTCCCATCTACAATACTGGTTATATCCAGTATGGTAATTCTGGTTCAAGATAAAATAACTTGATGTAAAACAGATAAAAAATTAAACCAAGAGTACCACAAAGCCTGTTTTGGTGTTGGTATTAAATAAGTGCAGTTCCTTAAACCCTGATAAAATGGAAGCTTAAAAAGCCATATGATTTTATGCTCTTGCATCAGATGAACAACCACACCGAAGGCAAGAATCTACAGGACAGTGTTGACACAGGAGCAAATTATATGCAGTCCTTCCAGTCACAAGCCTTGCCAGCAAAACTGCTCCAGTGTTGGCTCCTTTCTTCAGGGGTCCACAGGTCCTGCCAGGAGCTTGCTCCAGTGTGGGCTTCCCACAGGGCCACAGCCTCCTTGGCCCCCCACCTGCTCCGATGTGGGGTCCTCCACGGACTGCAGGGACACCGCTGTCCCACCATGGTTTTCCCCACGCGCTGCAGGGGAATCTCTCTGGTGCCTGGAGCACCTCCTGCCCTTCCTTCTGCGGGCTCCTCTGTCTGCAGGGCTGCTTTGCACATATTCTAACTTCTCTCTCCAGCTGCAATTTCTCCTGCACAGTAACTACCACTACCACCATCACTGATGGGCTCAGCCTTGGCCAGCACAGGGTCCAACTTGGAACTGGGTGGCTCTGGCTCTGTCAGACATGGGGGAAGCTTCTGGCAGCTTTCCTGTAACTCCTGTCTACCAAAACCTTACCATGCTCAACAAATACAGATCTAATATTAATATTTTTATGTTCAAATGTTGAGATGTAATGCTTATGAAACATAATCGTGAACGTTTTTTGACCTGAATATAAAACAATTAAAGATTCATACATTTCCATGGAAATACACATAGCATGAATTTCTGCTTTAACAGAAACAACTGTTTATGTCATGGCACTCAAAGTAAGTATGCCACACATTAAATTGCATAAAGACTGACCAGCCAGCTTCAGAGAAAGCTTTCACTGGAGTAGACTACATATATAATCAGGAGGATATCAAACAGCAAGATATGCAGCACCTTCGAATTTGCGCAGGAATAACTACTATCTAGGAGGTGTATTTAATCATCTGTGACAAACAGTAAATTTTGCATTAATAATTAAACTGACATTTAAGTGTTCACAGCTAGCTTTTAAGGTAATCTTCTCTGAGACCTATACATGTACCTCTGTTGTAATTATAGCACATTAACTTCATTTAATTGATGCTTTTAATCAAAAAGGTTATGTTTTAAAACACTTTCCCTTAAAACACATACTAGGAATGAATTGGCAAGACAGGAAAATTGTTCTGAGAACCATAAATCAACAGAATGTTAGAGATATTGGGCACTGATACTTATTTTAAGACTAACAAAAATTACTTTTGATCATGTGTCTAAGCATTCTAATAAGTGATCTGTTTTCAAAAGGTACATGCATGGAGGAACTGCAGACAACTACTAAGGAAAACCAGCATTTCAATGAAAAAAATTAATTTGCCAGATATTTATTTTACTCAAATAGAATTGGACCTAACTGTAATCAAATACAACTGTAAAAATATTTCAGTGTTATTACAATCTTACTTAGTTTAGATACTGAGGTCTAGAATGTTGATTTTCATCATACTTTTTCTAAGTTCTGTTCAAATTCAGTGGGATATAATTCCCAAAACAAGATCCAGTTAAAAAAGAAATTTTGGAAATGTTGTAACAGTAACCAGTAATTCACAGAAACACACTCTGATAAGGTAGGATGTGACCTCTGGCATAATTTAGTCCAATCTCTGCTATCACAAGGTCAACTAGAGCTGGTTGACCAGGACTATATCAGTTTGTTAATGTCTCCAAGATAGGAAAGTTCACAACTCCTCAAGGCAACTTGTTCTAGTCTTTGGTCACCCTTACAGTAAAAATTTGTTTTCTTCTGTTCAGACAGAGCCTTCAGCATCTGTGTTTGTGCCCACTGCCTCTTGTCCTGTCCCACCAGTGAAAAGATTCTGGCTCTATCTTCCTTGTACTCTCCCTTCAGGCACTTCTATACATGAGTAGGATCCCCCTGAGCCTTTTGTTCTGAGCAGTTCCAGCTGACTCAGCTTTTTTCATAGAAGTAATGATCTTAACCATATTGTGACCCTTCACTGAACTCTGTCCAATATGTCCCTGTGTCTCTTGTACTGGGGAGCCCAGAACTGGACAGAGGACTCCAGCTGCGACCGCGCTAGCGATGAATAAAGGGAAAGGATCACCCCCTAAACTTGGGGGCAAGTCTTCATTAGACACTTTTACTACAAGGGCACCTGCTGGTTTAGGTTCAACTAGATGTCCACCAGGACCCCCAGATCCATTTACTTGAAAGCTGTTTCCTCTGATGGGCCCCAGCAAGCACCGGTGCCTAACATGGTTGTTCCTCCCCAGGTGCAGAGCTTTGCACTTCCTCTTGTTGAGCTGCATGATTGATTCTACCATTGCACCTGCGTTGTGTGTTGGGTAGATTATATATGAGATCAATTAAGGGTAAAGGTAGGACTATGTCTCTCTGATCAGAGTAAGGGACAAACTCCATTTCCTGTGCTAGAATAAAGAATAGGATAGTTATATTGCCAGCATTGAAATGAAGAGTTTCAAAATCAAATATTATATTAATAAACAGAGAAAGATTGTAAAGATTAGAAAGCCCTTTCACGTGCAGAGAAAGAGGCAGATGAGTCTCCCTCCCCACTATGCTTGGCTGAATTTGTAACTCCAATTCAGCAGTAAGAGTGTTTATTTTCCCTTGGGCATTTTTAACATTTTACAATTAAGATGAATACTTACTGGATCAGATAATAAAATGCGAATAAAAAAAAAAAATTCTGCTTTGTCTGTCTAAACTGTGCTATCCTCTAAATGATATTAATACTAAGCATTTTTTTCTCTGCAAAGATTTATCAGCGCTCATAAGCAGCCTCTCCTGTTGCTTACCAGCCTAGCAGATCTATTCACCTTTAAACACATCCTAGGTGTTTCCATCTTCTTCACTAGATAGTTTCAGCAACGAGGGGATACTGAAGTACAAATGCCTTAGTAGATGTTTAATTAAGATTTTAAGAGAGCATAATGCTTTATAAAAGCAACACAGAAAAAAAAAAGAAATGTATTTACAAAGAGTATAGAACACTATTACGTTATTATAACAAAACAAAACATTTAGAACAATTAAGTTATAGCATTGAGCTAAGTAAAAGGTTGATTGTTTTTCTGAAAAGGAGTCAGATAGATAAATGGGAACCTGAATGTATAGGTAGAAAAAATCTGACAGCTAAGTTTTAGAAAGCAAATTGAAGAAAGTGAATGAACATTCTATATTTAACTGTCAAAGCCTGACACTCAAAAAATCACAAGCCAGGCACAGTAAGTCATGAGATTCTAAAAAAAAAAAAAGATGAGAACTCATGAATTTTAAGACATCTTATAGATTGAATTATTTTCACTTCCCATCTGATACGAATGTAAGAATGATGATTGTGGGTTTTCTCCACAACCTGAAGGGCAAAGGAATAGATGAAATATTGAGAACTGATAGCATTACGAATCTCTTTACATGCAATATTTTATTTAAAACCTTAGTTCCCATGAACAAGCTAAGAATTTGGTCTGACAAATTTCTCCCAAGATATTGAACTTCGAATGAAATATTGAAAAGCATGAGAATCAAGATTAAATAATAACAGACAACACTAATTTAAAAAAGACTTGACTTTTTTTTTGCACCACACCAGTATTACAGTATTTAAAGGTTCTACTGAAATACAGAAAAAAAATTGCTGAGAAATTTTTTTTGCTATTTATGTCACATGAAAACAAGGGTTTTTTTTTGACAAAAATGAAACTGTTTTCAGGTGATCTGAGAGACAGCTTATAGGCAGTTATTATAGTCCCTGAGAAGGCTTCAGACAAAAGGTGCAAGGCTTCTGGGAAAACTGTAATATTCAAAAAGAGTCTGCGAAACCTGGGCTAAAAAAAAAAAAAAAGCAGTCTCTTTTACTATGCTCTTAACATCCTGTCTTCTAATTTTTTTTCTGAATAACCTGACTCATTAAAAGTTCTGAACTCCGTTTTGGAAATAACTAATTGTGCAACAAACCTGGAGTCAAATATGATTTCTTTGTCCTCCCTAGGAAGAGGAAAGCCCATTCTCAGATGAACATTTTTCTATTCCTCCTCTGTGAGGATTTAGTTTTGTTAATTAGATAAAACTGCAACGGAGATTATTTATTTATTGAATAGCATAATTCTTTAGAAACAAGATACAGCTGACATTTAAAAACAATAAGCAAAATTCTACTATGTGGAAGTCAAATGGCCTTTTCTTGCTAATTGTAATGGTAATTGCAATCTTTTTGCTACTTGATTGTTCAGAATAAGCTCTATATACACAAGTGCCAAAGATGGTTTGTATGGTTTACATACAGATTATGGAAAAGCAAAGAAAATTCCATAAACTCAGGAGGTATTTTTCAACTAGCCTGGAGAGGCGTCTGTGGACACTGCTGCTCTCTTCTGAGATTGTCCCCAGTAATTTATTACTCTGAAAAGCAAATGTGCCCTCCCCGAGCCACAGGTTGTCCTTTCACTATCCATTTCTTGGCAGAACCACTCATAAATAAAGGAGTAGGCTTCACATACTATGCGGGTCAGGCACCAGTCTGACTTCCACAGATGAATTAGAAATACACAAGACCCGAAATTTTATAACTGCTTGAATTTAGACATGACTTTTTTTTGCAATAACTTATTTGCTAACATACAATTATTAATTTTTTTTTCTTTAGGAGAAATAAAACAATATAAAAGTGCATTATTACCTAAATCAGCTTTTAATACTAGTCAAGCTTAAAATGAAAATAAGAGCTTTTCTTTTAGCAAAGTTATGTCAACTTTATTATCCTTGCTCAGCTGGACAGGGTGTTACAGAAGAAAAGTGTAATAGAAGAAAATGTGCCCTGTCATTTAATCCTAGTGTCCTGGATCTTGGTTTATATGATATTTATGATTTTGATGCCTTTTCCTGGTCTTAAAATCAAGAGGCGAACACGGTTAGAAGGGGAAAAGGGTATTACCTTGGTATTTATTGTAAGGATCCTTAGGTGCACCACAACCAGGTCGAATGCACCTCCATGCACCCCCGCAATGGCCACCCCAATCCCCTCCTCTATATCTGGTCTTACATTCTAGGTCTTACTAATTAGCATATCTATCAAAAATTCCCCAATGAGAGGCTCGAATGAGCCCCCCTCTCCAAGGAACCCTCCCCTGGATGGTTCTATCTTAGTTTACAAAATGTGTTCTGGAGAGGACCTTGGGGTCTGGGCACACTGGCACCCTAACTACAAAGCCTCTAAAATGTTTAGTCTCTTAGCTTAACAAACAAGTCCAAGAATGTAGGCAAAAAGCATCAAGAATACAGAAGTTGCAAAAAGGTATAACAGGGGTATAAAAGAAAAGACAAAAATCATCATGGCATCAATTTCTTGAAGTTTACTATCAGCTGTAGAAGCCGAGATAATTAGCTAGGTTCACACTTCGGGTTTCAAGGTTAGAAGACCTCCCCATGTTCTTTGATGAGACTGCCTATGAGAAGTCTATGCCGCCTTGCTTTGCTTCAAATCTGTGTTTTCTGTTTCTCTCCCGTGTTTTTACACCTCATCTGAGGATGTGCTGCCATACCGCTCAAATGCAGACACTTCTATTCACCTTTCCTAGATGTCTCCATTTACAAGTTTAATTTGTTCTTTACTTGGTATATCCTCCTAGATTAAAGGGTTTTCCAGCTAGTCCTGATCTCTTCAGGAGCAGTTGCTATATTTTAAATATGTATTATTGAAAAAGCAGTCCCTCCACCTTCCATTTTATCAAAATCGCAATCGCTAGTGAGCTCACCATAGAAACCACGCCTAATTATGTTAATTTTCAAGGTACAAAGGAGGGGAAAAGTCAGAAGACATGGGAAGCTAAGAATGGCATTAAAAAAGCTATCTGTAGCTCCTTTAAGTACCAGTTATCCATTACTGGATAGCTGTGAGGGATTTTTTTTAGGAGAGGCTACCAGTCAGCTGAAAAGCAATAGAAATGAGACAGTCTGAGAAGATGAAAAGGCTACAAAACAAAGCTGATTTGTAGAGTCTAACTAAGGAGGAAAAGTGAGTTTGCAGTAAACCATGTGTGGCAGGGACTGTTCAATCATTGCTGAAGGAAGTTCTCAGAACGGTGAAGTTGCTTTACTGTTCAGGTTTGGGCTGTAACTATAGTGCTTTTTTTTGGTTGTTTTTGTTGTGTGATTTCTTTCTGTTTCTTTAAATTTGGTTTGGTTTGGTTGGTCTTTTGTTTGTTTGGGGGTTTATGTGTTTGTTTCTGTCATATTTTTGTTGGGTTTTTTGTTTGTTGTTGTTCTTTTTTTTCCTGGGAGCAACATCTGGGAGTAACATAAAGGGAAGGAGAAATACCATGTGTCACCTGGTTCCTATAATTCCATGAACAGCAGAGTCAACTTCCCCTATTTTCCATATTATGCCTTGTGTGATTTCATACATAATCCTTTTTAAACTTAAATTAGATATGCATAATATGACAAATGTATCAATACACAACATTGCAAAATTTAAGTAATTTGTGCTGAGTAGAACTCTGTACTTATTAATTTTAGTGTGCTTCTACAATATTAGAAAATTAATTAGTCATTTCTCCCTTGAAAATATTGAGTTAATACTGCCAGGAATTATCAACCTTTAAGAAAATTAGAGGATATTTGTAAGTACATAGTGCTAATTTAGAACATCTACCAATGAAGCCTCTCAGAGGCTTTATGAGCACCACTAAATTTAGAATCTCAGAAGCCTTCCAGATTACAGAAATATAATTATTCCTGATTTAAAACAAATTAAAATAAAGAGATTAATTGACAGACCAAAGTCCAGGCTGGCATGGGGAAATTTAGGTCTTTTTTTCTCCCTCTTCTTTGTCTTGGCTCTTGACTATCTTAAAAGTATGTAGTTCCCACATTCACATTTCTTATCTGCCCAAATAAATTAAATGCTCCCAATTAGTGACGAAAAATGATCTAAGAATTTTCTAAATTGCCCATCAGTAGAATATAAGAGCTTCACAGAAAATGAGACTTGCATAACTTAGAAAATAAATGAGCTTTACAGTTTTCAGCTCTTCTTTCTGCTATGCTCATGTCTCGATTTCTGATTTTGTTTTCAGTAATTATAATCTACATGACAAAGCAGACATCAGAGCATAAGAACACAAAGAAAAAGTGCTGGTATTACTACCAATCTTCATCTGAATTGTCCTCCCAACTATGGGCAATTGTCATAGCTATACCCATTAAAAATAATCTTAAAGATGGTGAATGATTATTTATGATACATTAGATTTAATGACTTAGCTGATGGTTTAAAGTGCAAAACTTGTGTTCTTAAAAATTTACTGAACTTTGGAACTATTAGAACCAGAGCAGTTGCATGGACAGTTAAGGATTGGCAACTGATTCAGGAATCAGGAAAAAGAATAAATTAATAAAAAGTTAGATGCAAACCAAATATTGTCTTATATAAGTTATGACCATTTCTAATTAGGATTAAGAGGTTTTTTGCAAACTCACTATGTTTTAGGTATTTCAGCTTTTGGATATGCTAATGCATTTTAGTAGCAGTTTTTATATTCTTACTTGGCTTTATTCATACAGTCATGCACAATCAACCTTTTGCACTTACTCAGCACTTTTTGAGAATGATACACTTTGACATTTTGTCTAAAATATTTTAAATTATATTATTTTGATGACATAGCCCTTTGCTTGCACCAGATACTCCTGCTTCCCTGCAATGGTGTAAGTATTCACAGGAAGATGAATGTATTCATACTAGTGACTCCTTAGTTCACTTTTGTAAATAAGCCAAGATAATTTGGAAGTGCAGAATCTCAAGCTTGTTGTGGGGTGACAAAGGCCTGACGGTATTTTTTTACTGACAGTACCATGTCTATGGTACAATTGCTGTCTTTTCTTTCCAATTCATATTTAATCAGAAATGTTTTCTTCCTGATAGCTTCCCTCTGGAGGAGACAAAGAGTGGGAACTCAATTATTCAAAAGTCTTCAGATCCCTAAGGACTAGAACCTGAATGCAGATGTCAAGATTTGTTGACCCAAATCTTCCAGTTCTGGATAAGAAGAGGTCAGGAAGACTTTCTAAAAACACATCAAGTTTTCTACATGAGATCTGAAAGATTTGCATGCTCAGATATTCACACAAGAAGAAAAAAAAAATAGCTCACTGAACTTTCTTTTAAAGGAGAAGAGATCCTTGACAGCACAAAAAAAAAAAAAAAAGCTATATGTTTTAGTCCATGTTAGTATATACTACATGTATTAGTTAATCCATGTAGTATAGACAATGTTTCCCAAAATTTTTGATACCAAGACACATGATTTTCTATCTTAAAATGGATGGCATGAGGCAGATCTCCCTGAGCAGCCCTGCTTCTGCCTAGTAGAGCTATGACCAGCTGCTGGACTTGTCATGCATGATATTCCACTCTCTGGGCTCCCTCACTCTTTCCAGGCTATTTAGGTTGGTTTCAGGGCAGAATGCGCTGGCCATCACACTATACCCATAGGGAATTTTTACCATAAGGCATCAGAAATATAAAGAAGAAAACAAATTGAGAAAGACTTTAACTTTTTATTTTATTCACAAACTCAGAGAGAAATCCTGGCTAGACTGAAGAGGAAAGGAGCATATCTTTTGATCTCTATTCTCAACTTCTGTGAGTTTTCTTACTCAAAAAAAAAAGAAAAAAAATTACAGCTCAGGCCTTAGAGGCTCTGAAGTTCAAAAAAATTCACCATGTTTTTTCATATCTTTGGAATTTCAAGTTTCAGGTAGGAAGACTGCCATATGCAGTCATGTCAATGTATTATAATCAAAGAATATCTATGTTTTTACATCATACAGATTATCAGGTAGGGTCGTGTGTGTGTTTTGGTGGGAATGTTTTAAGTGGAAAATTCTTCTCCTCTTCACATTTGTACTGGTTTGTTGGCACCGTCTGTATTGTTGTATTAAATTATTTATGCTGCTCTTCTGTATATTTCTGATCAAGTCAAACCATAGTATTTTACTTCTCTTGGTTAATGGGAAAATATTAACTGAATGTCATTTTTTTACTTCACACATAATCTGGCCAACGTGGTGTAATACTGTCACTGCACAGGAGGCTTCTCACTCATGATAGGCAGAATTAAATTGCTAAAGAGAACAACAGATGCAATAGTGAGGCAAGGAGATTGCCTTCTTCCCTTTGTATGCTGTGATTTGTTGACTACATCCACTGCAAAAAATCTCTGCGCACAAGCCTCATAAGGATGGTGATGGAGAACATTTTCAAAGCAGGTCCAAGATTAATATGACATTCATAGAACCAGAATTCCTGTAACTCCAAAAAATATAATGGATGAGTTACTAGATATAGTGAAGAAGTACATATGTAGGGCAAGAGAAAGAAGAAGAGAGATAAATATGCAGTATGCCAAAAATTATCAGGACCTGTAGTTGCCCAGGAACGTCTCTTCAAAACTGATATGAAAAATTTTTATTATATTCATTATCTGAGCATTTATCAGAGTGTCTTGCATTCACTTCAACAGCAAATCAAAAGTCAGTTTTAAATGACAGCCAGCCAGTATTCTGGGATGGCTGCTTAAATAGAAAATAAGAAGTAGCCAATCATTTTAATAATGCTTTCCCTATTTTGCCATTTGTGTAGCAAGAAAGCTGAGGAAACAATGCCAGAGGTCAGTCCTTCTCCCAGACATCCAGCAAGCTCTTTCTGCAAAGCGGGGCTTGTGAACTGATGTAATGAGGGACTGTAACAAGGAAAGCTCTGGGGCCACAGTCTAAGCTTTGTTCATGGTGAGCGTGCATTTGTACAGGAGCCTATCGAGTAATGTTGAACAAAACTACTGCTTCTAGAGTTAAGATGCAGGTGAACAAATCGAAAAATGTCTTGGCCTTCAGGGACATATCTGTTCCATTTTCAAGGAGTATTAGCTGTTCATTTTCTGCTAATAATTCTTAGTGCAGGAATGTAGACTACCTTTGGGCTGACTATAGCAATAAATATAAGTGATGACAGAGAATGGAAATACGGTTTAAAAATACAGAGCTGGGTAGATAGAAAAAGGCAGAATTAAAAACAATCCGAAGGAAAAAGAAATTAAAACAAAATGACCAAAAAAACCCCAAACAAACAAACCCACCAAAAAAGCCCTCAAAACACAAAAACCCCACAGAACCACCCCCCCACCAATCAAAACAAAAATGCATAATAATATGATAATACACACTCAGTTTGCTTGTAAATACTGACTATAGTCAGCCCAAAGGTAGTGTTAAAGCTCTACAACCACCCCAATTCCTTTTTCTCCCTTCTAAATAATGCTATTTTAAACCTGAGTCCTTTTCTACTCTCTGGACCCAGGTTCTCTTCTTTCTATTAAATAAATTGAAGAGAAAATGTGAACACCTGCTAGCAAGAAAAATAAACCAGGATTTAATCTTAGGTGCCTTTAAGAACTTCTGTTCAGCTTTCCGGCCAGACCTCAGATTTTTAACCCTGTTTTGCTGCTCTACAAAATCCTTTGGACTTTGAAGACGTTTTTTGTTAGGATGGAAAGCCTGAAAAATCTAACCTGGCACTGAGATTCAAAGTTGAATGTAAAGCAATTGTGAAAATATTTGTTTCTGTAACATTTAATCCAAGAATATAACTTCTTTTATATTATTGTAATGTGAATACATTGTACTATATGGAGATGGTGAAGGACAAGAGGAAACTGAATGGAGAATTTTTTGCCATCTCATTCCTCTTCAGACAGCTCTTTGGCAATGATTTTTCTGCTGTTTCTTGTCAAGGCACTGACAAAGTGATTCTGAACATAAATTGGTGGCAGTAGTTTTGTTAAATTATACTAAATTAATTGATTTATGCTTCTAGCTGAGATTCTTGGAACTTTCTGAATCTCCTTTTGAAAGCTCAGCTGTGCAGTATGTGTTCATTGGAAAAGTCAAATACACCTGAATGGGCACCTAAACAGAGTGCAAAATTAAACAAATTATATTTCGGTCTTTTAAAACCAATACAATATACAGAGAAGATGGATTTTCCCTACAGATGCCAGAAGTCAGGAAAGCAATGTCATAAGTGACCTAATGTGCAGCTACATAGATATGGAGTGTGAATACCATTCATTTTATTATCAGTTTCTCTTGACTTACAAACGTTCATTTTTATTATATAAAGATCATTATATATTTTAATATATATTGCCTTTTTTAAAAAAATTACCCTTAACAATTCATTTATTTAGATAAAAAACTAACTTAATTATGAAGTACAGACAGAGAGCTGTTAATACTTTTAAGTTTTGGTTTTCCAGCTGTCTCATTTTGTAGCCTTGCAAACAAACCCAAACCTTTCCACTTCCACTTCCACTTTCGACTTCACAGTATCATCTGTATAACGAAGATAATACTCATCAGGCTGGAGCAAAAAGCTACTTAAATGCTTGCTCTAAAGACTTGTTGAATTAATGGATATGTTTCCATCTATTTTAATTACTTTTATACAAAGCTGTTAATTTAGAGGATTACATTTTCATTAAATTTCACAAGAAAAAATGTCAATACATTGAAAACTTTTGTTTGATCCACAGTTCCTCGTAACATTTATATTTTAAACAATGCATCAGTGTGATAGTGCCTGACAGCTGAGTGATACTGCTTAGAAATGCGACTCTACCCACTTTGCTTCCTCTTTTTAGCATGGGAAAATATTATCTACAGAATAAATGGATAAATAATTATAAATTCTAAGTGTTCTTTTTTAATGTAGAATGTACTGTAACTTCTGTAACTTTAATATCTACATGTTAAAGAGAAAATGTCGATGTCCTTATGGCATTTAATTTCATCAACTATTAAAAAGAAAATCTCTTGTTCTCAACTCACTACATCTTTTGCTTCAGTGATCAGTTTCACATGTCAAAAAATACTAAAAATGAAAATGCATTGAAATCAAAACATGCAGCTCACCACTAGTGATCAAGTAGAAGTCAGCCTCAATTATCCAAGTGTCCTAAGAGACACTAAAACAGCTTAAACAATCAGTATATTGGATAACGAAGATAATTTTCAATGTGATGTTCAATGTTGCATCTCAGGACATGACTGCATTCAAAATATGAGTGTGTTTCATATATCAGAGGGTAAAGCAGATAAGATAGGGAAGATAATGGTTATTAATTTTAGAAGACATAGTTCTTCTCTATTTAATGAATTAACTTGATTGAAATAAGTCACCATTTTGTAGGAAGTGAAATAAAAAAGAGTCTGAAGAGGACTAGTTATGAGGCTGAAGCAATGACCAAACCTACAATCAGACTGAATGATGCCTAAATGTCTTTTGGCTTATTAGTTACTTAACAACTTTCACATCCTTTCCTCTTTCCAAATGACGAGTAATTTTGTTTTCAGTCAAGCTGTAACGAATAAGAAAATCACAGAGTCCAAATTTAAAGCTGAAAAAAACCCCAACAAACATATTAACACCATTTTCTTAGGAAACTTTTTCTGAAAGGTATCTTATTTTAAATTCTCTCAAAAATTGACTGTTATAAAACCATGGTTTAACACAAGCGGCAAAAGCAAATTGCTGTTTTGTAAGCTAACTCCTCAGCTCGTTGATTCTACATATTGAGGAACTGTGATCAGTGATGGCTCCAAACAAAAAAAGGCCTTTGTAAAAAGATATTTCCAGCAGAAAATGAATATCTTGTTAAGCTTTCAGACATTTCACCATTTGGTACTGAGTCATTGAAGCATCTGGCATGAATTTCAGCACCTTTGAACCATTTATGCACTGATAATGTTGATACACATTTCTTTGTTTATGGAAAAGATGTGAATACATTCATTAGTGCTTATGATGGAGACGAAGGAATGGAGCTATCAGAAGTAAATAAAAAGATCTAAAATTTTGAAAAGCAACCCAAGAGCAACAGGCAAAATGAATGCAAATGCTACATTCATTTTTGGAAACACAGCATCTGAAATCTTTGCCAAGGTGATGATACATCATTTTTCAGATTGGATGAAGTTGAGGCAGCCAAGAGAAGCCTAAAGGAATTACTGTAGCAAGATATTTTCACCTAATTGTTAATTTCCAAACTACACTGTTTTGACAATAATGGCTTAGAGTCAAAGTTGAATGCATAGTTTGGGCTTAGCATAGCCAAAGAACAGGGGGAATAATCTCATTATTAAAAACTACCCTGCTTCAAGAGGGAAGCTAAATTCTCAGCTGAATTTTCACAAGCTAAGAGCAACATGAGCATTTGGGAAGACATGATTATCACAATTAATGACAAAGCAACATTTTGTCTACAGCTCCTCCACCCCCACCAGATCTCTCATCCCTCCTTCAAAACAATATAACTACCATCATCTGTACATATGAAAAAGAATATATACTTATTAAAAATGTAAATTACTTATGAACAAGAAAAAATCCATTAAAGGTGTAAAACCAGGAGATCACCAATAAATAATTTTTAGAAAACACAGACCTTCCTTATGTTATTTTACAGTTATTTTCAATAAGAGCCTACTTGCAGATGTGCAAGATAAAAGGGAATTTGGTGGTGCTTGATAATGAGCACATAGACCCCATCTTTATATGCTTTTCTCTCTTCACAGAAGTACTCATGTAAATGAAACCAGAATCAAACCTGGTTATTTGGCACTAACAACTCTCTGAGGAAAATCTCTTCCACACACAAATGCCTCAGCTTCAACCGATCTATTTAGAATATTTTGATGGCTGAACAATCGGAGTTCTTGAGCAACTCTGAATTTCTCTTCTTTCAAGTATATTCAGTAAGTCTTCTGTGAATCACATAAATTATTAAATGCTATTCCTATGATTCTAGTTCTTGAATATTCTCTCTACTAATCCGAAAAACACTGGAGTGATAATCAAAGCATTTTAATGACCTGGAAATAATGAAATAAGAAGAGCAAGTAGAATCTGGCACATGTCAGATCCATGTTATTGTCTTCTATAACAGTAGTAGGCCTTGCAGCTGGGAGGAAAAAGTAGATGTTCTATTTTGAGTCCATTAAAGCTCATAAAGTAGGAAGGAAAACAACACCAAAAAAAGTGCTGCAGTTGGATGTAAAACCAGATAGATAACCATGGTTGCAGAACAGTTATATGTAATTCACTGGCAAATAATGAAAAATATACCAAGCTATACTGCATGGGAACCTGTCTTGAGATTATGGAAAAAAAACTTGTTAGCTTTTATTGTTTTCTTATTACAATTTAAATTACTTTGGTCTGGGAGAAACTATGAATATACTGCAGGAAAATATTGAAGTCTAACTTTATTACTTTGAAAAGTTAAAAAATATCTTGATAGTTATGGAATTCTGTATCTAAATAATGCAGTTTACTTATTTGAGCAAGCACATCCAGTTAATAAAACTCAGGGTGAAGAACAACCAGGCAGGCAGCAGACCAAGATTTGAGGTTACAGTGGATCACAGGTTGCACATGTCAACAACACAATCTTGATGAGTCAAACATTTTACTACCATATAAATCAGAACAACCTATAGAGTATTTTTCACTTTTCAATACAGAACGATTATCTCTGCTGTTTTTGTATTCTAATGTGGAAGAAACATGGACTGTTTAAAAATAAAAGAAAGAGAATTTTGCTGGAAGTTTGTTGAATACTCCAACTGTGAAATATTAACTCATGAGGGTTTTTCTGGGCTAAGTCCAGCCACCCAGGAAGATCCTAAATAAATGGTTGTGGTTAGCAGTAATTTCTTGAGGAGAGAATAAATATTTTAGTGGAAGAAAGACAAAAGATGATACAATATGACAGGTAAACTTGTCATGAGCATTACTGAGTGAACAGCATTATAGAGCAAAGTACAGACCAGTTCTGTAATTCTTAGTTCTTACTGGACATCCCACCTCAGAAACAACTTCAAGGGTGTTAAATTATACATATTTTAGTCACTTAAATACTGATTTATGCTAACAAAATCAACATAGCAAGCCAGTTTTTAGATTAAGCAGACTCAAAGAATTAAATTAGGATGAGTAAATCAATTTTTGGAAAGACTTTTACAGAATCAAAGAAAAATAGCACCTTATTAATCAAATCTACCCTCTAGAAAAGGAATGGGAATATGCAATTCTCAGCATTGCTCTTCAACCAAAAAAATTAGCATTCAGTCTCTCCCTCTTCCCTTCATGTTTTAAGAAGGAAGACTGCTTTCTGTTAATGCTGCAGGAGAGACTATGCAACTTCTGTCCCCCACTGTATCTGTAGTTGTACCAGGAAAAAAACAGGATCATGGTAGCCAAGAACTTACATTATTGCTGGAATCAGCAATTCTGATCTGCTGGCAAGTAGCCATGAAGAACATAATCTGTCAAAAACCTACTGCTATCCCTGAGGCTTTTATAGCCCATATAAACATACTTGGATGTCTTAAAAATTAAGGAACCATAATATTATACTATTTCTTTGAACTGATGAAAAAAAAAGCATACTGAGAGGAACTATAATGACTGCTTGTATAATAAGTAAATAAACTTAATGTCACAGTAAGAACAAGTAACTTGTGATCTAAATGTTATTGTTATGTCTCATGGCTTTTGTTCCTTTGTGCTTTAATATTTCTGGGAAGAAAAAAAACAATCAACAGAAAAAAAGTCAGGTTTCAAGTAGCATGTAAATTACATCCTAAGAGATGTGCATATCGAAGCACTAAATCTTTCAGATAAATCCTAAGCCATCTGTTTGCCTTAGGTTCAGAGAGATGACTGAAAAAAAAGTAGAGAATACACCTCAGATTAATTTACACAGCTCTTGTTTGCTGTCAGATTCTCTCATAACACTGAAGGATTGTGATAAACATTAACACACAGCCCAAAAGCTTATGCTTGTTTTACTACCCTAGACAACATGCCCCTAAACAGGAAAACAGTGAAATTCCCTCTAAAGAAAAACCAAACCCCAGTGTCTGTGTTCACAGAATCAAAACAGTAGATGAGAATGTGATTGTTCTTTCAACACACATCTTTTATGCAGATCATCCATTTCTCCACTGTCACTTAGCTTTTTCTTGAAGACTGCAAGAGAATGAAATGTCTGACACTGAACTTAGTGTCATAATTACCTTCACCAGAAGCCATTTCATAACGTTTTCAAAAAGCAGCACCACAGTTTCTGTAGCTCTGGCTCCTGCAAAATTTCAGAACTTATTTTCTTCTTCTTTGAGAATGAAGCCACATAGTTCATGAGAGCACTGTGTGAGAAAGCTTAGATTTTCTCGCAAATAAACAGATAAATCTAAGAAATATAGCACTGTACATGGGCCCGGGCTATCTCTATATTCCACTGAAGATAATATACAGTGCAATTTTTGTTCAAATGATTGTCAAAGAGTTTTTTTCTCATATTTTTTCTCATACTTTTCTGAAAAGATATTCAGCCTAATAAATAAAAGAATTGCAGTCTGTTAAATCTGAAACATGCTTCTAAGTAGGTTTGAGGCACCTCCAATTCATATACTAATCCTGTCAACATCTAAATCTATTAAAAAAAAAAGATAAAAATTAAAAGAACATATATATCACTTTACGGGCAGAAGGAAATGCTAGGTGGTCTTTTACTGTTTTATTTAATATTTTTATTGCCCAATAATAAATTACCCGAAGACATTTTGATAACAGAGGGAATTTACAGAATTCCATAACTACACTCAACCCCAAGTCTGATTTTTCACTTATAGAAGGTACCTGTCTGCATTTTTATGACTCCAACTATTTTTGTGAAACTATTCTGATATTATTCTATTCATTAGAAGCAGTTAAATATATTTAAGACATGGAAGGATCAGTATGGTCATCTAGTTTGGGTTTTTGCCTCCCAAACCAATGAAATTTTTCGATTTCTAAATTGACCTCAGAAGCATCTACTTATTACGCAACAAATGTTTTAGAGGACAAATGCTACCTAATGATAACAATAACCTGTGATAGTGATCTCAAATTTTGTAATTTTCTTAAATTTAAAAGATGAATTGTTAAATGATATTTAAATGAAAGATAGAAATTCTTGAATGCCTTATGAATTAGCTTTGACCTTTATGTTAAGCTGCCACTCAAGTCACTATCAACCTGAGCTGAATCTGAAATGCCTCCTACTCTGGTGGCTAAACAAAAGCTTCTATGAAATTAATAAATGTTTTTACCTATTTCTTCACAGAAAGGAGTTGTAATTTTGCTTTGTTTTATTTTTATGTTATTATGACAATTTCCCTTTTCTGAAGAAAACAGAAGGAAAGGAGGATTTAAGTAGAGCAGTCTCAGAGAACAAAATCCTATCGTTCCACACTGCTTCTCACAACTTAAAGCAATGCTTAGCTACCTAGAGTTGCAGTATCATTACCAGGAAATATTTATTCTCTCCATGTAGCTTCATTTTGAAATTAATAAAATATACTTCCATACTCTTTTAGTGCTTCGTTTGAACTGGAAGACAATTTTTATATTACCTGAAAGGGGACTCCAAAGATTTATGAATTGTATTATATATTTATTAGCTGTTTCAACTATTAGCAATAAACATTATCTTTCATAGATCTTGAGTACTGTATTGCTTGTATAAGACTTTACACCTATGCAGATATGCCTTGAGGTAATAATCATTACTAAAAATGTTCTTATGAGAATCCTTCATTCCCTGAAAAGAGCAATTTCTGAGAGGAAAGAGGATACTTAAGGTTATATTGAATGCAGAAAATGAACAAATTTCTATTTCAATACAATTTAAAATTATGGAATAGCATTATTTGTAAATCAGTCAAAGAGGGATCAATAATAAAATATTTTAAAAGCTAAAGATAAAATTAACATTTATTATAGTATATTTAATAGGAAATTCTGTGTTACAAATTGTCTTCAGAAGTCCCCTGCTGTTGATTTCACCTAGATAATACTTCAAGCATATACTACAGCAAAGAGAAACTGACTGAAATTTACCCATTCAGTTTAGAAATTACACTGAAAATTCACAAAAGCTGAGTCAACTCCAAATTCTTCTTCAAAGACGCATCAAAATACCCAGAACCAAATATTTAAAAATATGCAACTAGGATGGGTGCTAGAATACTGTGACTTCAGCACACCATGAGATATTTGATTTTGCTAAACAACAAAACAGTTTGAGAATGATACCTCATTTTAGTGTTTCTAGGCAGGTAAATCCATGAATATATCAGTGAGATGACAATTCTGAGCATCTGTGTTTTTAAGTAATCCCTTTGCCTAAATATTAATTCTGTAAAAATTATAATAGTGATGATGATGATAATGCTGATAATAGTAATAATAATAATAATAACAAAAATAAAAACAACAATAATAATGGAAATAGAAGTAAAAATAATGGAACTGTTATTTTCAGGTCTAAAATCAGGGGGATAAGATCAGGGTTCATCAGACCAAACTCAGCAACCCACATCATAATGGTCTTCCCATGGATTAGTTGTTTAAGCCCTCTCTATATTCAGTGGAGAGCACTAATGTTCTCAGGAACATGATTCATCTCATCTCCTGAAGTAGCCATCTAAAATAGGTTAGATGAATCATGCCCTGTATGTTTGTTTTTCTTAGCCTAAAGCCTTAGCTCTAAAGGACTCTGGGTTACTAGCTCAAAGGTGGCTAGGTGACATCAGACGGTGAGCTGTGTCTCTTTCAGCAAGTGTGCCCTGTAAAAAGCAATAATCTTTCTGGTCCACAAATGTTAAAGCAAAACATCAGCATATAATATTGTTAAAGAGACACTGCCCATAAAGTAGTTGAAGAGGCAGAAAAAAGTAGCTCACCACTTCGCTGTTGACATATGTTTGAAAATAATACTGGTTATAATACCGGAAATAATGGCATAATACGTATCTATTTTTTCAACCCTGTTCTAATGCTGTCCATAAATAACATCATTAAAGAATGTAATTGTTAAATGTGTAACCCTGATACGCACCTACAGTTCTGATATGATGTACCCACTGCAGCAGTGGTATGACTTACAGGATGACTATTATGAGTTTAAATACTTTTCAAAAAAATATGACTGCAACCATGTCGCTTTTGGTTTCTGGCAGTCACCCCCTATGGTTTTGTGTGAAATGTCATTACAAGCATTGAAAGGACATTTCAAAAAACCTGAAAAGTCAGATCTATACTACTACATAATGGATCAGCACTCTGAAAATTGACATAGAAATTGCTGAAATATTGCTTGATTAAAACCTTCGAAGCAAGTTACCTGATTACATAGAAGTAAACTATATAAGTGGCTTGCTGTAAAACCATACTAGAAAAACATAAAAACATCTAATTAAGTGTACTATGGCAAAGATTCATCAGAGCTAAACTGTTTGCAGTGATGAAACATGCAAGATATTGGTGGCTAAGGACCGCACTTGTAAATTTTTTCCTGATGCTGTGGAGATGATATCAGATTAAGAAAGTCATACAGATGAAACATAAGGAGGTTCCAGCATTATAAACAAACAAGTGAAGAAGCAAACAAATAAACAGACAGCAAAACCTGGAATCTGCATCATCATTAAAACCTAAAATGATACAAGTTGTGAAGGAGCCAATAAATCTGACAGCACAAGGAAAACCATTCAAGAAAAATACTAAAATTCATGGGATACTGCTGAGATCTACAAAATAAAGATCAAGCCAGAAACTGCAGGAGATCCTGATTCTTATTATATCTTTCCTAGAGAGGGAAAAAGTGCTGATAATGTAAAGATGATACCATCTAAGTTTAGCTTAAAATAATACTCCTAAACCTTCCACATACTCGAATGAGGCCACTCACTACTATTAGCCTAGGAAAGCTGTACAGGCACTTCTTTTCCAATTTGCCCTGGAATTTCACATGTATAAACCAAATCATAGTTCAAATACCACATTTAAAGAACTTCTGATGTCACTCCCATTTAAGTCTGATATGTTCAGGAAAATTAAATCAATCACATTTAATAAATATAGGAAACCAGTTACCTTATTTAAGAAAGATCACAGAATTACAGATTAATTTAAGATGGAGTAAACCTTTGGAGGTCATCTGTACCAGTTCCAAGTCAAAGCACAACTAAGTTCAAAAGCAGAGATTGCTGAGGGCTTTGTCCAGTTGAGTTTAGAGTACCTTCATGGATGAAAATTTTTAGGTCTTTTTAGAGCAACTGTTCCAATTTCTGACCACGCTTATTAGAAAAAATTCAGCCTCATTTTTTTCTGGTACACATGCCTGCTGTAGCATGTGTGTTGCCTCTTGCCCTTTTCCCATGTGCCTCAAAGAACTGCTACTTAATTGTTATTCCTGTTATCCTATCATACATATCTTTGAACACTGAATTAACTCATTCTGGGGACAGCTGACCCAAGTATTTTATTTTCTCTTTAATGTCTTCCTGCATAAAAGTTACAGTTCTAATTATATTTCTATTTATGTGCCTAGGTATTTTGTTTTTTCCATTTTCCATTGAAAATTCAAAATTAATGTGTTTTTTAGAAATTTCCTTTATCTCTACAGTGCTGAAAGAATTTTGTTGTTAAGCATTCCTACATTCGACAGATAATATTTACTATTTCCTGATCTCTCTCTCAATGAAATTGTTTACGCCACTTGTTTGGAAGTGGATTTTTTCGCCTCTCTTATTTAAACTAAAAACATCATGTAGAGTTAGCTGCTTTAATTTAACTTCAGAGCCTTCTCCAAACTGAAACCTACAGCTCCGAAATGGGGGGAACTTCATAAAAAACCCATATACATCATCAGAATTTACACTTTTTTAGACTGTGAAATATAAAGATCTCCCCTTCTAGGTTGTGTTAATCAATAATCCACTTTCTTCTGCCACAAACTAAAGGCTAAAAACTTTTTTTTAATATCAGATTGTTGCTTCTTTATTTCAGGAATGCAAGAAATTACATTGCTCTGGTGTACCAGTAGGCAAAAATACCCATGTGGAGTGGCCCTGCAGCAGCTAGAAATCCAACACGGCTTCAGTGATACACAAGTTAAATATGAAATACCAACTATCATGATAATCAATAATGTTATGGTCATATTATGCAGTTCTTGTAGTTAATCACTATTTTGTAAAACTAAAAATTAATCTAAACCAGTATCCTAATTTGTGCTGCTGAGCATTTATTTCTATTAGCTATTACCAGCAACAGTGTCACATAGCAGAAGTGTCCTTGCTCTGATTCAAGGATTTTAATCAGATAACATAGAGATTTATTTATATGTTAAGTCCCAATTTACTTATTTTTTTACTTAAACTCATATTGAATAATTGGAAAAATCTGATAAAAATCTACTCCGACTATTTCTGACAAGCAGACCGTGTAAGGTAACTTCATATTTTACCAGAATCAACACTAATCCAATGCTACCTCAGGTTGGTTAATGACTATCTAGTAAGAAATGAGAGCAATTACATCCAGGGATAACTGTGCCTTACAGCGTTAGCAGCCTTTCATTCCAATCAGTATCTCGGATTTTATAATCCCCTTATGACAGAATTTCTGATATGATTTGTTTCCCTAACACTATTAGAGAAACCATACGACTAGCCAGATTTCAATTTGACCATGGGAGGTCTGCTGTAAATTTTTGAGCACAGACACAATTTCTTATACCCATCCTTTCTCAAAGTAATTTTACTCAAAGCCAATTTGTTTAATGCTGAAAGGTACAGACAGTCTGCCAGCCCTAGAAATGGGGCTCACTTAGTCAGGTTCACTTGGCTGAGTAAAAACATTTCAAAATGTGGGGTTTTTTTTTTTTTTTTTTTTTTTTTTTTCGTGTGTGCCAAGATATTTTGTATATACTTTCAGTTTTTGATAGCTTCATTTTTAACTGAAAGTGGTTAAGAAGACTAAAGAGCTGAAATTGGCGAGATTTTCCTATGTAGTGCACATATTCTACATGCCTAAATCTACCTTCTGTTTTAAATTAATAAAGAATGAACTGTGTTGTCTGTGTCTTTTTTTTTTTTTTTTTAATTTTATTTTATTTTTACCCCTGTGGTGTGTTTTATAAAATAGGAGAAATTTCAGACAGGGAGAGTACAGTAATAGGTAGATTGTAGCTTTAGGGTCACTTTGGCAGGAATTAACCCTCACACCCTATTGAGAGACTGATGCATTATACCAGTGTAACTACTAAGGAACAAATATGCAAATTAGAAGGAAGGCTTGGAAACAAGATCTATAAAAACCCTTGAAGTATTGTGGCATTTATTTATTTTTTTAGCCGCCTGGGGTAGAATGCATCTTGCATACTTAAACACATACTTAGAATCTCAGAATTAGTTCCAAGTAATAAGTGACATCAAAGGCTTTGTCATCAGTTAGAGGAAGTCATGCATCTGGATAATATCTCCTGAGGCTTTGTAAGTCTGCCACTAAAAGAAAGTTCTATGCAGGTCAGGGCCCTGTTTTTAAATCAGGCTTTCCATTCTTTTTTTATTTGTTCAAACTTAGGAGAAAGTCCTCACATCAGTCAGTTAAAAATTATAAATCTGATTCCCTGAACCAAAGTCTGTTCTCACCTCCCTGTCCCCACCAGGTGACACTCAACATGGAGCTGCTGTCTGTCTTGTCCTACCAGCTGTCAAGTTAAGGACCTGTTGAAGTACAGAGTAATAACTACTAACATTACAATATTTACCTGTTATCCAGCAGCAAGCATCCCTAGCACTGCTTTCATCAGTTAAGAGGCAGATATAAACATCTGCTTAAAAACACACGTGGAACTGTGTGCTTTGTAAAGTAAAACCCAACATTTTCCCTGTGATTTGCACAGGCTCATCAGATTGATGTGAGGTGCTGGGGCTGACTGACACTACAGCACTTCTTTATGGAGTTACTTGGGTACATGCTGTCCAAATGTAGGTTATCTGCATCCAAAAGTTCAGTCAGAAAAGAGTTGTTGGGGTGGGGGTGAGGTGCTGTGGGAGGGCTGGGGTGTGGATGGGACTCTGGTGCTGCTGGTCACACCAGCCAGCAGTCACAAGATAGGGGTGGTGGGGCTGCAGGGTGATTCCAGGTTGCTCCAAAACCAGTGACACAGGCTCAGGGGCAATCAGAAAAGTGGCAGCTGCAGGGGCAGAGACACACCTGAGGGACCATGGATGGCCCAGACAGGGCAGGGACCTGATGTCTGATGGGTCATGGCAACCTGGGTGTGAAACACTTCACCCTCCCTGACCTGGGGCAGGATGTAGCTCAGCATAAATCGGGCTGGTGGGTGGCTCAGCTGCAGGTATTGATGCACTGGAAGTGAAACAGGAGACATGGCCCCAAGGAAAGCTGGCAGGGTGAAGAGGAAAATTGGCAGGGTTAAAACTGCACACAGGAACCAAAACTGAGGAAAACCACCTGCCGACAAGATGATAGGTTTGTCACTCAAAGAGGAACTGAGAATAAGCAATAATTAAGTAATTAATATGGAAGTGAAGAAAAATGGAATAGCAAAAACAGTGTTAAAGTAAGATAGAAAGTGAAATACTTATGCAACCGCAACAAGCTATTTATTATCAGACACAAGAGCTGCTTTTAAATGCTGGGATGATCTGGCAAATGCACACCACCGGTTCTTTTCCACATATGTATGAGTCACTTTCCCAAAGCTCTTTTTCCCCACCTTTTCAATGCCAGCTGCTGAGATGCGTGGATGCTCCCGTGCCTCCCACAGGACAGGGGCCCCAGCCGGGAGCGTGTCTGGCGGTGGCGGGCTGTGCTACCCGCCTGTGCCTAGCACCATCTAGTGAGCCTCGGCCGGCTGCTCCTCCTTCCACACGAATGAAAGCACTAAGAATGATATTGCCTAACTTTCAGCCTGCAGAAACATTTGGGGAACTATTCAGATTCCTCTGAAACTTGAATTCAGAGGCAGGAGGAAGACCTGTTCCAGGTGACTTTTGAAGATGCAGATCTTCCCTTCTTTCAAACGCACACTTTATCTGGGATGAGGAGCAGGGAAGGTGAGAGTGTTCTAACAGCAGGATGGCTATCAAGACGTTCCTTAGATGTTATTAAAAATTCTGGCTTAACTCTAATAAGCTAGCTTGAGTGCTTCTCCTTTTAATAACATTATTGTTTAATTTGATTGGTGATTAAAGTAAGTAATATTTAGTCAACTATTATTATATTTTTTTCCTCCTTAGAAATCAATCTATAGTCTTCTTTCCAACCAAGATGAAGACTAATTTATAAAATACTTACAGTA
Source organism: Machaerirhynchus nigripectus (assembly GCA_013397975.1). Taxonomy (NCBI): domain Eukaryota; kingdom Metazoa; phylum Chordata; class Aves; order Passeriformes; family Dicruridae; genus Machaerirhynchus; species Machaerirhynchus nigripectus. The sequence continues at coordinate 898,404 of VZRQ01006372.1, read as the reverse complement.
AACAACAATTCCCTGGGAAACATGAATTATTTTGTCTTTTAAACAGTCATTGCAAAGAGCAGAATCAGAAAATACTATATTATTATAGTACTACTGATAATTGTTAGTACCATTACGATGCACTTCAATCTTCAGTACTTTATGAAACTAGGTGCATATGAGCCACGTTTCACTTGGGTACAAACTGAACCTAGAGAAAACTTCATTATTAGTCAACTACAAATCAGAAAACAATTTTCAGATCTTTCAACTATTTTCTTTGGACATCTAATACCCTTTTGAATAATAAAAGGTAGAGTCAAGAAGAGGAAAGGTAAAGTTCAGCAAGTACCTGCAGAGAGAATGCAGTACTTGTTTCATGAGATCCATTACCTGAAGGACAATCAGAGGAACCTTTTTGATGTTATTGAGGCTCTACTTTTCTATGTTGCTTTCTGATAATAAAATTGTTGATACATTTCTATCTCTTTATTTCTTCCATTCTCTCCTGCCCTCTTTAAAACATTACATATTCAGTAAAAATTGTGGAGACCTTAGGGGCATTCAGAGTTTTGCTTTGTCTTTGAAAATTAGTTGTCCTTCTAGCTGGCTTTATATACTATGCTCACACTACCAATCTGTCTTTACTGCTTTCATTCCGGGAAGCAGTGGTGCAATAAAAAAATATAAAAGAAAAAAAGTCAAGGAGAAAATGCAGATTTAAAAATGTTTAAAGTACTGTTCAGTACTAAGAGATCAGTAATAATCTAGAGGTAGAATTTAATGATTTTTGGATACATGAGTAAAAATGGTAAGTATAAATTATATGTTAATGAAGAATTTACTGTTTGCTTAGAGAAAATAAGGCTAATTTTGAGAGATATCTCTCTTTCAAAAAATGCTTGTCACTCCTTGAATATCCTACTCATTAGTTGCTTAACATAGTCTGACTACACAAATTTAGGTGAAGAAAATTTAAATCGAAAACTTGTCCCCAGAGAAATCAAATGAAGTATGCAATGGACTTGAGGGAAGCCAGGGTCTAATTTAAAGCTACCAGACATAGTTTTATCTTACATATATATATATATATATATATATAAAATTATAACTTTCTCTTCATGCAGGCACCATTCTTCCATTTTTCCCGTGTGAATGCCTGTCTTTCCCCTGAAGGAAATGTTAATGCTTTCCACCAGGCCTGTCCCTCATGTAGTTTTCTCCACAAAAAAAAATTTTTAAAAGGAGAAAATTAGGTATTAAGATAAGTCAACTCGGCTTAAGAGGAATTTTTCTTCCATTAAGAACAAATTACCTGCTAAGACACTTGAGGCCACCTGGAATTGTAATGGATTTTGGTGCTGAACCGTAACTTACAATTTTTACCAGTGCTTTTCTATTTTCTTCTGTTTGTGGACATTTCAGGGTTTTGGGTTTTTTTAACTGGAATAGTAGATGACACATTAAACAAGGTTAAGTCTTTCAGAGGATTAATAACCAGGTACTAAACACCAGAATTCAGTCAACAAACCTTGACAAGCAGAATTTCCACATGCTAGAGGGTTTGGGGTTTTTTTTGCTTTATTGTAAATATAGTTTCAGTTCAAAAGGACCTGTTTTCCCCTCCCAGAGACAAAGGAATTTGAAAAAAATACTGCATCATATATTTCTAAAAGTGTGCTTAATTTTTATAGCTTCCAGTGCTCCTTCACAAGAATAAAGCTGCTGAGAATGTGTCACCTTCATGAATCTTGCCAACAAGAAAGGCAATTTCAAGAGGCATTGAATAAATTCCAAACCAAACTTTGAAGTTAGCTTTGATTTATATCTCTGAGTTAAATACCTAATGCTCCTTAATCAGTGCCTGGAGGGAACTAAGTACCAAAACCAGAATTCACTACTATTTCCTTAGTAAGTAACGTGAAGCCTAAAACAGGGAAATCTGGGAAGGGTGGAGCAAAGACAGTCCCTTTGTGGTGGTGTGGAAACTTACTGAGGATTAGAGAGGGATTCCTGTGTTGGATCAAAATCACAGCTATAGCTACTCAGACTCTCAGGAGTCAATATCACCACTTTTCAAAAAGTGGAGCAAGAATTTTTATTTAAAGTTTAAAGGGCTTAAAACATAAAACCTAGAACCTACCATAATAAAGTTACTTGGTTAGGATTTTAAGCACACAAAAAGTTATTTTTTCATAACTGTTTGTATACATATTTTAATTGACTCTTGGAGAAGAGACTAGGATTTTCTGTTACCTGCTCCTGACCTAAGAGACTACATGAAAAAGCAGAAATGTTCTTTCCCTGCAGCAAAGGTGTTAGATTTTGGGTACACAAACCCAATCTCTAAGGAATACTAAGTAAGTTTCCTGACAATACTAAACTGGGAGAAGCTGTCAGAGCAGGGAGGGCCTGCATAGTTGGACTTACAAAAGGACAAGAGAACATCTAGCTAAAGTACACATGGCAGAGAAATATAATGCCTATGTTACAATATAAGACCTGCAAAATAAAGACAGATGGGTAAGTGGCCTAACCCACTCAGTCATCCCACCCTAAGAATGAATAAAAGGACAAATGTTACCATATCACTTCCTCATTCCTCATGATATTGTATTTATCAAGTGTACTTTATATGTAGGTGTGGGTGTTCTCTACATACGTTAGAGACAAGAAAACTGACTGAGTAATAGGCCAACTGAGCAGCAATATGCTGGTTACAAGCATCGCCATTTCAAAATATATTTATGGGATGTGAAATTCAGCATCATATAAACAAATGCAGCTATATTCTACAGCCATATCTCAGCTTGGTTCTGAGACTGGATTTCAAGGTATGGCTTGTGTTAGATAAAATGTTACTGGCAGAAGAGATACACGGCATACACAGAACTAAAATATGAAGAATAATAATGAATAACAAGAATATATTAAGAATAATATTGTTCTAAGAAAAAAAACTTAACTATTAACTGATATAATTTAAATTAATTCTTTAAGAGTCTAATCCTCCAAGTTATCTAATTGAAACAACAATTCATATTAACAATACAGTCAAAATCATTACACAGAACACATATTCCTATTCCTATATCCTAATATCCTCCCTTTTCTCTCACATTATGATCCAATGCCCCTCTTGTCTTAAAGTTGACAGTTGTAGTTTCCGTCAAGCAGGAGTTGGAGTGATAGCTGTACTGAGTTGTCAGCCTTTCTTTATCAGTTATGATGAGTTGAAGTAGGAATCAAACTGAACCAAATAGAATAGAATATTTGCATTGGAAGGGATGTGCAATGATCATCCAGTCCAGCTGCCTGATTATTTCAGGGCTGACCACAAGCTAAACCACATTATTAAGGGCATTGCTTCTTTAACACAGACAGGCTTGAGGCATTGACCACCTCTCCAGAAACCTTGTCCCAGTGTTTGACCACCTCTCCATAAGAAATGCTTCCTAATTTTAAGTCTGAAACTCACCTCCTCTCCCTTTATCAGCATGATGTTCACAGTGGGTGAGAGTTTTTTCCTCTTTTAGAGTTATATTTAAATATTTTCCTATTGGAAATCATCACTTGTTCCCTTGAAGTCAGAAAGTTTTCTCCCCCAGCCCCACCTGATATCAAGGACTGCTTCTGGAAGGCAGTGCCTCCACAGGTTTGCCAGACCTTTACCGTTCTGGTGTTCACAAAGACTCAGCTCATACGAATATGAAGGGATAGTTACTTTGCCACCTGGTGAATACAAAACTCAGCTGACACCAAGACAAAGAGAGACATGTTCTGACACCCTGCAACACCACATAATTTCAAATCTTTTGATTGGTTATGGCAAAAATCATATTTCCTGGTGTATTGGTTTGGCACGGCCTGGTTTTGGGTAGCAGGGGGGCCACAAAGATGGCTCCTGTGAGAAGCTGCTGGAAGCTTCCCACCATGTCCAGCAGAGCCAGTGGCTGATGGCTCTGAAGATGGACTGATGCTGCTGGCCAGAAGTGGGCCAATGAGAGAGGCTAGTGACGCCTCTGTGATGACATATTTAAAAAGAAAATAAAAACAAAGTCATGGGGGTTTTTGCTTCTAGTCAGAGAAGAGGAGGATGTGAGAACATGTGAGGGAAAACAACATGGTGACACCAAGGCCAGTGGAGAAGGAGGGGGAGGAGGTGCTCCAGGCGCTGGAGCCGAGGTTCCTCTGCAGGCCGTGGTGAAGACCATGGTGAAGCAGGTTGTCCCCCTGAAGCCCATGGGTCCACAGGGAATGCAGAGATCCACCCACAGCCCATGGGGGAGGTGCCCATGCTGGAGCGGGTGGATGCCTGGAGGAGGCTGTGATCCAGTGGGAGACCCGGTGGAGAGAGAG